>JALJCO010008958.1:0-113549 GCA_023101725.1 Atherinomorus stipes
TGCACACAGTGCAAACACATTTACATAAGGACTGAAAGATATAATATCATAAGAGGTGGGCGACAAAAAACATGATGAACAGAACAAATTAACTCCAAGGAATATTTACACAGCCATAAAAGTATAAAATTCATAGAGACTAAACGCATGAGGTAAAAATAAAATAGCTTAATGATTTTCTGAAATTGAAACAAAGATACTAAATACAGCTCAGACTTGATTGCATACCCTTTTGTGTTACGTGTGAAATGAATACAGAATGATTACATACAAGTTGAATAATATATTATTTCCCTTAGCCGATTCCCCAAGAGCTGAGGAAATCACCAAGAGCCTGACAGGTATGATAGTGAAGGACCTGCAGCCCCTCTCCATTGTGGAAGATAAGGGCTTTCAGGATTTCGTGAAGACCCTTGACCCGAGGTACAGAATTCCAAGTCGGAAATCTTTAATGGAGGGGAAACTGCCAGGTCTTTATGAAGACTGCTCCTCCAAAGTTAGAAGGGCATTGAGTGAAGTGGATAATGTTGTACTGACAACTGATATGTGGACCTCAAGAGCCACAGAGAGTTATCTAACAGTCACATCACACATTATCAACGAGCACTGGCAGATGCAAGCATTTGTACTGGAAACATGTGCTTTCCCTGGAAAGCACACTGCTGACAATTGTTGTTCCCAACTCTCAAGAATTGCAGAAGAATGGGGCATAAGGGGAGAAGATTGTGGCAGTGGTCACAGATAATGGGGCCAACATGGTTGCTGCTGTGCGCAAGGCAGGTTGGGCACATTACCCATGTTTTGCTCACACCTTAAATTTAGTCATAAAAGACTCACTCAAAGCTGTCCCGGATTTGGTTGAGATCCAAAGGAAAACAAGTGCAATTGTTTCTTTCTTTCACCACAGCACCACTGCTACATCCAAGCTCAAGGAAATACAAAAGCAGCACAAATTTCGTGAGCAAAAACTTCTTCAATCAGTCGAGACCAGATGGAACTCGGTATTTTACATGTGGGAGAGACTGTCTGAGCAAAAAGATGCAGTTACCACAGTCCTCTGTCTGCTTGGCAAAACCTCTCTTTGCTTGACTCAGGAAGAATCGTCTGAAATCAGTCTCTCCCTGAACGCACTAAGACCGTTTGAGGAGGTAACCAGGGAAATATCGGCTGAAAAACATGTTTCCATCTCAAAAGTCATACCCATGGTGTCACTGCTTCAAAGAACCCTATCTGTGTCTGAGCGTGAAGGCAGTAAGCTCGCTGCTGAGCTGTCAGCTCAATGTCACCGCCGTTTCCAGGACCACGGAAACATTTTATGGTCTTGCCGCCAGCACTTATTTGGACATCAGGTTCAAAAACATGGGGTTCCGTGACTCATCAAATGTTGAGCCTGTAAAGGCTCGACTTGTCACAGAGATGCAGTCAATGAGTCAGACCGCAGCAGCACCTCCTTCAACTGCCACCAGTTCTGCCACCAGTTCCACCAGGTCTGCCACCAGCTCCACCAGTTCTGCCACCAGCTCCACCAGGTCTGCCACCAGCTCCACCAGGTCTGCCACCAGCTCCACCAGGTCTGCCACCAGCTCCACCAGTTTTGCCACCAGCTCCAGGTCTGCCACCAGCTCCACCAGGTCTGCCACCAGCTCCACCAGGTCTGCCACCAGCTCCACCAGGTCTGCCACCAGCTCCACCAGTTCTGCCACCAGCTCCACCAGGTCTGCCACCAGCTCCACCAGTTCTGCCACCAGCTCCACCAGGTCTGCCACCAGCTCCACCAGGTCTGCCACCAGCTCCACCAGGTCTGCCACCAGCTCCACCAGGTCTGCCACCAGCTCCACCAGTTCTGCCACCAGCTCCAGGTCTGCCACCAGCTCCAGGTCTGCCACCAGCTCCACCAGGTCTGCCACCAGCTCCACCAGTTCTGCCACCAGCTCCAGGTCTGCCACCAGCTCCACCAGGTCTGCCACCAGCTCCACCAGGTCTGCCACCAGCTCCACCAGTTCTGCCACCAGCTCCACCAGTTTTGCCACCAGCTCCAGGTCTGCCACCAGCTCCACCAGTTCTGCCACCAGCTCCAGGTCTGCCACCAGCTCCACCAGTTCTGCCACCAGCTCCAGGTCTGCCACCAGCTCCACCAGGTCTGCCACCAGCTCCACCAGTTCTGCCACCAGCTCCACCAGTTCTGCCACCAGCTCCACCAGTTCTGCCACCAGCTCCACCAGTTCTGCCACCAGCTCCACCTCTTCTGCCACCAGTTCTGCCACCAGCTCCAGGTCTGCCACCAGCTCCACCAGGTCTGCCACCAGCTCCACCAGTTCTGCCACCAGCTCCACCAGTTCTGCCACCAGCTCCACCTCTTCTGCCACCAGTTCTGCCACCAGCTCCAGGTCTGCCACCAGCTCCACCAGTTCTGCCACCAGCTCCACCAGGTCTGCCACCAGCTCCACCAGGTCTGCCACCAGCTCCACCAGTTCTGCCACCAGCTCCACCAGGTCTGCCACCAGCTCCACCAGGTCTGCCACCAGCTCCACCAGTTTTGCCACCAGCTCCAGGTCTGCCACCAGCTCCACCAGGTCTGCCACCAGCTCCACCAGGTCTGCCACCAGCTCCACCAGGTCTGCCACCAGCTCCACCAGTTCTGCCACCAGCTCCACCAGGTCTGCCACCAGCTCCACCAGTTTTGCCACCAGCTCCACCAGGTCTGCCACCAGCTCCACCAGGTCTGCCACCTCAGCCCACCAGTTCTGCCACCAGCTCCACCAGGTCTGCCACCAGCTCCACCAGGTCTGCCACCAGCTCCACCAGTTCTGCCACCAGCTCCACCTCTTCTGCCACCAGTTCTGCCACCAGCTCCAGGTCTGCCACCAGCTCCACCAGGTCTGCCACCAGCTCCACCAGGTCTGCCACCAGCTCCACCAGGTCTGCCACCAGCTCCACCAGTTCTGCCACCAGCTCCACCTCTTCTGCCACCAGTTCTGCCACCAGCTCCAGGTCTGCCACCAGCTCCAGGTCTGCCACCAGCTCCACCAGTTCTGCCACCAGCTCCAGGTCTGCCACCAGCTCCAGGTCTGCCACCAGCTCCACCAGTTCTGCCACCAGCTCCACCAGTTCTGCCACCAGTTCTGCCCCAGCTCCTGCAACTTCTACATCTGCAGCGAAAGGTGGGATTTGGGCAGAATTTGACTTGGAAGTCCGTCTGTCTCAACACCATCGGAGAGCTGGCACAGATGCACTAATTGAAATGCGTAGATACACAGAAGAAAGGCCTATTCCAAGGGACCAGGATCCACTTCTTTGGTGGAAAAACAGCGCACCAACATTCCCCCATCTGAGCAAACTTGCAAAGAGACATTTAGGGGTTGTTGCAACCTCAGTGCCAGCTGAGAGGCTTTTTTCAAAGGCAGGACAGCTACTGAGCATCAGGCGATGTTCACTGAAACCCAAAAATGTGAACATGATACTGTTCTTAAATAAAAATCTCTAAATCCTTTGTTCTCAACAGGGTGAGAGGGTCCACGGTGTAGCTGTGGAATCAGACCCTTAACAAATTCTCTCTTTAGTTATTTTATTTTTTTCACTTATCGCTTTTATTTTGTTTAAAGCAACAAGTGCACTGAAGGAAAGAAATTCCTTATTCTTTGTATTATTTTCTTGTATTGTTTGACTTGAAACTTTTGAAACTGTTTACAATATTTTTTGTGTGTTCATTTTGTTGTACAGTGCTTTATCAGCCTTCTACCTAAGGAGATTTTGTTTCAAGTTGTGTTTTGAGTGTTATGTTTTTTAACACTACAACTCTGTTTTACAAAAAAAAAAAAAAAAGAATTGCACTAAAAAGGAAGAAAATTCATTTTTTGTTTTTCCTAAGAACAATTCAATTTGCTAAAAGAAACTGAGAAAGAACTAGAAAAGAAGTCTAGTCAGGGGAGAATTGTTATTTTACTTTTGTATTGTGGTTTCTCCTTTTCTACCTCAAAAAAGATTTATTTTCCTAATGTTAATGGAAATTTTGTTTTGTTATTGTTCCATTGTTTCTAAAACAAAAATATAAATTGTCATTATAAAGTATTTTGTTGTCTTGTAATATGTTTGGTAAAATTCTATCCTAGGTCTTTTACATCCTATGGATCTATAAGGCTTAAATATGAAAAAGTATCGGTATCGGTATCGATTCGATATCGGCGATACTGGCCCTGTATTTACTTGGTATCGGATCGATACCAAAATTCCCAGTATCGCCCAGCTCTAGTTGAGGATCCACCATGGGATTTTGGAGCTTCTGACATAGCAAAGCAGGCTGAATAGTATTAAAAGCACTTGCGAAAACAAAGGCATTGCAGTAAATTAAAATAAATAAAAATTTACTTACAACAGATATATTAGAAAATTTCAAAATACATAAAAAAATAGAATTGAGATTAATATGGGTAAGGGTAAAAAAAAAAGAAAAAAAGAAAATTGTATACAAATTGATGGTAATAGATCGAAAAAAAAATTGGTTTTGGCCACCCCCACCCTTAATTATCGATTATTGAATTACGTAATTTTGTATGAAAGATATAAGTGAATAATGGAATATAAACACTCAGGCACCCTCGAGATTACCGGATACAGGGAACCTTATAATATTGCAGATTTTTCAGTGAGGAAGATGCTACAGAGCATGTAGCAGAGAGCACCAACGTGACCGCATCATAGAAAACCTGCTCTGAGAGCGAGTGTGTGGTCCTGAAAAGGACCGTTGTGTTGTTGGTAAACAGCTGTTTACTTGGTGGGTGTACTTGGTGACGGCCTTGGTGCCCTCGGACACGGCGTGCTTGGCCAGCTCTCCGGGCAGCAGGAGGCGGACGGCGGCTGGATCTCCCTGGAGGTGATGGTGAGCGCTGATAGTGCGCCAGACGCGACGCCTCCGCGGCGATGCGCTCGAAGATGTCGTTGACGAACGAGTTCATGATGCTCATGGCCTTGGAGGAGATGCCGGTGTCGGGGGTGGACCTGCTTCAGCACCTTGTACACGTAGATGGCGTAGCTCTCCTTCCTGGTCCTCTTCCTCTTCTTGGCTCCCCCTTCCCAGCGGTCTTGCTCACCGCTTTCTTGAGCCCTTCTTGGGCGCAGGCTTGGCGGGTTCAGGCATATTTGTCTCTAACCTTCCAGCAATCAGTGACGAACAGCAGCTCACACGGTTTTTATGCAGACTGCATGCAGATCACGCTGCGCTGCCGCCTGCCTCTGATTGGCTGACTTGCAGAGGGGGCGGGGCTACTTCACCCTCATCACTG
The DNA here is from genome assembly GCA_023101725.1 of Atherinomorus stipes. Taxonomy (NCBI): domain Eukaryota; kingdom Metazoa; phylum Chordata; class Actinopteri; order Atheriniformes; family Atherinidae; genus Atherinomorus; species Atherinomorus stipes. The sequence goes on from JALJCO010008958.1 coordinate 5,280, forward strand.
AAAGAGCGCTGATAATAGAATAAAACAGGAGAATAGAAAACCTCATCTGTGGTGGACCCCCCAAAGTAAAATTACCAGTATTTTGAACCTGAAGCTACAGAATGTGATTAGTTTTCGATCTGAACATCAAGTCAGTTTTGGAGAAGAACTGATCATCACAACCTGCTGCAGGTTTCAGATTCATCATAATCTCATCACTGATAATCTGCTCATCGAACGGTTTCAATTAGAGATCAACCGATACACGTTTTTAGGGCCAATACTGATATTTTCTCATCAGCTGGTGGCCGATAGTCTGCTGATATTTGGGGCCGATACTGCATTTGTAGAATGAAAAGTAATTTTACAACCTTCATTATAGTGGAACAAAGCACCTCAAAAAAAGACACCGCTTTGCAAATAAATATTAGAGACATTAAACCTCTATCTATAAATAAAAATGCTGAGATGGGGTACTGACCAATCGTAAATATTGGCTGGTTCATGTATCAATCTATCCTTAGATTAATATGAAGATAACAGAGTCTAACTTCTAGATTTTGCTTTTCGTTTGTATTTTCTCTTAATTTTATGTTAAAGTTTATTTGGATTAATAAATAAACTAAACAAATCCAGTCTTTTTGTGCTGCATCACTGCAAGAAGCTGATTTATGAAATTTATCTTTGTTTACATCTGACTTTATTTTTGTCTGTGTTCAGATGAAACTGATGAGTAAAGATTTATTTGTTAATGTGATTAAAGCTGTTTATGTTCTGAATGATGAGTCTAGTTATTGTTTGTACATGAGGAAGAGGCTCCTGAGTTGTGACGTCATGGCTCTGAAAAGAGCCGTTGTGTTCGTATGCGAGTCCGGATCGGGGTCCAGGTTTAAGCCCTCTCTCCGCGGATGCGGCGGGCCAGCTGGATGTCTTTGGGCATGATGGTGACCCTCTTGGCGTGGATGGCGCACAGGTTGGTGTCCTCGAACAGGCCGACCAGGTAAGCCTCGCTGGCCTCCTGCAGAGCCATGACGGCGGAGCTCTGGAAGCGCAGGTCGGTCTTGAAGTCCTGAGCGATCTCTCTGACCAGCCGCTGGAAGGGCAGCTTGCGGATCAGCAGCTCGGTGGATTTCTGGTAGCGGCGGATCTCTCTGAGGGCCACGGTCCCGGGCCTGTAGCGGTGAGGCTTCTTGACCCCCCCGGTGGCCGGGGCGCTCTTGCGGGCCGCCTTGGTGGCCAGCTGCTTCCTGGGGGCTTTGCCTCCGGTGGACTTGCGGGCAGTCTGCTTGGTTCTCGCCATGTTGGTCCGGGACCAGGACTAGAATCTGGGGGGGCTGCAGAGGAGAGCCGCTGGTCTTAAACTCGGGGGCGGCCGGAGAAGCGCTGACGCTCCGCGCGCCTCCGGCTCCTGATTGGAGCGCGGCTCCTCCCGGAGCTCAGCCCCGCCTGGAGGACCAGCTCCCGCCTCCGCGCGCCGCCTATTGGAGGAAAGGCCGCTGAGAAAGCGCGCGCGGGCTCTGCGGGAGCCTAGTTCCTGGTGGGAGGGGGGAGCGGCTCCGGATCCGGACTATAAAGCAGCTGGTCCCGCTGCGGCTCCTCACTCTCTCTCTGAGCTGATTACTGAATAGAAAATGTCTGGACGCGGAAAGACCGGCGGCAAAGCCAGAGCCAAGGCCAAGAGCCGCTCCTCACGCGCAGGACTGCAGTTCCCGGTCGGTCGCGTGCACAGACTGCTGCGCAAAGGCAACTACGCGCAGCGCGTGGGAGCTGGAGCCCCCGTGTACCTGGCGGCCGTGCTGGAGTACCTGACCGCTGAGATCCTGGAACTGGCGGGAAACGCGGCTCGCGACAACAAGAAGACCAGAATCATCCCCCGCCACCTGCAGCTGGCTGTGCGCAACGACGAGGAGCTCAACAAGCTGCTGGGGGGTGTCACCATCGCTCAGGGCGGCGTGCTGCCCAACATCAGAACGGTCCTGCTGCCCAAGAAGACCGAGAAGCCCGCCAAGTCCAAGTAGACCCGGACCCCCACGTAGACCCGGACCCCCAAACACACACAACGGCTCTTTTAAGAGCCACACACTCCTCATCAAGAGCAAACTACCTCACCATCACCAACATCTGATTCACACACATCACAGGTGGACTCCAACAGAGAAGTGACGAGTTATTGCTTTTATCTTCAAACTCGAATCAATCTTACATCTATGATCTACAGAAACGATTTTCTACAAGCACACTGTAAATTGTAATATTGGTTTAAATAAATATAAATCTATCTAGTAGGCAGAGCTTAATTTTAACTTAGTTGTTAGTAATACTTATTCTAAATAAGTTGTAAGAACTTTGGAGGGCAACATGTTAACTTAATTTACTTAAGTTGAAACCGCTTCATTAAGATGAGTACAGGGAAATTAGGGATGGTGAGGGAGCAGGTTTCCCACAATGCAGTTCACTTTTCTTTTAACAATAAATTGGAGATCATTAACAAATGAGGGATTTGTAAATGATGTTGGTAGTGTCATGTGACTGCTCTCAACTTGTTTGTTTATTCCTGTATGTAACTCTGACTATCCAGCAGCTGCTGCACCGCGACAGAGACGTATGTGGTGTGACAATAGTTGTAGCTGAAACCCACCTACACTAAGTTCTTGCTACATAATAAGAACAGTATTGAGTTCATCATTTACTTTAAGATGAACTCAAAATCATCATGTTGGTAAAAATTAAAATTAATATAGTGTGAAACATCTCATGTAATTTCTGTGAAATTAATCACAAAGCTTGTTAGAATCATTCACTTACAGTTTAATCAAATTTATTAAGTTCAGAAAAGTTCTACAAACTTAAACCATTTTAGTTTATTCTACTTAATCACTCCTATTCCAGTTTACTTAATTTTTTTGAGGCAGAGTTTGCATATTTTTTCAAGTAAAGCCAACTTGTTAGAATTTACAGTGTATCTTTTTGGTTTATTTAATTTTTGTTTCACATGGTTGAGTTTCTATCAGTGATAAATTGGATGTATGTGGAAAGAAAAGTGCCGTCATGTCACAGCATCAAATAATGTGTTTAGTACTTTATCAAAACTGAATATAAATACATTGATACAGACTAAGAATGGACAACACCGAAAATGTTCCTCTTGATACAATACCAGCAGTTTATGGTACTTTTTAATCGATACAGATGATGAAACTCTTCGTTCTTTCATAGAAAATCAAATCACATGATTGTACAGTTTGCATTAATACCTTGAATTTAAGGGCAGTATTAGATAGAAGTAAAACCTGAACAGAAGTAATGGAAAGAAATACTTTTCAAACAATAAGTTACATTGATGAGTAAATTAAACAAAAATAAGATTAAAAACTTCCTTTAATTATTAAATAACTTAAAGGTAGAGTCCGAAGTCCCCCCCACCAATTCTGTTTGCAAACAGCAGTGTTCAAACTGAGCCCCTCCCTCTCAGGCTAATGGTCGCCTCGTTCTTCAGCCTATTCAGCCTCAACGACTCCTTCAGAGCTCGGAAGTGGGTAAAAGCCAAACCAATATCAACCCTGGTTTTCCAACGTGCACCATCTAAAGCTGAATGTTCTCTAGTCTGACTGCTTCCAATATCTTCAGAAGGAATAAACCCAGCTGAGAAGTCATGTTTCAGCTCATATACAGCGGTCGGGGGGGGGGGGGAGTACTGAACACAACATTTTCTCAAAAAATATATTTCTAGTAGAGCTATTGTCATGAAATTTTCACCAGATGTTGGCAACAACCCAAGTAATGCACACATACAAAGAAATCCTAACATTTATGTCCCCAAATGAAGTTATATGTAATATAGTGAAATGACACAGGGAACAAGTATTGAACACATGAAGAAATGGAGACAAAAAGATCTGGAAAGCCAAGAAAGCAGCTGGTGTCTGTCAGTATTTAGAAAGTAATCCTGTCCTCCTATCAGAGCAAAGTAATATCAGCTGCTTTAGTCCTGATTGATGCCTTTAAAAAGGTTTCTCATCACCAAGGTGTCAGACAAGAAGCATTGCATGATGGGTAAAAGCAAAGAGCTGTCTAAAGACCTACGCAACCTTATTATTGCAAACACACTGAAGGCATTGGTTCCAGGTGCATTTCTAAACTTGTGAAAGTTCCAGTGAGCACCATTGGGACCATCATCCATAAGTGGTAAGAACACGGCATGGTCATAAAGCGGCCACGGCCAGGTGCTCCTCACAAGATTTCAGACAGAGGAGTCAGAGCAATCATCAGAAAGGTTCTCCAACAGCCCAGGACCACTCGTGGAGAGCTTCAGAAAGACCTGGAACCAGCAGCTACAGTTGTTTCAGAGAAAACAAGAAGGAATGCACTCAACCGCCATGGCCTTCATGCACGCACACCACGCAAGACTCCATTTCTGAAGAAGAAGCAGGTTGATGCTGGTTTGAAGTTTGCAACACAACATCTGGACAAACCCATGACATTCTGGAAAACATAGTCTGGTCAGATGAGACCAGAACTGAACTCTTCAGATGTCATAAGACACAACATGTTTGGAGGAGAAATGGCACCAAAAACACCATAGCAACAGTGAAGTTTGGAGGTGGGAACATCATGGTGGGGGCTGTTTTTCAGCATGTGATACTGGCAGACTTCATATCATTGAAGGAAGAATGAATGTAGAAAAGTAGAGACATTCTGGACCAGAATCTGCTGCATCTGCAGCTGCTGAAGATGAAAAGAGGCTGGATCTTTCAGCAAGACGACCGTCCCACCACACAGCCAAGAAACACTCACCTGCTGTAAGAAGAAGAAGATGAAGCTGCTAGAACGCACCAGTTAATTGAATCCAAACAAAAATCTTTGGAAAGAAATGAACATCTGAGTTTACAGAAAAGACCCGATAACTTGAAGATCTGAAGGCAGTTTGTGGAAGAATGGACCAAAATCACACCTGAGCAACGTTTTCCACTGGTTTCTCCGTACAGGAGGCTGGAAACACTAACAAAGGCTTGTGCACAAAATATATACATTTCAGTAAATGTGTTCAACACTAATTCCCTGTTTCATTTCACTATATTACACATAACTTCATTTATGGACATAAATGTTAGGATTTCTTTGTATGTGTGCATTACTTGGGTTGTTGGTGACATCTGGTGAAAATTTCATGACAATAGCTCTACTACAAATATATTCTCTGAGGAAAATGTTGACGTGTTCAATACTTTTTTAACTCGCTGTATCTGACTGCTGCAACAAAGAAACAAATGTGTTGTAGCCAAAAGTTATTCTACTCAGATAAATATGAAGCTGAACTGTTATGCAAAACCTTCACAAATCCTCTTTATGATTTGGATTTGTGTTTATCCACCTTTCCACATGCAGCTTTTTACTCCCCCCTCATGTTATCCATCAGCACCTAATACCTATAATAATAATAATATGTTGCATTTATAGGTGCCTTTTAGACCCTCAAGACATTTAATAACAAGGAATACAGATTTTTAAAAGAAGTGAGAACCTACAGTGTAGATGTGAACTCACCATATCCTAGTACAGTATTTGTGGGGAGGTTGTAATAATATTTAATTCAGCGTGTCTCCGTTTAGAGGCTACCTCACAGTCTTTCAGAAAACCCGTCACATCAGTTTTGTCTTCTTGCTGCTTCCTTTTAAGCGTGGAGCTACAGCGGTGTGAGCAGGTGCTGGCAACGGCAAAGATCCCGAGCAGAATCAGAGGACTGCAGCATCCAAACTGGAGTCAGGAGAAGACAGAGGTGGCAAACTGGTTTGCTTTATGACCTCTGGGCGCCTGGCAGTTACTCCCCTTGTAGTCCAGATTACAGGAAACTCCACATGATGGTTTCTTCCAATTCAGGGGTGTGCGATACGCCTACTGTTACATTTGGTATTGATCTGATACCAAGTAAATAAAGGGCTATCGTTGATTGATGCTAATACTTTTTGATAGGGATGTCAAATTAACAGATTAGCACCCACTGCTAGAAGAAAAGTCTCCAATACCACCGGGAAGAGTTGCAGATTTGCTGCTGGTCTTGGAAGAAAACAAAAGTGGTTTAAGTCGTCTGAGACGGTGGCAAAGTTGGCAACAACATCAAATTCTGATCAGTGGCCAAACCACAGGACAAGGATTAGGGAGATATCAAAGACAATTAGGGAGAAAACAAATCAAAAGCTTTCTATGACACAATTTTTTTTTCCATTATAGGCCTATTTTGAAAGAGGTTTACAAATTAGACAGAACTCTTCTGCAAAGCCAATCTCAGGAATCAGGTGCTGATCGGTCGCAGGAACATCCAACATGAGAAAAACATCAACTGAGTTACTGAGATTTTATTGAGAGCGAATGACGCATTCTGCCTGTGGCTTCTTCTGGTTCGCTCAGCAAAAGCGCATAATCATGACATTCACAGGTGTCTTAAATACATATACTGTAGGTCACATGACCAAGTAAATCACCGTATTTTCAATCTGTAATTTGTGAAACATTCTGCAGAAATTGCAAAATTGACCAAAAATACAATGATATACACAAAAGAACAATGCAAGAAACATAAAGTTACAAATAACACAAGAATAATATGTGACTCAACTTCATACCATGATAAACGGTTAAATTTGCATATAGAAGAGAGGAAAATACACTGCAAGCCCAGATGATCTGAGTTCTTTTTTGTGACGTATATATAGTCTAGACTAATCAGACAGGCGTTTTGTGTGTCGCGCAATCCTGCGGCGCAACCATTGCTTGGGGCTCCAGTCCCAGTTACCTCCTATCTGCCAACATGGAAAGCAGCGTCAATATCTAGAGTTACCACGTTGGACAGTCGTTTAAGGTAATGATAACCTATAGATATGTTATCCGCAGATCTCTAAGGTATTCTGACATATTATTTTTTAAATTCATGCATTAATGTAAACTATTATTCATCTCCAGAAGCTGATGTCAGTGGCAAGCCACACTGGAATAAAACATTCAAATCTCATGATTACTTATGAAAGTTGGTTTAAAAAAGAAATCTTTCAAAAAGCCAAGCCAACTTTATTTATACAGCACTTTCATGACAGCAACAGCTGAACAAAGTGCTGTACAGGCACAACAAATAAAATCAAATAATTAAAAATCCAGTAACAAATAAGAACACGGTACAAACTATAAAAAGCAATAAAAGAAATAAAAGAAGATGGCTCAGGATGGATAAAACACCAGAGAAAAAAGATGGGTTTCAAGGAGGGTTTTAAAACTAGGCAAATATGGAGCTTGCCTAACTTGTAGTGGGAGCAAGTTCCATAGTTTTGGTCCCACCACGGAGAACGCTCCATCCCCTTTTAGCTTTCGCCATGTCCTCGGCACCTCAGCTGACCCAAGAGACCAGGTAGGGGAGCAAAGATGTAAGAGCTCTGAGAGGTAGGAAGGGGCAAAGGCATTTAAAGATTTAAAAACAAACAAAAGCATCTTAAAATGAATCCTAAAAACAACAGGCAGCCAGTGCAGTGAAGATAAAACCGGGGATATGAGCTCTCTCCTTGGAGCACCAGTCAGCAAGCGAGCCGCAGCATTTTGCACCGGCTGAAGACGAGACAAATGTTTTTGGGGTACACCAATCAACAGAGCATTACAATGATCGAGCTTTGAAGAAATAAAAGCATGTATCACCATTTCAAAGTCATGTCTTGATAAGAAAGGTTTTGATACTGAAAGAAACTGGCTTTTTTTTCCCTCTTTTTCTTTTTTCTCCCTTTTTTTCTTTCTTTTCTCTGCTTCCCATTGCGCTGACTAGGTTGTACCTCTTCTCTGCGTAGTTCTGCGTGTGTTTGTATGATCTGAGGATATTTATCCACCTGCAGGTCCTCCTGTAGGGGATTGCTTGTTTTGTTTTCCGACAGAGACCTTGGAATGTTGTTTAGGGATTTCTGTACAGATGCACCAGTGAATACTCAAAACTTTTGTGGAGAATGGATCTCTCTCTCTCTCTCTCTCTCTCTCTCTCTTACCTCAAAGTTTTTGAGTTAGCAAGTTAAAATATTTAAGTTTGAAGTACTTAAATTTTTTACATCATTTACACTCAAATAGTGCTTATTATAAAAAAAATTGTGAGTGTTCTGTACTCAATACATTTGTTTTAATTTGTATATACACTGCCTGGCCAAAAAAAGGTCACCTGGGGAATAAAAATGGAAAAAGGGTAAGGGACCTCTAATAGGAAAAATCGCAGGGGGAAATATTTTAAGATGGAAGAAAAAATATAAAGCAAAGGGGGGGAAGATTCCTAACAAATTCATAAAAAAAAAATCAAAAAAAGTAAGGGGGAAAAGAAAAGAAGGTAGAAAAGATGGGGAAGGATAAAAAATGGAAAAAAATAAAGAGAAGAAAAAATAAAAAGAAAGGGAAAAAAATGAAAAAGGGATAGAAAAGAATAAAAATATAGAAATGGAAGGATAGTGGACATATAAAGGAAGGGATGGGGGGGAAAAAAATTGAGTGAAGGAAAGAGAAAATAAAAGTGAGGTGAGAGGAAATGAAAAAAAAAAAAGAAGAATATAGGGAGGAAAAGTAAAGAAAATAAAGGGGATGAAGTGAAAGGTGAAGGGAGGGAAGTAAAGGGAAAGGAAAGGAGAGAAGAGAAAGATAAGAAAATATGAAGAGAGGTGGGATGGAGAAGGGAGGGGATAGGATAGAAGAGAGGAGTGAGGGGAAAGGAGAAGGGAGGGGGGGAGGGGGGTGGGAGACGGGTGATGAGGGAAAGGGAAGAGGGGAAGGGGGGGGGGAGGGGAGGGGGGGGAGATGGGGGGGGGGAGGTGGGGGGGTGGGGGGGGGGGGGAGGAGAGGTGGGAGGTGGGGGAAAGGACAGGGAGATAAGAAGAGGATGAGCTAGAGAAAGGATAAGGAAAGAAGATATTGAATAAGTGGATGATCAATGGGAGCTTATTCGATGAAGGAAGGGAAATGAAAGAAGAGAATGCAGGAATATGGGGTAAGATGGGAAGAGGATGGGAATAAAATATATCAAAGTGGGATGGGCACAAGAGTAAGACTCAGACCATGAGAATATGGGGAGGGTAGGGGGAATTGAGAGCAAGTTAACTAGAAAAATAGAGAGAAAAGAAATGACTATAAGATAAAAGGGACAGAAAAGTAGAGGGAAAGAGCTGAATAAAGGAAGGCGGACAAAAAAGATTAGGTGTATCTTTTAATTTATTTGTAATAATTTGTTATGATGATATTGTACTTAATTGATCAACATTTTAAACTAAAAAAATATACTTGTTAGTAACCAAAAAAATAATTTTACACATCTCATAAATTGCTTGTTTTTAAAAATTCAGATTACTCAAAGTTCATCACACAACAAATGCAGAATATTTCAAATGTTTTATTCATGTCTATTTCTTCAAAACATTTTCGTCACTGCAACAGAAGTACAATAACCACATAGACACATCTGTATGGGTGTGTGTACATAGATCACAAGAGCGCTGGGATCGACAGTGGTCAAGATAAAAAATGACATCTTAAAATCATTTATGTGTGGGCACCCAGACAAGCCAACAAATGCACAATCTAAAAATGTGACACACCCTTTTTGGTTGAAGGAAACCTTGCATATGAAAAAGAACAGTCAACATACATCCACACAGACATGGTATAAAACAAGTTTGTATGGTTATGTGTAAATCACTGACAAATTCTAAAATGCCTGAATAAAAGCATTGGGAACTTGTGCTCAGTGTGAAGGTATAAACAACATCTTCAAGTTATTTTACATTTATGGTCATTCTAAAACATAACTTAAGTAAATAATTTTAAATAAATATTTAACCAAAAAGTAAATCTAAAGATATCAAGTCAGGTCATTGCACACATATATATATATATATATATATATATATATAAAATTATTAACCGAAAAAGATGCACTTCTTCCTCTGATCACTGTGACAATACCAGTGGGTGTGTTCCCGATGTCCGGCTCCTCTGATTCCTCCCTCTGGAAAATGCAAAAGTACACTGGTAAGTATTTCTGAATACTTATACAGCTGCCCACTCAAAAATGAAGTAAAGGGGGGAAATAGAAAAAAAGAATCGAAAAAAAAAAATAGAAAATAATATAAAAAAAAAAAAAAAAAAAAAAAGGAGGGGATTAGTTAAATATAATAAAAAAAAAGGTGTGATGGGAAAGTGGGAGAGGGACGGAAAGGGGAATAGGTGAGAAGAAATTCCTGGGAGTTGGGGAAAAGAATCAGTACTTGTAGTTGTGTGTGGGGATGAGGTATATTAGGGTGAGAAATGCTATCTTATTTTTTTTACTCTTTTTTTTTTTATAAATCTATCTCTTGATTTTTTTTCCCTACCACTATGTATTACACAACAACAGCAAAGATAAGTTAACCCCCTCCACTACTCCTCTGCCCCTCCATTTACGTTTAAAGGATAACTTATGAGGCATTATCTGCAGTAAAACTCTTTCATTTCACCAATACTTTAAGTAGAATGAACGAACGAGTACTATTGTCCTGTGAGTTCACAGTTAACTCTCTGTTAGTTATTGGGGGTTTCTCTGCACTCTACAGGCTGCGCACCCCCAATGGGTGCTGATGCAGCATAACTGAGAAACACAGCTCGCTACCCAGACACCAACAAACTGCAATCCGCAAAACTTTGAACTCACAGGACAATCATATGCGTTTGTTCGTTCATTCTACTTAAAGAATTGGTGAAATGAAAGAGTTTTGCTGTAGATAATGTCTTGTACAGAGGCCGCTCCGTCTCCCAATCATATGGATGCATGCCGGAGGGTAGCTTAATCTAAATATCGCCCAAAGGACTCAAAGTGATACAGAAATTTTACCGCTGAGTAAATGCACGTATAAACTCCTAGAAATACGGTCCAGGTTGAGAAAAAAAAAATAAATTATCCTTTAAGTGGCTCAACTAAAAAAATTTCCTATCAAAAATTTTGAGGAATCCCTGGGATCTCTGCTGGGGGGGCCATCTTAACCTGTGTGGGGGTGTGTGTGTGTCTGACAGACACAAGAAAGAGAGGAGTAAGTACTGTATGTGATGGTGAGAAAAAGAAGCCTTAGGGTCCTACTTACAACATTACGGCACTTCAAAATATCTCTAATTGTAAAAGGTGATTAGTGATGAGATCTTCTATAAAAAGATGTTTAGACTTACGTTCCAAGTCTTGAAAAAAAACTGGTAACACTTGGGGCCACAGTGTGTTTCATTGTTGATATCGTGCACATCCTGAGTGGACACAAAGACACATGAGAAAAAAAAAACAGTGGCCCTTTGCTGCTAATATGCTGACATATTAGTTAATGTGCTAAACATGTTCAAATTACAGGATAACTAATTGCGAACTAGTTAAAAGTAAAGGACTGCCCCTTGTATAGTAGCAGTATATAGTAATGATGGTGGTGGTAAATGCTGACAAACCTGGATAAAATTTAGACAAAGTCTATTTTCACTTTATTTGAACTCACCTCAGTTTCATAATCATGTAGGATGTCTGGCAGTGCTCCTGCCACGCTTCCAGTACGAGCTGCGTTCTGTCTGTGAAGCTCCATGAGCTGTGGAATGTGCTGATATAGTTCTGCATAAAACCATGTTGGTGATCCTGAACTCAGCACAGACCTACAGAATAACATGGACACAAAAAGTATGTGAACGACTGAGTAAAATGCTAAAGGCAAACACACAGTCACATTTGATGGGTGCACTATTCTTTAAAAATAGATAGCCAGTACAATAGATAGAATAAGTACGTTTTGACTAAGGGGGTGGGAAGCTCCCTAAAAGAGAGGAGATAACTTACATTTTAAAAGCTGGTTTGTGATTACAACATGAATATGTATCAATTCTGGTTGAAAACTGCATTATCTGGCTCACCAAATAATTCAGTTAAAAGCAAAAACAATAATCATCAACATTCCTGCCCAAACATTAAATTTAATGGATACATCTTACTTGAATGAAAAAAAATTAAGCATTACCTTGATTGCCAAGGACGCCTTGTGCTGGTACCAACTTCATCCTACAGGAAACACAAACAGTTAGTATGTCTGCTTTCTTGAAGTTAACAACTCCTTCAGTTCACCTGATGATATCGGTAAATAGTCTTAATCTGAATCGCCTGAAAAGCTTAACTTTCGTCTGCTCCAATTACACACAAATGAGACGCCCCCGCACACACCGTCTTCTTCGAGGGAGGCGAGGGGGGGGGGGGGGGGGGGGGGCTCTACTGTATCATGCCGGCTTATTTTCAACCAAATGTTAGCTTTACCAGCAGAAATACATTTATTAAAAGAAACAAAACTGGCGTCGACTGAAAATATTTATCGTCATTATAACTGCACTCAACTCACGCAACACGTCCTCGCCGAAGACCGTTAACTGTGACCGCATGTTACGCTGAATGTACAAAATAAAGCGCGGGAAAACAAAAAAAAAAAAAAAGACTTTGTTGTGGTATTTCATGCAATTAAACAACATTCAGGTGGGTTTGGGAAGACTTTACCCTTGTACTTACCAGTTTTCTTAACTTCAGCAAACGATGCATTCCCTTCGCTTCACGACCGCCATGCTGGTTTGAATTTAGCCTCCTTCAGTCCTGCCAACGTAATGACGCACTGACGTCATTACGTTGCACGCCTTAGTGCATTCAAAGCTTTTGAGTAAGGCAGTGATGACCACTCAGACAATTTAAGTAACACGAAATTATAACTACATCCCTCGTTCAGAACACTTAGTTACTTAAAGTTGGATTGACTTAATAGCGGATTTTGATTAATGTTCTCACAATACTTTTGAGTCAGTAGTAATGTTCGGGTTTACAGTGTGGACAGGACAAGTAAAAAAAAGAAAAGAAAAAGAAGCTGGCTTTAACCACTGCCTTCACCTGCCTGTCAAAAGTCATAGTGCTGTCCAGCAGGACGCTGAGGTTGGTGACAACATGCTGGGCCAAAGGGCCTAGGTCAATGGGACGGGACAAGTGAGCATCAGGACTGAAAACCATGACCTCGGTCTTACTTTCATCATAAAGTTCAAGGCCATCCAAGCTTTAACTTCATCAAGACAGGCCAACAAAGTATTTAATGAAGAGGACAGGTCCCTGTGATTCAATGGCACATAAATCTGTGTGTCATCAGCATAGAAGTGAAAAGCACATTTGTGCTTTCTGAGGACTAATCCTAGAGGTAGGAGATAAAGGGAAAACAACAGTGGGCCAAGAATTGACCCCTGGGGGACAACGCATGTCTATGGAGCGGAAGAGGACTGGTACTGGCCTTATGTTATGGAAAAAGTCCTCTCAGACAAGTAGAACTTAAACCATTCTAAGGCAACACCACGGATACCCACCCAGTGCTCGAGGCATGTGATTAAAATACAATGGTCCACTGGATCGAAGGCAGCCATTAAATCTAATAAAACCAAAATCACACAGTTTCCAGAATCAGAAGCTAAAAGAACGTTATTAAAAACCCTCAAAAGGGGTTGACTGAGTGCTGCGGAGGGGCTTAAAGCCTGACTAAAAAACCTCAAAAATATTGTTTGCCTCAAGAAAATTCATCTACTTTTATTTTGTTAAAGCAAACTAAAGATGCAGAGGAAAGGATTGTGTGTGTTGAAGCAATCTGGGTTTACATGGACCCAAATATACCGATTGCTTTCGGTTTAAAAGCTCTTTCGGAATGAAAATGATCCATGTAAACACCTCTTTCCGAATGAGAAGTGCCGAACTGAATGAATTTTCATTCGGTTTCACGGGGGTAGAATATTCCTTTCCCCAAACCGAACGGGGGATCATGTAAACGCTGAATCGGAAAGTTGTGAGGTTGCGCTCTTACTGCGCATGCTTCCACAAGACGTCAACATGCTACAAGTGACGTTTCCTCACTTTGACAGATGGCTGTGAACGACAGCAACAGAAAGTTTGTTTTTTACTCAAATTCTGTCTCTACGCCTGTTTTCTCTTGGTTGTTTCCAGTAGGAGCGCATGAGGATCAGCTGCTGCTTGATTAAAGTCCTGCAGAAGCCACAACGACTGTGACGATCAGCTGTTTGTAGACCTCCGTCTTTAATAAATAACAAGATGTAACATCATTCTGCGCATGTCGGACAGGATTATTCTGAACAAATATTGGCGCATGTACACGCCAGATCAGAATGGATCAGTTCCCGTGTAAACAGCTGCCCTGAAATCTTCGATCAGAATAATTTCATTCTGAAAGGGAAAAAAGTCTCCATGTAAACGTACCTATTGAGGGAGTTCCTCTTGTATTATGCAACATTTATGCACCTAATAAGGCAGACCCCAATTTCTTCCATGAGGTAAACAAAATATTAGGAGATGCTGAGGGTGAAATTGTTCTAACTGGGGATTTTAATGATGTTATGGATCCAGTCCTGGATAGGAGTTCATTTAGACCCCCTCTCATGACTAAATAGAGAGAAGCCTTACATATGATAAGTAGAGACTTAGGAATAATAGATATATGGAGGCTGACAAATCCAAGTGTTAAGGACTTTACTTTCTTTTCTCACTGCCACAAAACGTTTTCCAGGATAGATTTTTTTAAATTAGTATGTCCCTGACAGACAACGTGGCTAACAGTGATATAAAAGCTATTACCATTACAGATCATGCACCAGTTGAACTAATCAAGGCCAACCTGAAAGCAGAAAGGTAGATGGAGACTAAATATTGGATTATTATTAGACCCAACTTTTAAAAAGACAATAGAGGATGATTTGAAAACCTGTTTTGAAACCAACATTGGCAGCACTGAAGAAACAACTACTGTGTGGGAAGCCTCAATGGCATAGAAAATTCATTGCTCAAGCCACTAAAAAGAAGAGAGGGAAGAACAGTAGGATTTAAGATTTAGAAAAGAAAAGAAAAGATAGGGAAATGGATTTATCTAAACATATTTCTGATGAAAACTTTCAGGAACTCTGTAAACTTAAATTCTCTCTACATGAGATCTACAATAAAAGAGCAGAATATGCACTTTATAGATTAAAAACAAGCTTTTATGAAGGTGGAGAAAAAATGGGTAAACTGCTAGCAAGACATTTAGAGAAAAAAATCGCTAATTATGCCGGGGGGGGGGGGGGGGGGTGCTGTGGGGCACCCTCTCTTCGGCCGGTCTTCTGGGGGCGGCGGTCTGCCTGTGTGCCGTTGTGTTGCTCTCTTTTGCGGGCTGGTGGGTGGGGGGGGGCTTGCCTGGGGGGGGGTGGTGTGGTCTCGCCCCCTGTCGTCGCGCCTGCCGCGCTCTGGGTCTGGGCGCTCCTCGGCTTCCCTCTGCGCCCCTTGCCTTTGCGCCCGTACGGGACTTGCCAGGGGGGGGAAGGGGTACACTATACCAGTTACAAAAAAGAGGAATACTCATTCTTTGCTGCTAAGGATACAAATAATGTATTTCAGCAGTATTTTGAAAAGCTGTACTCATCGTCCATATCTCCAGATTGCTCAAAAGATGAGATGTAGAGCAGTTTCTCCTTAGCATAGATGTACCCAAGCTTCAACCCCAAGAGGTTGATGGATTGGAATTACCCACAACTGAGGCTGAAATAAGAGAGGCAATCTCTACAATGAAAAATGGGAAGTCACCGGGATATGATGGACTCCCAGTGCAGTATTATAAAACCTTTGCAGATATTGTTGTACCAATTTTACAGAGGGTATATCAGGAGATGTTTGACAATAATAGAGTAGCTCCTACTTTTAATGAAGCTATAATCTCACTGATTCCCAAAGCAGGCAAAGATGTTGCAGACCCCTCCAATTTTAGACCGATAAGTTTGCTTAATCTTGATTCTAAGACTCTCAAAAATTTTAGCGGCACGTTTACAATTGGTTTTACCAAGTTCATCCACCCAAATCAGGTTGGTTTTTATCAAAAATAGAACTTCAACTGATAATGTCAGACTCCTGCTGCATTTAATGTGGTTGAGTCAATCTCAAAATGTTCCTATAACTGCTATTTCTTTGGATGCCTAGAAGGCTTTTGATAGAGTGGAGTGGCAGTTCTTGCTCTCCACCCTATCCCATTTTGGTTTTAATTCTGGTTTTATTAAATGGATAAACATGTTGTATTGAGAACTTAAAGCAGCAGTGATGACAAATGAAATAATCTCCCCTTTCTTTAATCTGACTCGAGGAACTCAACAGGGATGCCCATTGAGCCCCTTATTATTCATCGTCTTCTTAGAAGTTCTGGCAGTGTCAGTTAGAGCACATCCTGGAATAAGGGGGGTAGGGGGAGGAGATTGTGAACATAAACTATTGTTATATGCTGATGATATCTTAGCAGTGGTCTCTGAACCTTTAACTCCCCTGCCACATCTGGTGAATACCATATAGTCGTTTTCAAAATTTTCAGTCTGTAACGGTTCACCTATCTTTTCCAAGGCAATACAATTACAACACACTTTTAGGTCGCAGGCGGATCTCACTCATCAGCGGGGATGAATAACACACACACAAACATCTGCATCTTGGGCACCATCTTATCATTTACTTTAATTCACATGGTGTAATCAGATATCTCCCCTCCGAGGGGTTAAGGGGAGGCATGAAGAGGAGGGGAGATAAGAGAGAAAAAATATTGTTTGTTGTGGTGGTGATATAATATATATAAATATTAAAAAGAAAAATTTGGTGTTTTTATATTGGTGTGATTTGTTAAAGCTTGTTTTCTTTTTTATTTATTTGAGTTGGGTGGGGTTGGGGGATGTAGATGGGGATTGAGATGGTGTTGTTGAGATTGTTAATATTTATTTTATTATGATATGAGATGAAATATGGAGGTTAGTTGAGTGAGATGAAGTAAAGAAGGGTGGGGAAAAAGAAAAAAAAAATATAGTAATGGGTTGTGTGTGGTGGGTAAGATTTAATTATTAAGAATCCAAATAGGAATGCGACAGAGAGAGAGAGGGAAGGGGAGGAGGGGAATGAATGTGAGGAGAGAGAGGGAGGAGGGAGGGGGGGGGGGATATAGTTTATTAATGATAATATTAATATTAATAATAAAATGAAATAGAAATAGAAAATAGCCTGCTGTCTGATTCAGCTGTTTCTGAGCAGAGAGACAAAGCTGACAGACCATAAACAGGGACTTTGATTCTCACTCTGACATTCACATGACCTCATCAGTGCACAATAGATCATATTATACACCCAAAACCCCAGAAAAGTGAAATTTGATGTCATGGCACCTTTAACCGAAAGATCATTTCCATACAGAATCAACAAATCTCCCCCCTTTGTATAACACAAACGATTCAGTCCACTAATACAAAATATGCAGTCCGCCCTGACAGCTGACTCAGCCCCGACAGCCCTTCACCTGCAGACCCGCAGGCCCGGCTCCGCTGGATCTCCAAACAAAGTCTCAGCCAAAGCAGTGGGCAGGTAAACCACCGTCGGCCAGGTTACTCACGACTTGTCCCTTGCTCCGTCGTCTGATGGAGTTAGTCCAGCCATCCATGGAAACGGAGCAAACCCAATATAATCCCATAGTCCGAATACTCCATGACCCAGCGACTCCTGCATGCGGTCGATTTGGCGTGTGACGTCACCGCATCCCTGCCCCTCCTGCGCGTGATCCATACCCCCAGATATAGCGGATTCCTCCCGCCCACAATAATACAGTGTCAGGTCAAAGCATATCATCCCCGTGCCCAAATGATTAAGACACCAACATGTTAAAGGATCTGTTCATCCCTGCTGGAGTGTTCATTGTTGGGGCCAATGCGGTCGTTACAAGGCTACTCCATCAATTGGAGCAAGTCTGAAGCAATGCCTCTTTCCAAGTCTTCACTTCATTCACGGTGTTAAGTTTAATTTTAGGTGGGTCCCCAAGGTAATGAAATACCTAGGGATCAAGCTTTCATAGGAGATGGATGAAATAGTGGCTCTAGACTATAACCCCTTAATTCAAAAGATAAAGACAAAACTTGATAAGTGGGAAAAATAAAAAATTTCACTTTGGGAAAAAATTAATGCTATTAAAATGATAATTTCCCCACAGTTCAGCTATGTGGCAATGATGTTACCAATTAATATACCATGTTTCATCTTTAGACAGTTGGATGATGTAATAAAAAAATTTCTATGGGGTGGAAAAAGACCAAGACTGAAACTAAGAAAGTTATGTACACATAAAGAAGGGGGGAGTTGGGACTCAACGATCTTAGAATGTGTTATTTAGCTTTTGAGATGGCCAAGATAGCAAGATATTGGCAAACTGCAGAGAATAAAGCAGTTTGGATTGAGGTAGAAAAGGAGATATGCTCACCCTTTCAACCCTTGGAAGTATTGTCACAGAAAAGGTCTAATACAACAAACCCAATACTTCTACACTCAAGAGATGTCTGGTGTAGGATGCATAAAATTTGAAAGCTCACACATACTCTACAAAGATACTCATCATTGTGGTACAATCCTGATGTCTGTATTGGGAAGAAACCGGTGTATTGGAAACAGTGGCACGAGGTTTAAGCACCATTAACAATCTATTTGAAGAAGGGGTGTTTTTGCCATATAAATTGGTGTCAAAATTTTATTTGGTTGGAAGAGGAAATTTTGGGAAATTTTGGCAAATACGGAGTTGTGTTATGTCAAAGCCATATAAGATAATGGATAACGTGGTGGTAGACTATATGAAACTTCCTCTTGGAAAACGAAAAGCCTCACAATTCTATAGAATTATTAACTTCTCCCTCAGCAATGATTTGAACCGATTGAAGATGATTTGGCAGAGAGACCTCAGTGTAGAGACTGAAAGTGATATATGGGCAATAGTTGTCACTGATTGTGGTAAATATGTATGGAGGCACAAAGTAAACTTACACAATATAACATATTACATAGGTACTATTACACACCATCTAGACTGTATAGGATGAAGCTAACAGGGGATGATCTATGTTGGAAATGCAAAAAGGAAACTGGAACTTTCCTTTATTGTTTATGGGAATGTGTCCTAATCAGACCTTTCTGGATTCAAATTCTGAATATTTTAAGTAACTGGCTTGGAGCAGAAATCTCTACAAATCCAGAGCTCTGCTTACTGGGAGATAAGTCTCAGTTACCCAATGTAACGAAGTGTGATTTTTCAGTAATCTCAGTTGGTACAACAACAGCTTGTAGAGTAATTTTAAGACATTGGAAGGGACTGGAGTCACCACAAGTGAAGGAGTGGGTTTTTGCAATGACTGAATCTGCATCCTATGAATGTATGCTTAATATATTAAGTGATGACAGGGGAGAGGGGAATACTCCCTTATTCTTTGTGTGGGCAGATGTGAATGTGTTGATGAACGTATGTGTGTACATGTGTACTGATACATATTACTTGATATTATGTATTCCACTTTTTGTGTTTTTTGCCCCCCCCCCCCCCCCCCCCCCCCCCCTTTTGTGTGTGTGTGTGTATTCATAGGATCAAAAAGTATATGCCTGTCACCAGGATTGTAAATTACAAAATGCCTGTTCCATATTAAGTTTTCCATGTACCAAGTCTCTGAAAAGTTCAATAAAAACTTGAGTTATATATTTTAAAAAAAAAAAAGAAAATTCATCAACTGTGTGTGTAAACAATTTTATCCAGGATTTTTGCAATAAAAGGAATTTTGGAAATTGTTCTAAAATTTGTTAAAAGGACACGACCAAAGCTGTTTTGTAATGTTAATGGTAAAACCAAAGCGTGCTTGAAACTTCGGGGAACCACACCTGAGGACAAACTGTTGTTGATAATGTTGAGGACGGCTGGCCCAAGAACAGAAATGCGTTCTTTGAACAGTTGCGGTGGAACAGCATCTGTAGGGGAGCCCGAGGGCTTTAGATGCCCAACAACATCACAAAGTCCACATAAAGGCACAAGTTCAAACTGCTGAAAGGCAGAGGAACCAGAGAAAGAGACTGACACTAAGGGGTCAGAGAGAGGGACACCTATACGAGAGTATACTTAATGACATGAACTTAAGGAATACTTCTTTTTGGTGAGGGTATCCACTCGGCTGTTATCGTTAACCTGCTTTTAAAACATCGGCGCACACATGTCCCTGCGCTCTGAAGGCGTGGTTTCGGCTGGTGTGTTGTTTTAAACTGTCGCTTGCTCAAACCGTTTTTTTCCAACATTGCCAACCCTAGCTTTAAAAGAATACCTGGGACTGGGGCTGTCCTGATCTGATACCAGTATCAGATATGGGGCCAGTATTGGTTAAAAAATGTGGAATGGATCGGATCGGAATGCGTCAAAATTTGCAGATCAAGGAAATTCAAGGAAATTCATTCCAGCTTTTATTTCCAGCACTTCTTCCTGACTGGGTGTTAATTAATTTGAAATTATTGTATATATTATGTGGAAGTTTTAAATTCATCATAGCCATTTGTAAATAATACATTGGTCAGTTTTTGCTCATACTTACTGTTGTGAACTGATCTTATTAACCTGTGAAACCCGGTTTTTAGACATGAGGTTCCACAAAGCAGACATACCTGACATAAACCAAGAAGAAAATCAATTATCAGATTAATATGCATAAAATACAGCTAAGTATCTTAATCCGGCTTCGGCTGATACTTGGCCTGTGGTGTTGGTATTGGAATCAGAAGTTTAAAAAGTGGGATCAGGAGCTCTATGGGACCAAACACAAACAGTGGGAGGAAGCTGAAAAAAGTTCAATTGTGACTCTTATGTTTCTCATAAATCCATCCTCTGATTAAATAAATAAGTTCTGAGCTGATGAAGGTACAGTATTTAAAAAAACAGTTGCTAATTTAAAAAAAAAATGAAAAGACACTTTTTAAAAGCAAAATCTGTGATTTTCAGACTATGAATGCAGCTAAAAATAAATGTAAATCTGATCCTTTATAACAGACAGTTCCATTAATTTCAATGTTTTCGTTTCTTCTCTTACAAAAACCTTCTGATCACCAGTAGCTAGATTCATGACTTCAGTGTTTAAGGACACAAATAAATTAAAACTTTAGCTGAAGTTGAGTTTAATGTCTTACTTCAGAAGTTTTATCATCCTTTAGTGTTCCAGTTCTCCTTGTTGTTATTTATCAGACTCTGTACATAAAACACGAGTGTTCTGATACAAAATAATGGTTGCAGCAGACACCTGAACGCACCACAGTTTTTCATAACAGCGCTATGTTTCAGGCGGAGCGTAGGAATTTGTGTCGGGATCTCCCGGATGGATTGAGTGGAGGCGGGGCTCATCACAGGGAAGCGCTCGATTTGCTTTACTGCACCACGAGCAGCAGCGCCTGCGCATTTCAACTTTTTTTTATTTATTTTATTTATTTTTTTCTCAGTTTGGGATTAGTTTGGTCACGTGAAAAGAAACAACCAATGACTTCCGGTGTAAGTGGCTCGATTTCACAATAAAAGATTTTGAACCGCTTTTACAGTAGTTATTTCACATCACACTGTAACACGCTGTCATCCTCAAAATTATTCAAACCCGCCCCCTTAAAGGAAAGGCTAAATTCACAATAGTAATTCAAATAACAAAAAAAACAAAACAAACAAATGATGAATAAAAATGTAAAAAATGATCATTTAGAGAAATAATATATTGCTCTTGAATTGCGGCTGAAAAAGATAACTTAAAAAAAAAAACTGTCCCAGACACATTAGAGCACCTTTCCCATGAACCGTGGACCAACATACCTGTCAACAGGTGCAGACGTCTGATTGGACGTCACAGCAAACACCTGATTTGTCTCAAAGTGTTGTTCAAGAAAATTTAAGCTTTGCAGCCTCATTACGCTTGTTTTATTTTTGGTTTTTGTTCTTAATATTTCTTTTCCACCACAATTCAAAATTATTTATGTGAAATATAAAAAAGAAGAATAGAATTTTAATTTTTTAGTACTTTTGTCAATTTGAATTTGAATTTGTTTTTTTCTTTCTTTCTTTCCTTCTTTCTTTCTTTCTTTCTTTCTTTCATATATGAGGCATGCACGATAATTATCGGGCTGATAACAGGAAATTATTTCATCATTCCGATAAGTCTAATATCATGCCAACTTGCCCTGATAACAGTGCTCCACTCACATTATGAGACCAGAAACTACATTATGTTGTTTAAAAATGCTTACAAATGAGTCTGACCTATCAGCCATTATTATTGTTTGCAAGTAAACTTTTTGAGATCGTGTTTACATGCAATTAATGTTTAAATTTAATAACTTGCCAGTACATCATTTTCTATGGTTTTCTATCTTCTCAACTGTACTTCTTCAGTTTGTAATCCCACTGTATTTGCATCAGCTCAAGGAGCCTTTATTTTTGTATCAGTAACAATCCACATGTTTTAAGTTGATGTGCATTTGAGATATCAAATAGTTTTGTTTGATATCTTTTAGAAATTGTTTTAGAGGGCTTTGTTTTGGTTAAATTGTTAATAGTATTGATGTCTTGATGTGGTATGTATGTGTGTTATCAGTTTTCAGTCATCGGTATAGGAGCTGAAATTTATCGATTATCAGTATTGGTTTTGAAAAAAGGTTATCCCGCATCCCTATATATATATATATATATATATATATATATATATATATATACATATTTATTAGGGATGGCAGATATATATATATATATATATATATATATATATATTAATATATATATATATATATATATATATATATATATATATATATATAGTTGTATATATATTTGAATAAATTATTAATTTTATTTAATTTAATTTACCTGGCTTTACTTTGAAAGGCCAGATCAGAAGTAGCCGTTATTTCCGCCGACTTGACTGTTTGGGATCCAAGGAGAGGGATATCTGCCGCTGACGGAGAGGACGGACTTTACTCCAGCTGGACTCGGTCCTACAAACATCCACCGCGGCTCTGATTCCGGACGGAGGGACCTGAACCAGCATCCGGAGACATTTTGGATCCGGGCGGGACACAGAGTTGTTGTCTTGGATCGTCAGCTGGGACGGGCTGGAATGGCTCGGCCGAGGAAGAAAAGCTACGCTGGGTGTTTGGTGTGAGGCTCTGAAGGGGGGGCCGGACTGGGAGCTACGCTACAAACTGCAGATAAGAGGAGGAAGCTGAGGAAGAGGAGGACAGAGCTGCCGGTGACTTTTACTGAAGAAGAGGAGGAGGATGAAGATGGGAGGTGGACTGGATCTGCTGGAGGTCTGCTGCCTGCTGCTGCTTCTCAGCGGAAACTATAACTGCAGAGGTGAGGAAGGTGAGGAGGAAGAGGACTGGGGGTAAGGGGGGGGGTAGGCAACACATTTTAGGACGTTGCTAGACCGGGTCGGTTCCAGTGGACTCTGATGGTCCTGTTGGACTCTGATGGTCGTTGGACTCTGTTGGGTCTGTATCAGTACTTTTTGGTCCTGTTGGACTCTGTTGGGTCTGTATCAGTACTTTTTGGTCCTGTTGGACTCTGTTGGGTCTGTATCAGTACTTTTTGGTCCTGTTGGACTCTGTTGGTCCTGTTGGACTCTGTTGGGTCTCTATCTGTTCTTTTTGGTCCTGTTGGACTCTGATGGTCCTGTTGGACTCTGTTGGGTCTGTATCATAAACTGTATATAGGTCTGTGTCAGTTCTTTTTGGTCCTGTTGGACACTGTTGGTCCTGTTGGACTCTGTTGGGTCTGTATCAGTACTTGTTGGTCCTGTTGGACTCTGTTGGGTCTGTAACAGTACTTTTTGGTCCTGTTGGACTCTGTTTGGTCTGTAACAGTACTTTTTGGTCCTGTTGGACTCTGTTGGGTCTGTATCAGTACTTTTTGGTCCTGTTGGACTCTGTTGGGTCTGTATCAGTACTTTTTTTGGTCCTGTTGGACTCTGTTGGTCCTGTTCAGGACTCTTTTGGTCCTGTTGGACTCTGTTGGGTCTGTATCAGTACTTTTTGGTCCTGTTGGACTCTGTTTAGTTTAGTTTAGTTTTTTTTTTTGCCTTTAGTCCATGGACAAAGGCTTAGAGGGTAAGAAAAGGAATGTAATAAAAAGAAAGTTAATTGGGGAAAATTAAGAAAGAAGTGGTAGAACTAAGAAAATAGAAGCTACGGGGGAGGGCTAAAAGAAAGAAATAAGAGAATTAAATGAGGAAAAGGCGTGCGTAGGGAGAAAATGTGGGAGGAGCGAGTCATAATCTCGGGCCAGCAGCCGAGACGGCGGTCGCCCCACTGTTTTAATTTAGTTCTTGGGACTTCTAAGAGAAGTTGCCCAACAGAACGAAGGGCCCTGCTGGGGTCCCGGCGGACTAGCAGGTAGCCAGATAAGGGGGGCCAGGCCGTTGAGGGCTTTGAAAAAAAAAAGTAATTTAAAATAATTGGAGCGGAGGGGAGTAGGAGGGAAGACAGGACGGGGGTTATATGTTCCCGCCTGGACCCTCAAAAATCGAGCAGCAGCGTTCTGGACGAGCTGCAGGCGGGCGATGGAAGCTGGTTCAGACCAACAATGTTGGTCCTGTTGGGTCTGTATCAGTACTTTTTGGTCCTGTTGGACTCTGTTGGTCCTGTTGGGTCTGTATCAGTACTTTTTGGTCCTGTTGGACTCTGTTGGTCCTGTTGGACTCTGTTGGGTCTGTATCAGTACTTTTTGGTCCTGTTGGACTCTGTTGGGTCTGTATCAGTACTTTTTGGTCCTGTTGGGTCTGTATCAGTACTTTTTGGTCCTGTTGGACTCTGTTGGTCCTTTTGCACTCTGTTGGGTCTGTATCAGTACTTTTTGGTCCTGTTGGACTCTGTTGGGTCTGTATCAGTACTTTTTGGTCCTGTTGCACTCTGTTGGGTCTGTATCAGTACTTTTTGGTCCTGTTGGACTCTGTTGGTCCTGTTGGACTCTGTTGGGTCTGTATCAGTACTTTTTGTTCCTGTTGGACTCCGTTGGTCCTGTTGGACTCTGTTGGGTCTGTATCAGTACTTTTTGGTCCTGTTGGACTCTGTTGGGTCTGTATCAGTACTTTTTGGTCCTGTTGCACTCTGTTGGTCCTGTTGGACTCTGTTGGGTCTGTATCAGTACTTTTTGGTCCTGTTGGACTCTGTTGGGTCTGTATCAGTACTTTTTGGTCCTGTTGGACTCTGTTGGGTCTGTATCAGTACTTTTTTGGTCCTGTTGGACTCTGTTGGGTCTGTATCAGTACTTTTTGGTCCTGTTGGACTCTGTTGGGTCTGTATCAGTACTAGTTGGTCCTGTTGGACTCTGTTGGGTCTGTATCAGTACTTTTTGGTCCTGTTGGACTCCGTTGGTCCTGTTGGACTCTGTTGGGTCTGTATCAGTACTTTTTGGTCCTGTTGGACTCTGTTGGGTCTGTATCTGTACTTTTTGGTCCTGTTGGACTCTGTTGGACTCTGTTGGGTCTGTATCAGTACTTTTTGGTCCTGTTGGACTCTGTTGGTCCTGTTGGACTCTGTTGGGTCTGTATCTGTACTTTTTGGTCCTGTTGGACTCTGTTGGACTCTGTTGGGTCTGTCTCAGTACTTTTTGGTCCTGTTGGACTCTGTTGGTCCTGTTGGACTCTGTTGGGTCTGCATCTGTACTTTTTGGTCCTGTTGGACTCTGTTGGGTCTGCATCTGTACTTGCTGGTTGCTGGTTCTGTGCAGGACCAGGTTCTCCAGGCAGGAGGTTCTGGGTTAACTGATCAGCTCTGAGTATTCCAGTCCAGGAACCACAATAAGTTAGGGATCCACGATAATTATCAGGTCGATAACAGGAAATTGTTACACCATTCCGATAAGTCCGATATCATGACGACTTACCCCGATTACATATTATTTTTGTCAGCATGACAGTACTCCGCTCACATTATGAGACCAGAATGATTGTTGTTTAAAAACGTTCATTTACATAAACAAGTCTGACCTGTTTGTTTGTAAACAATTATTATTGCTTACAAATAAACTGTTTCAGATCATCTTAACGTACAATAAATCTTTGAATTTAGGTTGTCAGCATCATTTTC
This sequence comes from Atherinomorus stipes, assembly GCA_023101725.1. Taxonomy (NCBI): domain Eukaryota; kingdom Metazoa; phylum Chordata; class Actinopteri; order Atheriniformes; family Atherinidae; genus Atherinomorus; species Atherinomorus stipes. Next base: position 31,243 of record JALJCO010008958.1, read on the forward strand.
TATGGTTTTCTTTCTTCTTACTTCTTCAGTTTGTAATCCCGATGCATGTATCAGTTCAAGGAGCCTTTATTTTTGTATTGGTAACAATGCATCTGATTTAAGTTGATGTGAATTTGAGATAACAAATAGTTTTGTTTGATATCTTTGAGAAAATGTTTGAGAGGCTTGCTGATATTTTTCACTGGAAAAAAATAAATATAGAGTAAAAAGTCTTTTTGTGTGTTATCGGTTATCATATCGGCCTTCAGGAGCTGAAATTTATAGGTATCAGTTTTTAAAAAGGTTATCGTGCATCTCTACAATAAGCCATCATCAATGGAGCCCAAGTACCTGGAGTCACCATGGCAACCGCTGACAGAAACCTCGTTATTTCACCTGATTAGAAGTATAAATCTTAAAGGTACAGTATGTAGTTACTGACACATAGAGGTAAAGATGGTATTTGAAAGAAAAGATGTTTCCTTTCAAATCACTTTATATTCCTGTTTATATTATATTATATATATTATATATATATATATATATATATATATATATATATATATATATATATATATATATATATATATATATATATATATATATATATTTATATATATTATTTTTATATTTATTCCTGTTTATATTATATACACTTTATAACAACTGAAAACAAGACTAAGAAGTGCAAGGAGGACTACAGGAAGAAGTTGGAGGCCAGCTCAGCAGAACAACGGAGGGATGTATGGTGGGAATGAAGAAAATCTGGCTTAAGCTAAAGGGGGACAGACTGACGGAGGTCTGGACAGAGCTAACGAACTGAACATGTCTTCAATAGGTTCAGTTCCCCCTGCCGACAACCCAACACACCCACACCCTCCATGGCTCCAGCTTTCCTGTCCCACCTCCCTCTGTCCCCTGCACCTCAGTCATGGACCTGAACACAGCCTCTCTCCTCCATCAGGACACCTGAGCCCTTGCCCACTCCAGTGCTGTTGTGCAGGTCAAGAAACAACTAGAAAAACTGCGGAAAAGGCTGAGGTCAGATGGTGTAGTCCAGGTTCTAGCCTGCTAGAACACTATGTCCGGTTCTCAGCACCTTCCAGTGAGACAGAACAGAGTTCTGTGCTGTGGAAAAATTGTTTGTCCAGTCTAAAAACCCAGTGACAAAGACTACAGACAGTTGCTTTGCATCCATCATGAAGCCTGGAGAGCTTCTGGCTCCCTAACAAGAGTGAACACTTTAGGCCATTCAGTTGTGTGGGTTGGGGTTGAAGACGCCATATCTTGCTTAGAGAGCCCTCTCATTGGACAGTCAGGCAGCCTTTGAGGGTATGTTTTTGTTTTTAAGTGCATTTAATCTATTCAGCCTGCTTGCTGTGAGAGCCCTCTTCAGGTGGTCCCCCCACCTGGATTTCGCTACCTCACAAAAGCCGTGTGAGACTGAAAGGTTGTGTGTCTGAGATGGTGGTAGAGCACTGGAGCACAAGGGACTGTCTCTCACCATCCTTTCCTGTCCTCAGACTCCAGTCAACTCTGAGCTGTATTGAGAAATTGTGCTTGCGTTGTGGTGTATTGTGATGGACAAGAAGGATAAGGGAATAGTTGTGAAATGGTGAGTAAAATAGTCATTTATCAGAAGATAAAGAGATGATTGTTGACTTAGGAGGAGAAGAATAAGAGATAGTCTGTTACATTGGAAGAGGAGGTGGAGGTGGTAGAGAACTAAAATCCTTGGAGTTCAGTGGACAAAGACTTGATTGGAAATGCAACTGTGACTCATCTACAAGAAAGGTATGAGAGACTTTTTCTTAGGAGTAAATATTTAATGTTGAAAAGATGTTGCTTTTATGTGTGGTAGAAAGTGAATTGTGCAGCTGCTGGGGAGATAGAAAGAGACTTGAAGAACTAAAAGTGTAGAAGGGTTTGTGCGGGATATTGGGCGCTGGAGTGATGAAAAAGAATGTTAAAGCTGATGAAGATAATGGAGGCCCCTCTCAACGGTGAGATAGAGTGTGTAGTGGGAGGCTGGTGGCTGTAAGACGGAGAGATAAGGTTTCTGCCAGCACTCCTAAAGAAAAGATCTGATTTTGTTTATAAAAAAAAAAAAAAAAAAAAAAAAAAAAGTGCTTTTCAATCTGACTTCGGGATGAATAAGTATTTTTCATTTCATTTTCATTTCATTCCAGCACTGTTGTGAATGTACGGTGGCCGTTAGTGGCCAAAATTCTCCCAGACATAAAGATGTTTTCACGTGTGAGTGGATCAGTGGTCTCAGGTGTAGAGTGGACTATGAGGAACTACTTTTATGTCTTTTAAGGCATTATTGATCCCAAACAATCTCTAACTCCCATTAAACAAAGCTGGTTCAGCAGTTTTAAAGTTCAGAGGGTTCTCACTTCACACACATTGTTTTGTCCATTCAGGGACACCGTAGTAAAAAATGGTGGAACAAATATGGCAGCCTCCATATGTGCACCGCCCAACAAGTAGATAGAAATGACTCATTCTAAGAAAATAAACATATAACAGCTGTTCTAGTGCAGCGATTACACATCAATAGAAACACAGTTTTAAATTATATATTACATTTCTCTGCCATTGACCTTTGATTTTTTACATACTGTACCTTTTAATTTTAAACTTTCGCAGCACAACGTAGAAATCTGGCTGTGACGTCATCTCATGTCCACGACGTGACGTGTCAGATATGTACGGCCGGAGAATCACAGTAACAGCTAAACAGTGCTGATGATCACATCGATAAAGAAATTATATAACAAATGTTGAAGTTATGAAAACTCCTCTAACTATCTTTATTTTTGATGTATTAATTCAGCTTATAAATCTCTGGAATGAGGTTTTTCGGACAATCATGTCTGCAGCTGCTGCAGGAGACGGTAGAAACTCAGGTTTCTTAAAGATAACCAGCAGGTTATGTTTACAGTCTGCCACAGAACGCCAGTGTGATAGCCGGTGTGCTGATGACCGAAAGAAACTGCAGATCAGCTCTGCTGAATGATGCATTCATGAACTCTGTAACAGTAACCTTACAGTTGCAGCATTCTAGTGTTGATAATAATAAATAATCAAAAGCAGCTGCTCTGTTGCTCTGCGTTTCCAAACTGATTTAAATCAACAAAAAAGAGAAAACACAGAAAAACGTAAAGGATTGTATGAGTCCTGATAAAAACCGTTTCATTCCATGAAGTCATGCTAAATATTCTTAAAGTTCAGATCATAGATGAGTAGGGCTGCTCAATAATGGGAAAAGTCATTATCACGATTATTGATGTCCTACTCAGAACCTACAAAGCCCTCCATAACCGAGCTCCTCCATATCTCAAAGCCTTCTTCCGCACTCCCCGCCCTCCCCGCCCTCCCCCCCACCTCCGTTCTGCTGACTCGAACCTCCTAAAACCCACTGTCAAATCCAAGCACTGGACTTTGGGGGATCGTGCCTTCGCCATCGCCGCCCCTGCCCTCTGGAACTCCACCCCTCTCCATCTCAGGAACTCTGACTCTCTGGCCAGCTTCAAACAATCACTCAAGACTTACCTGTTCAGCTCTGCATACCACTCATAACCATTCATGCTTCTCCCTCCTGTCATATCTGTGTTATGTTATTTTTGTCTGTAAAGCGTCTTTGAGTTCTTTTTGAAAAGTGCTATATAAATCTGATTTATTATTATTATTATTATTGTGGTTAATATTGAAGTCATGATTTTTCAAACGATTATTTTTTAGTTTCATGTTGCATTTATTTAGCATTTCACTCCTGTCAAAAACACTTTCTTATGGATAATTTACTTCAAAATTTTTGAAATTGATCAAAATTTTGTTACAAATATGCAATGAATAAACAATTTGAATATAATAAAAAATAGAATTGAATGCAATAAATATACTATGAATATTAAATAAAGCACAGAAAATCATAAATGTATCCAAAATAAACTGTCCAGCTGTTCTGAAATTTCTCTATATTTGAAGAATACAATAAAATACTTATTTGTATATAAAATTACTTTAAACTAAACTAAACTTTGAGCTTTAATGCGTGCAGTGCTACATAACATTCCAAATTTAACATTTTTGTCAATGACAGAAGTCACTAAAATTCATTTTAACTTAAAAATAACTTTCAGAAACTTTCAACTCGATTATGAGTTTGGAGATCTTTTGAAATCACGATCAAATTTAGATTAACAGCACAGCTTTAAGATGACGTGCTGACATAATTAAACATGATTTTAACGGCGGTATCAGCTGCGCGCGTTCCTGCAACGTGCTCGTTCTCGGCACATCATTAAGTGAAGTGGAGCGCGAGTGTTTCCATCTTCACCTTCTAGAGTTTAAAACCTGATATCTGTGTCTGAGTTTCAGCTGGTTAATGTGTTTTCAGACGTGCACACTGTCTGAGGCGCCGTGCGCGCTCATCCCGTGGACGTGCACGTGTCTGTGGGTGGTCGCATCACAGAAACTCGGAGAGGAGTGACATGCTGTCATGTAAATCTGATAACCAACATCAGTTTAGTTTTTTATCCAAGAGCTCAATATAAACCTGTTCTAGAGGAAATTATTCCTGAAACCAGTTTGTGAGCTGGTGCTGGATAGAAACCAGATCAGGATAAATGAACCTGACTGTGTAGGCGGTGCTGGATAGAAAACCAGATCAGGATAAATGAACCTGACTTTGTAGGCGGTGCTGGATAGAAACCAGATCAGGATAAATGAACCTGACTTTGTAGGCGGTGCTGGATAGAAAACCAGATCAGGATAAATGAACCTGACTTTGTAGGCGGTGCTGGGTCTGGTAGGGCGGCGCCCTGCCTACGCTGGCTCAGGTATGTATGTACTCCACTGTGATGTTAAATTTTAGTGAACTTGTTGATAAAACACGACAGTTAATATTTATGAATTTTTTCTCCATTACTGTACCGAGGAAAAAACATATATATATATATATATATATATATATATATATATATATATATATATATATTCAAAGGGGTTGCATCTGAGCATGCTCGTGTCCTTCTCAGATTCTGGCATATTATTATTCTGGCTGGTGTTAAAGATGATGCTACAAGTTAAATCCTCCCATCCAGTAGGTGGTGCACTCGCTGACGGTGCGCTCAGACCACACACGTTTCCTGTGTAAAAAAACGCACTTGACGCCCAAAATGCGCTACGACACGGCTCAATACCCCTATGCCCGTAAAAACCAAGGAGATGCCCAGTTAGCATTAGCAACGTGATTGGAGCGGCTAACTGTTGATTAGCATTAGCAGATGTTTAACGTACATGTCCAGGAGGAAAGCAGCAAGGTTGCTGTAAGACAAGGAAAATGCTATTTCTACATATTGCAAACAAGGTAGCAGCTCCTGAGCTAATGATAGTGGCCCAGAATCCTCTAGTGTAGACGTTGGCATGGCAACCAGATGTAAATATTTGCATTGATAAAAATTTTTTTATTTACTCTATATGTATACAGTTGTCCTTAAAATGATTCATACTCTCCAATTACAGAAAAGGCTAAATTCACAATGGTAATTCAAATAACAAGAAACTAAAGAAAGTAATAATAGATAAAAAATTTACAAAATTATGATTTAGTGAAATAAAATATTGCTTTTGAATTTTGGTTGGAAATAATAATTTAAACAAAAATAAACAAACAAAACTGTCCCAGACACATTAGAGCATCTTTCCCATGAACATGGACCAACATACCTGTCAACAGGTGCAGACGTCTGGTTGGACGTTACAGAAAACACCTGATTGCAGTGATTGGCTCAGTGATGCTCACTGATACTACACGTTCAAAAATAGAGGTACCAATTTGTACTTAAAAGGGTCCAAAGCTTGTGGCTGGGGGTGTTCCTTTTTGAAAGACATTTCTGTACCTTCGGTCCTGGTCCATTTTTGTACCTTATCAAGCTGTATGAGTTAATAAAGTACAATTAAACCAATTAAAAATTATGAATAAAAGTCAATAAAATGGAGATTATGACAACAATCAAAGATGCTAATAATAAATAAATAATTATTATATAAATATTAGGACAAACGCATATATAATTATGCATATAATTATTACTATGATTATTATGATTCTTATGAAAATCCTAATATAATAACTATAATTATAGTACTGCTATTTATAGTTATTGTACAAGCTACGCACATTTTTCAGTGCTGCAGGTACCCTTGGGGGCAAATTTGTACTTTTGGACCCTTTTTCATAGTATATAGGTACTTCTGGCCTCATAAAGACCAATATTGTACTTTCGAGAGAATATTTGTAAAAAATGTACATACAGGTACAGAAATGTTCCTGTCTCGTACCTCTGTTTTTGAGTGTGTATACTATCAGAAATGTGAAGATATAAAGCAACCCCCACCCCCCACCCCCGCCTCTACCATGTCAACTCCACAGCTGCAGCTCTGACTGTTTACTCTGCAAACTTTAACTCTGTGAAATGTGCCTTTAGTGATTACAGCGGTTTAATCTGCTGCAGTATGAACCAGGTTTACAGAATTAACTGGACTTCTGGGTCAAATTCCACCTTAAATCTGATCTACACACATGCAGGGTGTTAGTGGACACGTGCAGCCGTGATGCAACGTTGGTTTCCTCTCCGCATCAGGACTCTCACGGCGCGGGTCGATAGTCCACAAAGCAGTTCAGAAACCAGCACTGATCAGCAGCACACTAGCTCATGAAGCTACCACCACCGTGCCCCACAGAGGGAAGACGGTTGGGCTGGACAGACGCTTTCTTCTTCAGTTCCCTGCGGGTTTATATGAGTGTGCAGCTCGTCGTCTGACGGGTAAACGCCGCGAGCACATCAGTGCTGGCTTTCTGCAGACTTCAGGAACTAGTTTAAAAGTGATGCCACAAGTTTAATTCCTCCCCGCCATTAGGTGGTTCACTTACACTTGTTTGCTCATTTAGCATTAGCAACATTACAGAAGCAGCTAACCGTTAATTAGCTCTAGCAGATGTTTGACTTCCATGTACAGGAGGAAAGCAGCAACCTCTTTGAGCTTTCAGCGCCTTTGCTACCTTCACCCAGTATCTGAAATTAACTATTTGACTCACTGGCCAAGTTGGCCAGTAGATGAAAATTATCCACCAGCCAAAATATTAAACTATTTAACACACATATAGCTTGAGGCCGTCATTTCTATAATATGGTATAATGTTAAATGCAAACAGATAAAAGAAGTTACAGCAACATTAAAGCCACATGAACAAAATAAATAGTTGCATTTAGTGCATTGGTCATTTCTGAAGTTATTACAGTCCTGATGGTCCTGCAGCATTACAGCTAGTGGATCGTACTCCCTGATCTCTGGAGAACACAGCTGGACAGTAAGGAGGTCTGACTTTTTTGACTTGTTTCAGTGTGTTGAAATCTTGCTCACAACTATGGCTGCCATAAATGATTATTTTCGTAATCGACTAGTCACTGTTTATTTTGGCGATTAATCGACTAATTGGATCAAATGTAAACTGTAGCAGATTTACAGAACCAGTCAAAAGTCTGGACACTTTCTCACTGAATGTAATCAAAGAACGTGTCTAAACTTTTGACTGGTAGCATCTGTCTGTATTTATGTCAATATACTATTCAAGAAAAGCTGAGCAGACAAGGCAGAGGAAGGGACAGTAGCAATTTTGAGAGGAAAAACAAAGCTTGAAGACAAACAATTAGTCGATTATGAAATTAGTCACAGACTATTTTGATAATCCACCATTAGTCGATTAATCAACCGCGCCAGGTGTAGTGCTGAAAGACGTCGCCAAGAGCCGGCATACCTTCCGTTGTCTGGTCCGTGACCGTGTCGGTCTTTTTTATATACCTCCAAACCACGTCCATGCGACAGAAGTCATCCCTCTTTTAACTACCAGCTCCTCGGTTTGGTTTGACTGCTCATTCTGTTGAGAACTATCCTGGTCTGAATAGCGTCTTCAACCATCTCCCCCCATGTTTGTTTAGGTCAAGATGGGTGCATGCCACCCATGCATGCGGCGCATCTTGACAAATAAAACACTGCAGTGAAGCACCTAATCATGGATAGTTGCTAACATGACCAGCACACTCTGCTGAGAAAAAATGAAATACAAGAAACATTTAGTTCCTACTACCTTTATTTCTTCAGGAGATGATGTGAAACTGCATTTCCATGTTGCAATTTCAATACAAATTATACATAAATTGTATGTATACTGTTATTGTGATATAAAATGAGTTATATTGTGGTATGGGATTTTTTTCATATTGCCCAGCCCTAATTGAGAGCAAAGTTGATGATAAAAAGTCCCAGTGATGCTGCTCATAGCCAGAAAAAGCAGCATCAGTCCCAGTTTACATGTTTATCCATGTACATTTTTTACAAATGTTCTCTCAAAAGTACAATATTGGTCTTTATGAGGCCTGAAGTACCTATATACTATGAAAAAGGGTCCAAAGTTATATAAAGTACACATTTGTACCATTTCAACCCTAAGGGTACCTGCAGCATTGAAAAATGTGTGTAGCTTGTACAATAACTATAAACAGCAGAACTTCTAAACAGTAGTATAATTCTATTATGATTTACATAATAATCATAGTAATAATTACATGTATAATTATATATGTGTATGGCTTAATATTTATATAATAATTATTCATTTATTATTATCATCTTTGATTGTTGTCATAATCTCTATTTTATTGACTTTTATTCATCATCTTTAATTGGTTTAATTGTACTTTATTAACTCATACAGCTTGATAAGGTACAAAAATGGACCATGAAGGTACAGAAATGTCTTTCAGAAAGGAACCCCCCCCCCAGCGACAAGCTTTGGACCCTTTTAAGTACAAATTGGTACCTCTATTTTTGAGCGTGTTTTAAAAGTACAAAGTTGGAAGTCTGGAGGTTTTCTGGATTTTCTTTAAAGATGCTGGGAGGAAACTTTTTTATTTATTTATTCCTGGTATTATTTTAATGTTTCTGCCACATTTAATCTGATCGTGTTGCTGTGATATACATTTTATTTCTACTAAGGTAATGAAACAGTTAAAGTTTCTGGACCAGTTCTTCTGAAATCTGTCAGACTAGATCAGGTCTTGAGCTCTGAATATGAAGAAAAGTATTCTTGGTTCTGATCTACAATATTGCAGAAAGCAATGAACCTCTTATGGTCATAGATGCATCTTTAATGCACATTTATATGTTTGATATCTACATGTTATACCAACAGAAAGTCCATCTGCTTGTTACTATTTTTCTTAATTGAAACTTGGTGAAAAGATTTTAGTGTGTGTATCACTGCGCTAATATTGATAACCGTGATCATTTTTCTCCCAATAACCGTGACATGAAATCTTTATATCGTTACATGCCTGGTATGGTTCATTCCTGCAGGGAAAATGCAGCTTCAGGTCACGTCCGGTGGACGACAGGCTCGTTCCAGGCCGCCACACCCAGTCTGAGTCAGCGCTGTGTGTGTGTGTGTGTGTGTGTGTGTGTGTGTGTGTGTGTGTGTGTGTGTGTGTGTGTGTGTGTGTGTGTGTGTGTGTGTGTGTGTTCAGCTTGTTGCTGCAGGTTGTCCGTTAAGCGGCTTAGTGTTGTCGGCTGCCGGCTCAGAGCCGAGTGTTTCAGCAGTGATGCTGGAAGGAAATAAATTGTGTGTGTGTGTGATGTTCGTCAGACAGAAACGCACATCTGTGCAGTGTGAATGAATCTAGTGATCATATTTCCAGGAAACACCGACTTGCATCACCTCTGGATGTTTCCCTGAAACATGACTCACTGCTTTTCTCCCCGGCTGTGAACAGGAAGTCTGTCCTGCTTCTCCGGCGGGTTTTCTGGAAGTTTCCTCAGCGGCCCGGCGTCCGTTCGTTGTCCGGCCGGACAGCAGCCGCTCAGACTCTGTTGTGGACAAGCTTCCATCTATCCTCCGGTGTTACAAGTGTCATTCTCTCTCCTCTGGGAGAGTTTTACTCCCTTTTCTTCTCGCGTGATGATGAGCTGAGCTTCATCTTGACGGAGGCGCACCAGCGGTTTAAAGGAATCCTCCACATGTGGGATCCTGTCCAGGTCTGAGAGTGAAAGCTGGGAAACATGAGCCGAGTTCCTCTTTGTTTTCATTCCTAACAAACAGGAAGTGGATATTCAGTAAAAGGAATGAACAGAAGATCATCTGCAGCACCGAGCAGGGCTACAGACTAACTTTTCTCACCAGGACCTCAGCAGCCCCTAACTTAGATTTTTAGGAGCGCACACAGAAATCAGCTTGCAAAGCAAATATTCACATTTTCTCTCATTTTCACTGTACTACTGATAAATACCTGAACAATAAATGCAGAAACTACAATGTTCACAGGTCACAGTACATTTATGTTTCAAATGTCTCTGTGTTCAAAGTGTCATGTTTTAGTTGTTGGTGCCAGTTTAATCAGCTAATTTTGTGTTCCTGGCATGTTGTGGTGGTTTAGATCAGTTTATGGTTTGAGTCACAGTTAGGATGAGCTTTCAGATCAGCAAAAGAGAAAAAGGACTAATTTACCTCGCTAATTACTTATTCATTTATGTAATGAAGTATTTTTCCTATGAAAATCATTCAACTCAAGACTCATTCCACTCAACTGTAAAATAAAAAAAAACAAACAAACAAAAAAAACTAATTATAAATAAATAATGATAGTTGGACCAGGAACGGATGAGAAAATTGCAGGTCACCCCATAACAATGATGGTCCGTGATCAGGGTGTAAACGTTTACAATTTTTCCTGCACGTGTAATCAGGACTACGAACTATGGACTAAAAATGTATTGTGATAATTTCTGTTTTTTATCACGGTAACAATAAGTGACACTTAAAAAATGGCAGCCTAATCATTTGTATTATAAATCTATCACTACATTTGTGTTGAGGGCCCTAAAATAATACCAAAAAGCACTAAACTACATCAATTAAGTTCAAGTACTACACCTGAACCTGACCTGCTAAACTGTAGTGAGACCAAACAATCAAGTCTGAAATATAAGAACAAATTTTAAATTTATTCAAACAATGCAAACAGCAAAAATAACTATATACTGTATTAGGGCTGTGCAATTAATTGAAATTTAATCGTAATTTCAATTTTCATGTCAAATAATCTCCAAACTCATATGATCGAGTTGAAACAATTTATGTGCCATTTTTCTTTATACAATTTCTGAAAGACAAGTGCATGAACTATTCATTCCTTTAAACACAGCCCTGCTACAAGCTACATTCACAAAGCTGAAGAGTGAAGGAGGTGTGTTGTGTTTGTAAATGATCAACAATAAAATGTTTTTGGACAAAGAAAAATGCTGAATAAATGCATTGTTTAATTAAAAAAATAATTGTTTGAATAATCACGATTTCAATATGGACTGTCCTCAAAAGTGTTTGGGCACACTTCAACAAAAGGTAAATAAGACGTTACGTGATACGTATGACAGTGATGATGGAAAGCTGGTAAGTTAGCTTTTGTAGTAGTTTTGAATAAATAGATGAGAAACCTTGGTTTTGTATCAGATCTGCTGGGGCATAAATTTGTCTCTGTCTCAGACGACTGCGTCAAACATGGTTCCTATCAGGTCCTCCCTCATGTGCGAATGCAAACTGATGAAGAAGGGTAGTTCTTATAACTAAAATCCAGACTGGTAGTTATAGGAACTGATCCTAGAACCTCTCTGTCCAAATGCATCTAATGATGCACCAGCCCGACTTCTCTCTACTAAAACCAAAGCTAAGGTGGACCAACGTGCACCGTCAACTCTTCTTCTCTTATTGGATCACCATCTGCACCAGTGTGTCTCCTACACATGTCAAAGTTACAGAGACGGACTTGATCGGGGCAGGGTTCTACATCTCAGTCCATGTATGTGGCTTCATGTAAGGCATTAAAAAACAAGTATGTCTGTCTTTGTGAAAATGTCTCCCGTCTGGTCCTCCAGTGTTCACCACAAACCTCCCTGCTGGGTCTTCGACCATTTTTAGCTTCACATTTATTTCAACTGTTCCTCATGTGAAGGATCTTTGCAGAAACCTGCAGTTTCTAAACCAAAGTTGTATTTGAGACGAGTCGTCGCCATGACTCCTGGTTCTGGTGTGTGGTTGTTTTCACACACAAAACTACTAACAATCACCACCACAGTTAAGAAATTCCACTACTGTAGTTCCACTAGACCGCACTGAACCAGTAAACCACTGAACCAGTAAACCAGTGAACCACTACACCACGAACCATTAAATAACTGAATCAGTGAACCAGTCAACGAGTAAACCACTGAACCAGTAAACCACTAAAACACTGAACCAGTAAGCCAGTGAACCACTACACCACCAAACGCGTAAACCACTGAACCAGTGAACCGGTGAACTACTAAACCACTGAACCAGTGAACTACTATACCTCTGAACTGCTAAACCACTGAACCAGTGAACTACGAAACCACTGAAACAGTGAACTACTAAACCACTGAACCATTAAACTACTAAACCACTGAAACAGTGAACTACTAAACCACTGAACCATTAAACTACTAAACCACTGAAACAGTGAACTACTAAACCAGTGAACCAATGAAACACCAAACCACTGTACCAGTGAGCCAGTGAACGAGTAAACCTGTAAACCACTAAACCAGTGACCCAGTTAACCACTGAACCAGTGAGCCACTAAACCAATAAAGCACTAAACCACTGAACCAGTGAACCAGTAAACCACCAAACCACTGCACTAGTGAACCTGTAAACCACTGAACCAGTGACCCACTAAACCAGTGAACTACTAAACCACTGACCCAGTGAACCACTAAACCACTGAACCAGTGGACCACTAAACCACTGAACCAGCGAACAAGTAAACCATTAACCAGTGAACCACTACACCAGTGAACCAGTGAACTACTCAACCAGTGAATCATTGAACCAGTGAACTACTAAACCACTGACTCAGTAAACCACTGAAAGAGTGAACCTCTGAACCAGTGAACCACTAAACCAGTGAACCAGTGAACGACTCAACCAGTGAACCAGTAAACCATTAACCAGTGAACCACTAAACCAGTGAACTAGTGAACTACTCAACCAGTGAACCAGTAAACCATTAACCAGTGAACCACTAAACCAGTGAACTAGTGAACTACTCAACCAGTGAACCAGTAAACCATTAACCAGTGAACCACTAAACCAGTGAACCACTAAACCACCGAACCACTGAACCAGTGACTACTCAACCAGTGAACCAGTAAATCATTGAACCAGTGAACCACTAAACCAGTGAACCACTAAACCACCGCACCAGTGAACTACTACACCAGTGAACCAGTAAACCAGTGAACCTCTGAACCAGTAAACCACTAAACCAGTGAACCACTTAACCAGTGAAACAGTGAACTTCTCAAACAGTGAACCAGTAAACCAGTGAACTAGTGAACTAGTGAACCACTGAACCAGTGAATCACTAAACCACTGTGCCAGTGAGCCAGTGAACCTGTAAAACACTGAACCAATAACCCAGTGATCCACTAAACCACTGTACTACTAACCCGCTGAAGCAATGAATCACTAACCCACTGAAGCAATGAACCACTAAACCAGTGAATCATTGAACCAATGAACCACTAAACCACAGAACCAGTGAACCACTGAACTACTAAACCACTGGCCCAGTGAACCTTTGAACCAGTGAACCACTAAACCAGTGAACCACTGAACCAGTGAACTACACAACCAGTGAACTAGTGAACCACTAAACCAGTGAACCAGTGAATCACTAAACCACTGACATATTTTCAACATATTTAATCCTGTTATTCTCGTTCCAGTGGGTCGCCATGCTAATGCTAGTGCAAGTCAATAGGAATCTGCTAGCCTGTCATTAATAACAATCTTATCCACTCCACAGAACATCCGAGACTAATCATTTATAACTTCAGACTATCTGTATAAATGCCTTGTTAATAGAATAATGGTACAAATACAAAACTAACCTTGCATTTCGTTGCATTTTGATTGTTGCTGCTGAGACACTTTACAAATTTTTACTTCCTGTATTTGGCAGCAGAGTGATGTCATCTGCTGCATGAAGGAATCTGATAACACAAATATAAAGTCTAAAATATGGCCATGTCTGAAAGGCATGAGAATATTTCGAATTTTGAGGATGATTAAGAACTTTTTTTCATCAATCTGTCACCATATCTCTATGAACCAATATACACTGGCAAAGGTAGTAAGCTGGTAAGAAACTAGTTCCTCAATATGTCATGCATTTGGGGACCACTGTGTTGAGCATTTACATGCAAACTGGATTTAACCTGAAATCAGACCAGATTATTCTAGTAAATGATGGAGACGGACGAAGTTCTCTGTATCGTCTTATCGTAGAGCATAATTGGGTCTTTGTGGGAGGAATGGTTTTTAGCTTCTCTGACCACAGGTCTACGTTCTGACCCAGGATCCTGGTTTGCAGGTTCCCTCCTCCTCTAATCTGACCTCTCTAAATCCAGAGATTTCTCTGTTAATGGAGGAGAAAGTCGGCAGACGACCTCCCAGTCAGCCAGGTCAGACTGGATCGGCTTAGACAAATCTTCTCTCGGATGTCAGACCAGGTGAGACTGAGACCACGTTCACACCAGCCTTTTTGGTCCAAATCCTAAATACCGCTCATCTTCACGCTGACAGTGAAGCAGATCTCTGCATGCTGGACGAGCTGATGAGTAATCAAACCGGCAACCCGTCAGCGCTGACGTGGTCCGTTCTGCCCTGCAGCCGAGTCATGTGACTGCAGAGCAACAGGAGAAACGGCAGGGTAAAGGTGGTCATGTGACTCAGGAAGGAAAGGTCGTTAACCGTTGCCATGGTTACAGATTAGCACTCCCACACGCGGGGTTGGTGACCATGTGGTCTGTTGTGTTGTGAACAGATGGAGACAGACAGCGTGTCCTCATGCTTTTGTCACTGTAAGGACGTCAGATCTGCTTCATGTGTTTGTTTTTTATCTCTACATGAGATGAAGGACCAGATCTTCTCTGCGGCTCCTGAAGTTCAACATTAAGATCTGCCGAGCAGAAATCACTCTGCTTATCTGTAGAAAACATGACTAATACAACCCTGAATTACAGATTCCAACATCTTCATTGTGTTTAAAAACAGAAGCAAATGTGGAATCCGATCTCGTTGTTCCGGTTCTTCCCTCAGCTCACGACTACAGGTGAAGGAATGAACGTAGATGACCGATAGAAAAATTAATTTTGGCAGGGTTCCCACACGTGCTGGAAAACCTGGAAAATGGTTGTACATTTTTCCAGTCATGGAAAACACATGGGAAATGAGAAAAACAGTCGAATGTCGTGGAAAATTATTTTTCCTCCCTCTGCTTCTCTCTGCATTGTGGCTGAATACAAATGAGTAAAACATTTAACACACGTATGTTTGTTTTCAGCTGCTTCATCGCTACTTTGTCTCTGCTTCGTCGCTACTTCATCACTACTTTGTGGCTCCTTCGTCCCTGCTTGGGCCCTACTTCGTCGCTACTTCGTCGCTACTTCATCGCTCGTTCCTACTTCGTTCCTACTTCGTTCCTACTTCGTTCCTACTTTGTGGCTCCTTCATTTCTGCTTCGGCGCTGCTTCATCGCTACTTCATCTCTGCTTCGGCGCTGCTTTATCGCTACTTTGTGGCTCCTTCGTCCCTGCTTGGGTCCTACTTCGTCGCTACTTTGTCGCAACTTCATCGCTACTTCGTTCCTACTTCGTTCCTACTTCGTTCCTACTTTGTGGCTCCTTCATTTCTGCTTCGGCGCTGCTTCATCACTACTTTGTCCCTGCTTCGGCGCTGCTTCATCGCTACTTTGTGGCTCCTTCGTCCCTGCTTGGGTCCTACTTCGTCGCTACTTTGTCGCAACTTCATCGCTACTTCGTTCCTACTTCGTTCCTACTTCGTTCCTACTTTGTGGCTCCTTCATTTCTGCTTCGGCGCTGCTTCATCGCTACTTCATCTCTGCTTCGGTGCTGCTTTATCGCTACTTTGTCTCTGCTTTGGTGCCGCTTCATCGCTACTTCATTTCTGCTTCGGCGCTGCTTCATCGCTACTTCATCTCTGCTTCGGCGCTGCTTTATCGCTACTTTGTCTCTGCTTTGGTGCCGCTTCATCGCTACTTCATCTCTGCTTCGGCGCTGCTTCATCGCTACTTTGTCTCTGCTTTGGTGCCGCTTCATCGCTGCTTTGTCCCTGCTTCGGCGCTACTTCATGGCTACTTCATCATTACTTTGTCTCTGCTGCGGCGCTGCTTCATCACTACTTTGTCGCTGCTTCGGGGCGACTTCGTCACTACTTTGTGGCTCCTTCATCCCTGCTTGGGTCCTACTTTGTCTCCGCTTCATCTCTGCTTCGGCGCTACTTCGTCGCTACTTCGTCGCTACTTCGTCGCTACTTCATTCCTACTTCGTGGCTCCTTCATCCCTGCTTGGGTCCTACTTCATCTCTGCTTCGGCGCTGCTTCATCGCTACTTCATCTCTGCTTCGGCGCTGCTTCATCGCTACTTTGTCGCTGCTTCGGCGCGACTTCGTCACTACTTTGTGGCTCCTTCATCCCTGCTTGGGTCCTACTTCGTCTCCGCTTCATCTCTGCTTCGGCGCTACTTCTTCGCTACTTCATCGCTACTTCGTCGCTACTTCGTCGCTACTTCGTCGCTACTTCGTCGCTACTTCATTCCTACTTCGTGGCTCCTTCATCCCTGCTTGGGTCCTACTTTATCTCTGCTTCGGCGCTGCTTCATCGCTACTTCATCTCTGCTTCGGCGCTGCTTCATCGCTACTTTGTCTCTGCTTCGGCGCTGCTTCATCGCTACTTCATCTCTGCTTCGGCGCTGCTTCATCGCTACTTTGTCTCTGCTTCGGCGCTGCTTCATCGCTACTTTGTCTCTGCTTCGGCGCTGCTTCATCGCTACTTTGTCTCTGCTTCGGCGCTGCTTCATCGCTACTTTGTCTCTGCTTCGGCGCTGCTTCATCGCTACTTTGTTTCTGCTTCGGCGCTGCTTCATCGCTACTTTGTCTCTGCTTCGGCGCTGCTTCATCGCTACTTTGTCTCTGCTTCGGCGCTGCTTCATCGCTACTTTGTCTCTGCTTCGGCGCTGCTTCATCGCTACTTCATCTCTGCTTTGGCACTGCTTCATCGCTACTTCATCTCTGCTTTGGCACTGCTTCATCGCTACTTCATCTCTGCTTCGGCACTGCTTCATCGCTACTTTGTCTCTGCTTCGGCGCTGCTTCATCGCTACTTTGTCTCTGCTTCGGCGCTGCTTCATCGCTACTTTGTCTCTGCTTCGGCACTGCTTCATCGCTACTTCATCTCTGCTTTGGCACTGCTTCATCGCTACTTCATCTCTGCTTTGGCACTGCTTCATCGCTACTTCATCTCTGCTTTGGCACTGCTTCATCGCTACTTCGTCTCTGCTTCGGCACTGCTTCATCGCTACTTCG
Source organism: Atherinomorus stipes (assembly GCA_023101725.1). NCBI lineage: Eukaryota > Metazoa > Chordata > Actinopteri > Atheriniformes > Atherinidae > Atherinomorus > Atherinomorus stipes. Next base: position 48,749 of record JALJCO010008958.1, read on the forward strand.
TCTCTGCTTCGGCGCTGCTTCATCGCTACTTTGTCTCTGCTTCGGCGCTGCTTCATCGCTACTTCATCTCTGCTTCGGCACTGGTTCATCGCTACTTCATCTCTGCTTCGGCGCTGCTTCATCGCTACTTCATCTCTGCTTCGGCGCTGCTTCATCGCTACTTTGTCTCTGCTTCGGCGCTGCTTCATCACTACTTTGTCTCTGCTTCGGCGCTGCTTCATTGCTACTTTGTCTCTGCTTCGGCGCTGCTTCATCACTACTTTGTCTCTGCTTCGGCGCTGCTAGTAAAGTCAGAAAGTTACTAGAATAACTAGTAACGTGGTTCTGGAAGATTCTCAAATCAGCAGTTTAACTGGTGGCCGGTGAGGGTGTCCAGATTAGATGTAAAAGAAGCATCCATCAATGGTTTAGTCTTCCAACATGGATGGGTCTTGGTCCAAACTCCTTCAGAAATCATCAATAAGTTTTAGTATTAGTATTTTACAGTATTTTAGTAGTTTGGTCTTTCAGCATCTGCAGAGCAGAATATTGAGGAAAGATTCAGGGAGTCTGGAAAATCTCAGAGTGGAACAACCTAGGGCAGAAACCACTGTTGGATAGTCGGGACCTTCCAGACGTATCTCTGAAAGTTTTGGCTGCATGTCAGAATACTTACCAGCATTCCTGGAAAGGTGTTTCTAATAAAACCTGCAACAAGAATGACGGATGGAGATGATTTAACTAGCGAAGAAGAAAACTGCTTCATTCATTAGCTAGTGCTGGTTAACTTGTTTCCAAAACCTGGAGCTGGATTAGATCTTAGAAATCTGACAAAGCTAAGACCACTATCAGAACGTTTACTGAATTCTCCTGGTCTGACCATGTGTTTATCCACTACGCCATGCACTGGACCCACAATGCACTTTGCTTTGCAGTTCATTTTCTTTATTTGTTCCACTTGAAACGCACTGAGATCCGCGCTTAAAGTGGGCCGAGATCATCTGCTGTCACCTGAATCAGAGTAGGCTTTTGCATTCCTAATTCCCTGAACGAAGGGACTTTGCCTATAAATGGACCAGGATCAGAATCTAAAAAGTCTGGTAAGAATGTGTTTGGGAAGTGAAGACAGTTTCCACATTTCATTTATTTATTTGTTTACTTACTTTGCCAGCATGGCAGATATTGTGTTGGTCAGTGGTGCTGTGTGTGTGTGTGTGTGTGTGTGTGTGTGTGGGTGTGTGTGTTGTAAACCCTCCCTGATGATGGAGGGCTGATGAGCAGCCATTACAGTCTCATTAATCATTCAACGTTCTTTGCGAGGCAGAACAAAACAGGAAGTAGAAAGTGTTGACGGTGGAGGATCTGATCTTCTTGAATTATGAAGCACCTCTGATGGAAACGCTTTCACTGCTCCGTGTGTCTTCATTGCTTCAGGCTCAGGATGGTTTCAGATGGTCCAGTAGTAAATGTAAGAAACCTCAGGTCCACTCTCTGTTTCTACCTCCAGGTGTTTTATGATTTCTGTGATGATGTCATCAGTTAGATTGTTCCAGCTGAACCCGAGCGTTGGGAAGAGCTGCCAGCTGATCTTTAGCTGGCTGGTTTAAAGCTGAACCGTCAACCAGCCGCTGAAGTGAAAGGAGACGTTTGACTGAGCGACTCTTCCCTCCTGCAGACTCCCCACAGACCGAACACCTGTCCTCGTACCAGCTGACCATCCCCCGGCCAATCGGAGGCAGGCTGAGGAGGGACGTGGATGGACGACTGCCCAACCAGGTACCGTTTATTTGTTTGTTGAACCTTTATTAAACAGACGGGGCTGTATGCAGGTTCTGGTCCAGAGTCCTCTTGTCTTCATCTCTGACTTTGTTGTAGTCTTCATCAGTAGTTCCCCAGTTTTCCCTCGTTTGAAACGTGATGTTTCAACTAAAGCCCCGTTTCCATCCCGGGTCCGGGTCGGTCTGGGTCGGCACAAACTAGGAAGGGTACCAGGATGTCCGACCGGACCCATCCTACTCTTTTTAGGTCCCTTCCATTGGGGTCCCAGATTTTAGCGATCTGGTCCAGAAAGGCGGAGCTAGACTGCAGTCACTGGCTGAGTTTACATCGACACAAATATACAGATTCCTTTCAGTTTAAGAGCTTTTTCAGAATGAAAATGATTCATATAAACACCTCTTTCTGAAGGAAAAGTGCTGAACTGAATGAATTATTCAGTTTCACAGGTAGAATAATCCTTTCGCCAAACCGATCGTGGGATCATATAAATGCTGAATCAGAAAGTTGTGAGGTTGCGCTGTTGGAGCGCATGCTTTGACGAGATGTCAACGCGCAATGAGTGACGTTTCCTCACTTGGACAGATGGCGGTGAACAACGTAATTCCCTGAACTGCGACAGAAAGTTTGTTTTTAACTCAAACGCTGTCTCTACACCTTTTTCTCTTAGTTGTTTGCAGCAGGAACGCGTGGGTATCAGCTGCTGCTGATTAAAGTCCTGCAGAAACAACAACCGTGACTTCTTTCTTTTTCATAAAACTGACTGAAACTAGACTAAAACCTTTTTTAAATTTCATCGAATGAAACGAGACTTAAACTATCAGATATAGAAATGGCTGAAATGTGATTAAAACTAATTAGTATTTTCACCTAAAAGACGAAGGCTAAAACTCAGGCAGTGAGGAGCAGCCAGTTTTTCCTCCTGCAGATGGAGAATGCTACGCATGTTGCTTTAGCAGCTTAAAATGGATCAGTTGTAGGTTTTTGTTACCTGAGATCTGAACTTTAAGGACAATTGAACTGAAACTGAAGTTTCAAACTGAAACCGTTTCATCAGAACTTGCAACCTTTTCCTGCCGATAAGTTTGTTTTTAATCACCTGTTTTCTTTCGTTTATTGATAATTAGTCTGTGATGACGTTTAGAAATGCAACGTGACTTCACGCGCTCAGCTGTCTGATGATTAATGATTATATCATGTGTCATATCAACGCTGAGAAGCTGTAATGGGAGTCACCTGTTACAGAGTTCATGAACGCATCATTCAGCAGAGCTGATTTTGAAGGATAACTTTCTTTTTTTTCAACCTGGACCTTATTTCTAAGAGTTTGTACATGCATTTACTCATGGTAAAGTTTCTGCATCACTTTGAGTCCTTCAGAAGATATTACCATGAGTCGCCCTTCGGCATACATCCATATAATGGCGGAGTCATGGCAACCACTATATAAGACATTATCTGCAGTAAAACTATTTGATTTGCACCAATACTTAAAGTAGAATGAATGAATGAGTACTTTTGTCCTGTGAGTCCAGATTTAGTTTTTAGTGATTGGGGAAAGAAAACTTCTGCTTCACAGGAGACCCCAAACTGCTTCCAGACCACTTTCCCTTCTTATTTTAGACACAGTTAGACATACACACATACAGGTAGAATTTTTGATTTGGTATAATTCAGTATGTACGTGCGTTATCGGTATCAGCATTGCCCTTTCGGAACTGAAATTTATCGGTTATCTGTATTGGTTTTATATAATGGTTATCGTGCATCCCTAATTACAGTGTAATACTATTACATACAGGAGTATAATATGTTATTAATCCTACAGTACGTGTAACATTGTACATATTACAGAGCAATGTCATGGAGCATCCGTGGCATCCAGAGATGAGCTGTGACACGCTGCCCTGACATTCACGTTTTCTGCCCAAACTTCTGCTTCATGCCTTCTTTGACTGAAGCTCACTGATCCTTCGGATTGCTTCCTCCAGTCCAGCTCGGATTTTCCTCATTTACAGATCTCTGCTTAAATCTGAGTGTCAGGGGTGAAAATGAAACGCGCCCTGACCTCCGTCTCCATGGTAACGAACTCTGGTGTTTCCATGGGGAAACCTCAGTTCTGGCTCACAAAGCGAAGTCGGTCCGGTTCCTGCTGACGGAAGCAGAAGCGTGGGCGAAGCGTGCTGCGTTCGAGGACAGCTCCTCTGTCCTCGCTGGCCTCCAGCACACACACGACAGCTGTTAATTACACACCTGCTGCTCGCCAGGTTCTGGCAGGTGAGTCAGGCGACCTTCAGGAGTTTTCCTGCAGCAGCAGCTTCACGTCCAGCTTCCAGACAAACTTTCTCCACTTTCACTCTGAGCTCCCCCTCCACGCGGTCCAGGTGTGCTTCAAGCAGGTCGGATCTCTCAGGTTCTGACTGAAGAAAAGTACTTCTTATTGCAGGTCTATGCATCTGTGTCTGGTTGTCATGGCAACTTCTGTGAATCCCAGCTAACCGCAGCTGATGCGACTCTGTTTGCAGGTGTCTTACATCATCAGCGTGGATGGAAGTGATCACATCGTTCACCTGGAGAGAAACGAGTAAGTCCTGTGATGTCACTGTGATGTCATCGTGATGACTGTGAGCCTGTTTGCATGCACACCAAAGAATCTGATCATTACCTGATCGCTGGAGTTACCAGGTTATCCAGCGGATCCTGTAGACCGCAGCGATCCGGTTCAGATTCCTGCATGTTGACCCGGTTATCTGATCTGCACGTGTGCAAAAAAACTACGTTTCTGTCCTTTAAACTAGGGGTGTCAACATTTACAATGTTTCCTACACGTGTAACCGGCATTACTAAATGTCGTGTACACGGTTCCACGTCAGAGATTATTGATCTTTAGGTTGCAGATGATGACATCACCTACGCATCCCGCCGTCATCCTGAACTCAGAGCAGAAACATTGTAGTAGAGCCAAACTAAGGTTCTGGATATTTATCTTTTTAAATCCTGAGAACTGAAATGATTTGAAGAATAAAATCTCTTTTATTGGGTGGATCTGAGTGGATTCCTTACAGAAGTTTTCACACAGCTACATCAGCTGAGCGGATTTTTCCTCCATGTCTCAGATACATAATAACCGTCAGCAGGGATGATTATCCATGTTTCACAGCTGACCCGAAAATATGGAAATATTTTATCTGAGAGAAGTAAGTCGTGTTCTGCTGATCAACTTCATGTAAACAGCAGCTAACACGAGCAGTTAGATCTTCTGATAAACAGTAATTGTTTGATCGGATTCATGCTCAGAACTTCATTTTCTGAACAAATATACATAAACCCAGTTAGCAACAACGTAAGCTAGCTCTGCTAACTTACACTGAAACTCACCCAATACAACGTTTATGTTGCACAGATGCAGTCGGCGTCTGATCCACTCTCCTGATCACTAAAAGCATCTCTGATGTCCGTCTTCACTGATCCACGCACACTCAAAAATAGAGGTAGCTATGAGACAGGAACATTTCTGTACCTGCAGGTACATTTTTTACAAATGTTCTCTCTAAAGTACAATATTGGTCTTTATGAGGCCAGAAGTACCTATATACTATGAAAAAGGGTCCAAAGTAATAGAAAGTACAAATTTGTACCATTTCAACCATAAGGGTACCTGCAGCATTGAAAAATGTGTGTAGCTTGTACAATAACTATAAATAGCAGTACTTCTAAACAGTAGTATAATTATAGTTATTATATCATGATTTTTATAATAATCATAGTAATAATTACATGTATAATTATTATGATTATATACGGGGTAGCCTGGTGGGTAAGGCTGTTTGGTCCTGAAAGTCCAGGTTTGAGTCCCCAAAATGGGCCCTTGAGCAATGTCCTTAACTCCCACCAACCCCTTGGCGCTGTAATTGGCTGCCCTCAGGTTAATCTAGAGATGGTTAAATACCCCCCCCCCCCCAACAGAAACAGAGGAAGTGACGTCATCATCTCTGATAATGGACTAGAAACATAGAGCAAGGTTTTAAAATCCACATATCTGACATGGATCTGATTACAGTAATCTGATTACTGTGGTCATGTACACAGACTTGGTGCTTCTGGAAACTTGACTGCAGCACAGAGACGGAGCTCCCAGGTCTGGGATCAGTTCAGAGTTCTGGGGTCAGAGGTGAAGAGCAGAGCCGGATCACTGAGCAGGACTTGGTCCAGGACTTGGTCCAGACTTTCATCCTGACAGCGTTCAGCAGCACCTTCAGTCTGAGATGAAAAGCAGAAACTTCATATAGGAGCAGAAACATGATGATGATGATGATGATGATGATGATGATGATGATGAAGAAGAACAGCATGAACCAGGACATCTTATCAGACACGGCTGATTGGCCAGTCAGACCCATTGGCTAGTGATGTCATGGTGATGTCATCAGCTGATTAAAACAGTCTGTTATTGGTGGATGTCAGAGTGTAATCTGACTGAATACGTCCCAGCATGGGGGGGGGGGGGGGGGGTGTTGTCTGACACAATAACAATAATAATAATGGATTAGATTTATATCGCGCTTTTTTTTTCTATCGAGGAACTCAAAGCGCTCACAGTATTCATTCACTCCTCAGTCGTACGTGGTGATGGGGTTATGCTATATACGTTATGCTACGTATGTAGCCACAGCTGCCCTGGGGCAGACTGACGGAAGCGTGGCTGCCATTTTGCGCCTTCGGCCCCTCCAACCACCACCAGAACATTCACACACATTCATACAAGGCACGGGGGGGTTAAGCGTCTTGCCCAAGGACACAACGAAATATGGCTGGGGGATCGGGATTCAAACCGCCGATCCTCTGATCATTGGCCGACCTGCTCTACCACCTGAGCCACTGTCGCCCCAACAATCAGCTGTTACACAGTGAGAGATCCAGATCCAGGATCTAGATCCAGATCCAGGTTCTGGTCCAGACCACATTGGAGAACTCTTGTTAAAGTAAGAGTGGCTGAAGTAGATCCATCTGCAGGAAAACTTGGATGATGTCAGGTACAGATCTCAGAGGACCTGGTTCTGGTCCCTCTGAGGGACTCTGAGTCCCACAGAGTCCCACAGAGTCCCACAGAGTCCCTCAGAGTCCCTCAGAGTCCCTCAGAGTCCCTCAGAGTCCCACAGAGTCCCACAGAGTCCCACAGAGTCCCACAGAGTCCCACAGAGTCCCACAGAGTCCCACAGAGTCCCACAGAGTCCCACAGAGTCCCACAGAGTCCCACAGAGTCCCTCAGAGTCCCTCAGAGTCCCTCAGAGTCCCACAGAGTCCCACAGAGGTGTCAGGTCCTCCAGGCGGTGGAACAGTCAGAACCTGAAAACATTCACAGCTCTCCAGGCGAAATTCTCCAGGAAGCTGACAGCTGCTGCTGTTGTTTACTTGTTGTTGTTGTTTACATGTTGCTGTTTACAACCAGCTGAACAGGAAGCAGTTCCTGACATGTGTTTGTGTTGCTTCCAGGCTGCTGCTGCCTGATGACTTCACCGTTTTCACCTACAGTCAGAATGGAGCCCTGATCACATCCCGACCACCGGTCCAGGTAACACACACACACACACACACACACATGCACACACCTGTACACACACACACACACCTGTACACACACACCTGTACACACATGCACACACATGCACACACATGCACACACCTGCATACAACCAGTGATGGGAATAACAGCGTTAGAAATAAACGGCGTTACTAACGGCACTACTTTTTCAGTAACGGGTTAATCTAACTAATTACTAAGTCTGTCATCACAGCACCGTTACCGTTACCGTTACCGGCCTTCACTGACAGCGCGTTACTATTGTTATGTGAGATTCATTTTTGTTCCTGGTGAACAGAAGTTTCACATTTGTTGGGACTATATTGTGCTGCTGCTCTCGCAGAGAGGAGGCGGAGTGATACGCAAATACCTGGAGACACTCGCCTGTACACTCAGCAGTAACCTGCGGTCTCCAGGGCTGCAGGCACGCGCCTCTTCACACACTCATGTTTGAGTAAAAAGTGAGACCTGCGGACCTATAGGGGGCGTACGCGTCACCAACCCGACACAGACGCAGCGATTACGTCCAGTTTAAGAAGAAAACAGCATCATAGTTCCAGTAACACGTTTCCTTGAAGTATTTCTTTCACCCATGACCCGGATTCAGTTCATAGTTCATACTAAAGATACACGAGTTCTGCACATTGGATCTGTCTTCATCTGACCGGAGCGGTACAGAAACAGTGATGATGATGATGATGAAGGACTGTCATTGCAAACCCCGGTCAATCTGCGCAGCCGAACACACATGCACACAACGGGGAGAATTATAAACTGGAATCATCACAAACATCAGTTTCCTTCAGACATAAAAGACACGAACATGATGAGAAACGCTGATTAGTTCGTGTGTTTGGCCGTTATCACCACATGAAGCTCCTGAGGAGGAGACGGAGCCACAACATCCATCAGTCTGAGTGTCCATGATTTTTCTGTTAGTAATTTATTCTGTATAGTTTCCATTGATTTCATTCATTAGTCAGATCTGATATTCACTTTTATATTAATTCAACATAAAGATTAATTTAATAGATTAATTGAGATTCATTTAAAATTCCATCTAAAGGAACATTAAAAAGTAACGGAAAAATTACTTTTCCAAGTATCAATCAATCAATCATTTTCTGTACCGCTTATCCAGCTCAGAGTCGCGGGGGTTGCTGGAGCTAATCACAGCTATTATCAGGCGAGAGGCCTGGACAGGTCGCCAGTCTGTCGCAGGGCCTAATTACTTTTCCAAGTAATTAGTTATTTTTATAAAGCTGTAACTCAGTTACTAACGCCATTACTTTTTTTGAGAAGTAATTAGTAACTATAATTACTTTTTAAAAGTAATGTTCCCAACACTGCATACAACATGCACACACCTGCACACAATATGCACACACCTGCACACAATATGCACACACCTGCACACAATATGCACACACCTGCACACAATATGCACACAATATGCACACAATATGCACACACCTGCACACAACATGCATACAACATGCACACACCTGCACACAACATGTACACACTTGCACACAACATGCATACACCTGCACACAATATGCACACACCTGCACACAATATGCACACACCTGCACACAATATGCACACACCTGCACACAATATGCACACACCTGCACACAATATATACACACCTGCACACAACATGCACACACCTGCACACAACATGCATACACCTGCACACAACATGCACGCAACATGCATGCACACACCTGCACACACCATGCATACAACATGCATACACCTGCACACAACATCGCAACACATGCACACACCTGCACACACCACACACCTGCACACACAACATGTACACGCCTGCACACAACATACATACAACATGTACACACCTGCGCACAACATGCACACACCTGCACACACCATACATACAACATGTACACTCCCGCGCACAACATGCACACACCTGCACACAACATGCACACACCTGCATACACCTGCATACAACATGTACGCGCCTGTTGTACAACATGCATACAACATGCATACAACATGCATACACCTGCACACAATAATTACACACCTGCACACACCTACACACAACATGCACATACATGCACACACCTGCACACACTTCTACACACCTGCTAAAGACGTAGAGAGAAGTGTGTTGGGAGTGTGTCAGAGTTTCAGAGATGACCCAGTTGAAGGTTGTAAATCTTCCCTCCATCAGTGAGGAAGCTTCTCTGCTGTGATAAAGACCCAGACCACGTAGACTGGACTCCTACGATGAATGTAGGTAATGCTCGGGTAAAACAACCCGTCTATATGTCAAACCATGACTATAAAAAACTAGAAACTTCTGACCTAGAATGACGTAATGAAAACAAACTCCCCTGAATCAGGAGTCTGGTTTCATTTCCTCCAGTCAGAGAAACATGTTTGTTTATCTGTTTTAAACTTGTGGTTGAGTTAAACTAGTTTTTCTGAACCATGGAAATGCGTCTCTCATCGTCCTCATCATCCTCCATTTCACCGTGCGTCACAGTCTTAATGACTCCCTATGAAAGTGAACAGGATGAGAATCAGCTGACACGATCGTCCCCCCCCCAGGACCAAATGTGGTTCGCGGGCCGATGTTTTCCCGCCAGCTTACAAGAAGTAAACGCCGGAGAGGAGGAAGTGAGAGTGGTGAGAAAGATGGAGAAGTTCATCTGGAGGAAGAGAGGGAGTGTTTCATAAGCTCCTGTGGGACTGATACAGGAAGTGAGTGTGTTTCCAGTCAGCTGATGGCTCAGAATGACCGCTGACCGCTCTCAATCAGGTCCTCAGATGTTATATGAAGGTTTTACGGGGGACGTATCTCTGCTGCTGCCCGTTAAGCTGAGGGCCGCGGCCACGGGGGGACCTGGTCTGGGTCTTTGTTTCCATCACAGCAAGAGCCGGGCCGTCCGGCATACCGGGGGTTTTCCCAGTGGGCCCAGATGGTTTATTTACTGGTCTGACTGGTTGATAACGCTCCCCTGACCTTGTTGCTCTGCAGTTAGAGCCCTGCACCGGAGCCCCAAGCCCACGGGCCCCGACGGAAGCCCAGCCCGTAAAAAATTGAAATTCCGCTTTAAAGACCCACAACTTAAGTTTCAGAGCTTAAGTTTCGAGCCTTTCTGACTCCTTTTGATGTCGCACCAACGTTCAGTCTGCGCATTTTCAAGCCATCACTGTCCAGAGGCGTCCCGAGGCTCAGAAACAGCAGTACGTAACGTTTGCATCCGGGACGCGACCGTGACGTTGCAGCACCGCGTCACTTACTAGCAGATAGATACGAACCAGACATGAACACAGCGCGTGTTTTGAATGCATCATGTCGGATTCAGCAAAGAAACGTAAGGAAACATAACCGGAGGAAGAGAGGAAAAGAAAGAGGAAGGGACAGAACAAGAGTCAAGATAAGACTGTCTGTTACCAGCTGGAGGGGATCACAGTGCAGGTGGGATGTGCTGCTGTGGGTCTTTAAGAAAACCACTAATCAGTGAGACTAACCAGGAAAAAAAGCTTTAATTTGCTAGGGAGCATAAAGATTGGACTCTGGAACAGTGGAAGAAGGTCATGTGGTCTGATGAGTCCAGTTCCAGAGTGATGGGTGCATTGAACCCATTGTGATTCTTTGGGATGTGCTGGAGAAGGCTGTGGTCAGACGCTACCATCATCATCATCAGGTCCAGGTTCAGGTCCAGGTTCAGGTCTGTGGTCAGAAGCTACCATCATCATCATCAGGTCCAGGTCCAGGTCCAGGTTCAGGTCTGTGGTCAGACTCTATCATCATCATCAAGATCTTGCAGAGAAATTAATCCAACACGAGGTGGAAAAATAAATCTGCTGACATTGCAGAAGCTTCTGGAAACACTGCCGTACTCAAAGATAAAGGCTCCAACCACATATCAGAGTGGAGGACCTTTTTTTGGCCAGGCAGTGTATTTCTGTGTTTGCTTAGATACTGATGCGTCTCTGTCAGAGAATCCAGGAGCTCTGGACCGGACCGCATCGTGTTAAATGAACTCCATTAAAGTTGAACCTGGTTGGGATCAAATCTCCTGGAGACCAGCAGCTGAGACACAGACCAGTTTTCATCTGATCCATCATTCCGCATGTCTGTTTTATTTTCTTGATGCTGCTTCTCTGACATCATCACCGTGCTGGAATATCGATGTTTATTTGATCAACAAATGAGACTTTCAGAAGTTTTTCCTGCGTCTGCAACTGGCTGCAGGGTTTCAGTGGATTTAAGGAGCTGCTCGGATCATATTCATATCAGGGAATGTAGGCCTGGGACGATAACAAATTTTACTGGATGATAGATTGTCCCACATATTATTGACAATAAACAATATTATTGTTGACTTTACCAAGACCAAAGTAACCACTTATGTAATGTTAATATATCATAATAGATAGATAAACTTGTCTGCCCCTTGCTGTGGCAGAAATTCCTTTTAACAAGGCTCAAAAAAATAATGCAAACAATTAAACTTTCATTTCACACTGGAAAGTCCAGAACCAGAACTTTTAAATATCCTAAATAAACAAACAAAAAACAATAAAATTAAAATTGAAAAAGGACTCAGTCTCTGTTAGAAAAATTGCATCATAAAAACAATAAACTAGACCCTGTTTCTCCAAAACGATAAATACAGTCTTAAAAAAACTGCACTTTCATAATTATTATGATTATTATTCTCACGGCTGCACGGTGGCGTGGTGGTTAGCACCGTAGCCTCACAGTAAGAAGGTCACTGGTTCAATTCCCGGCTGGGGAGGGGGTTCGAACAATTCCAAACGTGGCCTTCCTGTGTGGAGTTTGCATGTTCTCCCCGTGTATGCGTGGGTTCTCTCCGGGTTCTCCGGCTTCCTCCCACCGTCCAAAGACATGCATGCTAGGTTAACTGATCACTCTAAATTGCCCCTAGGTATGAATGTGAGTGTGAGTGGTTGTCTGTCTCTCTGTGTTGGCCCTGCGACAGACTGGCGACCTGTCCAGGGTGTACCCCACCTCTCGCCTGATAATAGCTGGGATAGACTCCAGCAACCCCCGCGACCCTGAACTGGATAAGCGGTACAGAAAATGACTGATGATGATGATGACTGACTATTATTATCACTAAGGTTGACGATGTGCTGACTGTCAGGCCGGCGGCTCTACAACTCGGGGTGCAGTTTTTTTGTTTTTTTTTCCCCCCAGTTGGGAAAACTGTTTGAAGTGACCATGCAAGTTCGTTGTGTTGCACTAGCTTTTCTGTGCTGATGGTCCCACCTCACTCGTTGAGCTTAAAGCCGGAATATTTCCATACCGGAGCTGCAGCATTTGGCTATGCATTTCTATTGACTTCACTTTAATTTATTGTGCGATTAATTGATTAATTGATTTATTGATTATTGTCCCAGGCCTAGAATGCAAACCTGGGTATGTCCGTGACCACGTGTAGGCCGGTCTGGGTCTGGATTAGTTGGGTTTTTCTGAGACTGACCTGTCTGTGTTACAGGACCACTGTCAGTACCGGGGCTTCGTTCAGGACATGGAGGGCTCGGCGGTGGCGATGAGCATCTGCAACGGCCTCAGGTAACACACACACATCCTTCAGAGCTGGAGACTCAGCGTGGCTGCTGTCTCTCTGCTGTTTAACGAGCTGGAAATGAGGTTTTTTTCACCGAGGCAGAAAAAGGGAATATCAGAGGTTTGACCGTAGAGAACAAGTCCACATAGAACCAGTACCAGATAGACCACAGGCGCATTCAGACAGGGAGGTTCAAGAATGCAGTTCCTATAGACTAACCCGGCCAAACGCTGCAACTAGACCGCCCGCCATTGCGGTGGGGGCGTTTCTGTACATGTGTAATGAGAACAGATGAGAATCAGACTTTTTTCTGAACAACACGAAGGAAATGTGGAAGGACGTCACATTCCTGGTTGTTGGAACATCAGAGGAAAACTTTAATGTGGTAATAAGTGAATAAGAAGATCACGGACATTTATTTCATGAAGATTTCTGCTGTCTGTGACAAAACTGGACGTTTCTGCTGCTCAGTCCACTGATGTCAGTGTGTTCGTATCGGGGAGGAATATCGGCCACAGAGCAGAGGAGGAATAACTTGCTGCCACTGCAGAGAAAACACTGGATTTAATCCCCAACAACAAAAACACGGTAAATTATGGTGAACACTCATTAATCTGACACTTTATTTTACGTATCTATGCTCCCAAAAATGAGGCACCACATAACGTTCTCATGCTAGCTAATGCTAACAGAGACAGCTGTGGTGTTGCTGAGAGTTAATGACTAATCTGGGAGATATTGTAAAATATCAGGTTATTTGCTCTGATCAGGGCAACGCTGGGACCAAAAAATAAAACCAGTTCAGTCAGAAACACAAACGGATCAGGAAGACGGTGTCCTGCAGCCTTTAGTTTCATCTGCAGGACATGTGAAGTCCTTAAAGGAATAGTACATCCCACAGAATGATGTAACTTTATTTTCCACTTACACTCATGGTGGGCAAGACTCTGGAGCACTTTTTTAATATCTTAAATGCATCAGCGATCAGGAAGGCTTCTCGTTTTCCCCCAACTTTCATATAATGGAGTTCACCGGGGTCCGAGCCAAAAAGGTCCATAAAAGTCCACAAAAACTTGTCAACATTCCTCCATACTGCTCGTCCAATGTAATCCAAGTGTCCTGAGTGGGTAGCGTCCAGAATTTACTGGAAACCACATTATTTAGTATATTTTTAGAGCCTAAACAGTACTACATCAGTACTACATCGCATCTCCTGCGAGCACGCCGATGCGCGTTCATGAAACTATGGAAGCCGCGGCAGACGAGATCGCGCGTTCTCTTTTTCTTTCTTTCTTTGTTTTTAATCAATATCAACCCCTCTTGGACCCTCTTGTGTTTGTCCCGGTTTGTCTGCAGCTCTGTCGCTCTTAGCACAATGTAAACAGCTAATTTCTTCTTCTACGCTTGCATTATCGGCAGAGTAGGCTCTGAACGCCGAGGCTTCCGTAGTTTCGTGAACGCACATATGCGTGCTTCGCGGAAGTAAGAAGTACAACTTTTTAGGCTCTAAAAATATAATAAATGACGTTGTTTCGAGTAAATTCTGGACGCTACCCACTGAAGCGTCCACTTGGATTACATTGGACGAGCAGTATGGAGGAATATTGACAAGTTTTTGTGGACTTTTATGGACCTTTTTGGCTCAGGCCCCGGCGAACTCCATTATATGAAAGTTGGGTGGAAACGAGAAGCCTTCCTGATCTCCGGCTGCATTTGAGATATTAAAAAAGTGCTCCAGAGTCTTGCTCACCATGAGGGTAAGTGGAAAATAAAGTTACATCATTCTGTGGGTGAACTATTCCTGTAAACAATACCAAAAGCCAAATATGTGATAAAATAGAAAAGTATAAACACCTACAGCTGATTCATTTTAAGCTCCTACCGCGACATGCATTTACAGGAGGAAAAACTGCGGCTGCTCCTCGCTGGAGCGACTGCTTCCTCCTCCATCTCACTGATTAAACTAAAACAGGTCTATAGACCTCCATAAACTGGTTTTAGTTCTTCCACCGCAGAAGACAATTTAAACCGGCCGGCGGCCACGAACAGGACAGAGAAATGAAACCTAAGATGCAGTTCACAGCTGGGCTGCGTTCAAGACAGCTGGGAAATAACACGATCATCATCAGCGCAACAAGGATAAAACTATTAAAAGTTCATGTGGGCTTCGTTACAAAGCCAATAATGAAATATATTAAATCTAGGATATTTTAGGGGGGGTAAGAATGGTAGAGTTTAAAAACACTGATAATAGTGTCTGATCATGAAGTGGTTAATGTGTTTTCTGAGGCGAGCTCTGTCTGCGGTGCTGGAGCCTCATGTGAGGGGGGGGGGGCTAGCGGAGAAACTCTGAGAGGATCCCCAATTAGCGGCCTGCTAATTGGGGATCCCTGCTGTAGGTTATCGTGACCTTAGACGACTGTCCAACGTTGTAAATCCAGATATTCACGCTGCTTTCCATGTTGGTACATACGAGGTAAATGGGACTCGTTCCCCAAGCAGCGGCGGCGCCCCATCAGTTTGCGTTCACACATGAGGGACAGAGACAAATTTATGCCCCAGATGATCTGATACAAAACTGAGGTTTCTCGTCTCTTTTATTCAAAGCTATTATAAAGCTGCTTACCAGCTTTCCATCATCACGGTCATTTGTATCATGTAACGGAACAGCCCCCGTTTGAAAGCTGCCCTACTAACGTCTTGTTTACCTTTGTTGAAGTACTCTCGGATAAGTTTGTGGACGGACCCCAGTCTATGAATGTCTCACAAAGACAGGAGTACAAGGATGTGTGTGTGTGTGTGTGTGTGGAAAAATGTTAAATTAAAGAAATATAAACACTTTTTACAAAAACACGCCACTTTCTCAAGGACAGTCTCACTTTGCTGTTTCTACATTCCTGTCACAGATGGTCTGTGTGTGTGTGTGTGTGTGTGTGTGTGTGTGTGTGTGTGTGTCCACCCTGCTGCGTCGGTCTGTGGGAGTCCTCAGTAATTACTTTGCACACTAAAACAGGATTTATTGACAGCTTGAAGCTTCCTGTTGGAGTTTCAGCCAGAAAAGCTGCAGCACTTCCATCACTGAGATCACTGATCAAACGGGAAGAGATGAAGTTTAATGGCCCGAAGCCCAGTGACCGCCCCACAGACAGGGTCCACGGACAGGTTCCACAGACAGGGTCCACGGACAGGGTCCACGGACAGGGTCCACGGACAGGGCCCACGGACAGGGTCCACAGACAGGGTCCACGGACAGGGTACACGGACAGGTTCCACAGACAGGGTCCACGGACAGGTTCCACAGACAGGGTCCACAGACAGGGTCCACGGACAGGTTCCACGGACAGGGTCCACGGACAGGGTCCACAGACAGGGTCCACGGACAGGCCCCACAGACAGGGTCCACAGACAGGGTCCACGGACAGGGTACACGGACAGGTTCCACAGACAGGGTCCACGGACAGGTTCCACAGACAGGGTCCACAGACAGGGTCCACGGACAGGGTACACGGACAGGGTCCACGGACAGGGTCCACAGACAGGGTCCACGGACAGGGTACACGGACAGGGTCCACGGACAGGCCCCACAGACAGGGTCCACAGACAGGGTACACGGACAGGTTCCACAGACAGGGTACACAGACAGGGTCCACGGACAGGGTCCACGGACGGGTTCCACGGACAGGGTCCACAGACAGGGTCCACGGACAGGGTCCACGGACAGGGTCCACAGACAGGGTCCACGGACAGGCCCCACGGACAGGGTCCACAGACAGGGCCCACGGACAGGGTCCACGGACAGGTTCCACGGACAGGGTCCACAGACAGGGTCCACGGACAGGCCCCACAGACAGGGCCCACAGACAGGGGTCCACGGACAGGGTCCACGGACAGGTTCCACAGACAGGGCCCACAGACAGGGTCCACAGACAGGGTCCACAGACAGGGTCCACGGACAGGGTCCACAGACAGGGTCCACGGACAGGGTCCACAGA
Source organism: Atherinomorus stipes (assembly GCA_023101725.1). NCBI lineage: Eukaryota > Metazoa > Chordata > Actinopteri > Atheriniformes > Atherinidae > Atherinomorus > Atherinomorus stipes. Next base: position 65,659 of record JALJCO010008958.1, read on the forward strand.
CAGGGTCCACAGACAGGGTCCACGGACAGGGCCCACGGACAGGGCCCACGGACAGGGTCCACGGACAGGTTCCACAGACAGGGCCCACGGACAGGGTCCACGGACAGGGTCCACGGACAGGGCCCACGGACAGGGCCCACGGACAGGGTCCACGGACGGGTTCCACGGACAGGGTCCACGGACAGGTTCCACAGACAGGGCCCACAGACAGGGTCCACGGACAGGTTCCACAGACAGGGCCCACAGACAGGGTCCACGGACAGGTTCCACGGACAGGGTCCACGGACAGGGTCCACGGACAGGGCCCACAGACAGGGTCCACAGACAGGGTCCACGAACAGGTTCCACAGACAGGTTCCACGGACAGGGTCCACGGACAGGGCCCACAGACAGGGCCCACAGACAGGGTCCACGAACAGGTTCCACAGACAGGTTCCACAGACAGGTTCCACGGACAGGTTCCACAGACAGGGTCCACAGACAGGGTCCACGAACAGGTTCCACAGACAGGTTCCACGGACAGGTTCCACAGACAGGTTCCACGAATGTATTTGCCCTCAGAGCTGTCTGACAGGAAGGATTTCCACCCTTCATCAGAGACGTCCTGTCCATTCAGGTCGTCTTTCTCTCGCGTTCTGGCCATGTTTTGTTCGTGATCGCAGATGACATTTTTGTAAACTACAAAAACTCAAATCTTACCAAGTATATTTTTCGGTAACACTTTATTTGAAGCCTACATTTATAATGCATTATAATGTCTCATAAATACATTTATAAACATACATAATGATTTATGATGCACTATATCAACAGTTATAAAGCATTATACTGCCACTTATAATTAATTATAATGACTCATTCTATGGATGCTCGTGAGTACTTACGAACATCACGTCCGTTATGGTTTATAAGGTATGAAGCCCACAGTCATAGTGCATCATGAGAGTACTCATAATGCTTTATAACTCCACTGATAGTGCTTTATAAAAAAAAAAACTATATTAAGAGTTATAAAACATTATAATGTCACTTATAATGCATTAGAGTGACTAGTTATATGGATGCTCTTGAATACCCATTAACACATATTATGGTGTATGAAGGCACTCATGGTGCATAATAATTGAATTTTTCACTGGCTGATTACATTCTGATTACCTATACGAACAACCCAAGTCAACAGTCGTAGTGACTCATAGTATGTTATAATAGCCTATACAGTATCTTGAGTCATCATTGTATGTGTAAAGTAAAGTAACATACATATGGATGCATTTATAATCATGCATAATTTATTATAACAGTTCACTGTAAGGGCAAAGTAAAGTGTGATGCATTTGCCTGCATTCAAAAAAGTATATACTGCATCTTAGTGCATGATAATGCATTAGTGATTATAATGCATGACACAATGATACAGTAAATGGACATGCTGTAGAAATGGAAACTGAAGGTATAAAATAAAATAATACATTATTCAAAATGAGAAAACGACCCAATACTGGTGCATTTTTCAAGTTTATTCAGGGTGCCCGAACAAACCAGCCACTTGAGGTATAAAACCGTACAAGGTAACACTTTACAATAAAGGTCCCTTAATTAATGTCCATGCATTATTAAACATTAATTAACTGCTTAATAAAACAAACAACTTTTAATGGCTATTTCTTTGCATTAGTTGTCATGTTGGTTAATACATTAATTAGCATTTACTTCTCAGCCTTAATTAATGCACTATTAAGAATTGACTAACAAAATCATTCATTAAGTAACATTTATTTTAGTAACAATTATTATGAATATGTGGAGTTAATAAGTAACAATTATCATTTTCAACAAGAACAAAAGTTGTGGGTCATGTTACATGGTAAACGTCTGTCTTCTCTCCATCCTCTGCTTACTCCCTCCACCTTCTGCTGCCTGAAAAACAATAAAATGTGCACTTGTTGCATTACTGATGTTGTCATTGAGACAGGACGATCCAAACCTCCATGTCCCTGTGTGAAAAAGTGATCTTCCCCTAAACCTAATAACTGGTTGTTCCACCTTAACAGCAACAACTGCATCAAGCGTTTGTGATAACTGGCAGTGAGTCTTCTACAGCGCTGTGGAGGAATTTTGTTCCACTCATCTTTGCAGAATTGTTGTAATTCAGCCACATTGGAGGCTTTTCCAGCATGAACCGCCTTTTTTAAGGTCATGCCACAGCATCTCAATGGGATTCAGGTGGGGGCTTTGACTAGGCCACTCCAAAGTCTTCATGTTGTTGTTCTTAAGCCATTCAGAGGTGGACTTGCTGGTGTGTTCTGGATCATTGTTCTGCTGCAGAACCCAAGTGCGCTTCAGCTTGAGGTCACCAACAGATGGCCGGACGTTCTCCTTCAGGATTTTTTGGTAGAAGCAGAATTCATGGTTCCATTTACCACAGCAAGTCTTCCAGGTCCTGAAGCAGCAAAACAGTCCCAGACCATCACACTACCACCACCATGTTTTACTGTTGCTATGATGTTCCTTTTCTGAAATGCCGTGTTACTTTTACGCCAGATGTAATGGGACCTCCACCTTCCAGAAAGTTCCACTTTTGTCTCGTCAGTCCACAGAGTATTTTCCCAAAAGTCTTGGGGATCATCAAGATGCTTTCTGGCTAAACTGAGACGAGCCTTTACAGGATTGAAATATTTAATCTTTTACTGCTGTAGATGAAATAATTACTGAAGTTTGTCCTGTTATTTCCAAATATTCTTTGAATATTAAAATTCAAAGCATTTGAATAATAAATGTTGTTAGTTTACTGATAAAATTAGCTATATTTAATTTTTATTTAAACTTTATTTACACAGATAATTCCCATTAAGATGCAGCGTCTTTAACAAGGGAGACCTGTTTACCAGACATACATGTTTTTATGGACATTATATACTGTCAATAACAGTCACAGAGATGACAATTTAATCAATATTATACATTTAGTTTAGAATGTAACAGTTATTTAACCCTGTACTGGTGAAATCATACAGACGCCTACAGAAATTAGTTCAGTAATTCATTTATTTATTACTTAAACTTGTGTGGATTTCTTAACATAACATACAAGAACAGATGAAATGAACTTTATTCAGTTTAGGTGTGAAAATGACGTCTCTTCACCAGGAACAGAGATGAAGCTGAGTTTGGAAGCAATGACGTGAAATGTTGTGGTGCAAGAAGATGGAGGAACCTTCAGGCCTAAATAGAGGTTTCTTAGCAACATAGTAGTGATGGTGATGTTGTCATCATGAGGATGGGATAAATAATGTTGTTATCATGGGTCATTGTGGATCTTTTCATTCCTGAGGAGCTGCCAGATATCAGCGATAGTGCAGGGATCTGGTGGAGTTTTAAGAGTTAGCTGTTCATGGTAAATTTGATCTCTAAAAGTAAAGAAATGACTCGTCATGAATCAGCACCATGGAGATAAAACTGAATTAAATCGAGGTCTCACTCTGACTAAACATGATGTTTTCTCTTGTCTTGTTTTCTTAGAGGAGTGTTGCATCTCGCTGACAACAGCTACGGGATCGAGCCGTTAGACTCCGCCCCCGACCAGCATCTGGTGTACCGCCTACAGGATGTGACATCACAGCCGCGGGGATGTGGAATGGCTCACCATGAGCATGATGACAGCAACACTACGGAGCACGCTCAGTACAAGCCAGAGGAGATCCACCATAGTCAACATAGCAGGGTGTGTTCATACAAACGCACTGGAGGGTCATTAAACTACGGTGGCCCAGAAGGGTCAGAACAATACAAACGCCACAACAACACAACAACATGAGCCACAATCAGAGGTGGGTAGAGTAGCCAAACATTAGAAATATATTACTCAAGTACAAATAAAAAGTAGTCATCCAAAAAATTACTCAAGTAAAAGTACTCACTGAAAAAACTACTCAAATACTGAGTACTTTATGAGTAACATCAGATTTATTTTAGATGACAGTAAATGTCAATAAATGAAATGAACATAAATAAAGATCCACCACATTAAATAAAATACTCTTTTCATAACACTTTTTTCTGGCTGTCATGGTCTCATAACAAATCCTCTGAGACCAGAGTCCGGACCAGAGTCCGGACCAGAGTCCGGACCAGAGTCCAGACCAGAGTGAGTCCGGACCAGTCTAGTAAAAGTGGGGACTCACTACTACATGATTAATTCCACCATCAAAAAGACAAAATATGAGTAGGAACATGGCTGAGAACGAACGTGTTTAAGTGGAAACGGGTGAATATGTGTATGTGGCAGCTTTCCTCCGGCATTACATGCAAACAGAAGAGGGGTGAGCAGTGTGCCGCTGCTGGGGGGTCAGAGTCACGCGCACAAGCTGAAATAAGAAGTGATCCCACATGAAGTTGGATGTGAAGCTACAGACGGGAAGATGCTCACCGTCACAGTGCGGCCAAAACGGGTGGAGGGATGGAGAAACACCGTAAAAACAAGTTATTGAAGGCTCACATTCACAGATTCAGGTCTGATGCAGGATTGTTTTAGCAGCAAACAAAACTCAGCTTGTTACAACTTTACAGGGTAAGTTTGAGGCTGAGTTTTGATCCTGAAACGTGACTTGCACAGCTGATCTTTTCTGTCGTCTGGAAGGCAAACATCGCTGGAATGTGCAGGCAGGATTATTCCACAGCTTCTGTCTCGACTTCTGAACCACTCGCTGCTGTTTGTCATTCTTCGTGTAGACTACGGCTACATCCCTCTTGCGTTTGTGTTCTTCAGCTTGGAGCTAAAACTGTTTTTTTGGGCATTGGCGCCGCATCGTCACGTGACTGGCTGGCTACATCTGATTGGTGGTACGTAGTGACACGTAGCTCATAACGTGTGAGGCGGCCAACAGCGAGCTGTGTTTAGTGAGACGTTCACGTGTCTCTCCAACAAAACAAACTGTGATGTGCGCACTTATAAGACCAAAAATAAAAGTAACGACCGGGATATTTGCCGTTGTAGCGGAGTAGAAGTATCGTTTCTTTCTCATAAATGTACTTGAGTAAAAGTAAAAAAGTATATCATAATAAATTTACTCTTAAAAGTACAATTTATGTAAAAATGTACTCAAGTAAATGTAGCGCGCTACTATCCACCTCTGAGCACAATGCTACAAAATTAACTGCAACAAAACAAATTTAACAGCAACGCAACAAAATTAACAACAAAATAAGCCACAACACTACAAAAATACCCAGATTAGAAATGAGGAGACACCAGAAAGACACAAGCCGCCTCACAAACACCTAAACTGATGGTTGAGAGACGTCAGAAGTCCAGATGACATGTAAACTTGCTAGAAGGCAGTGATGGGAATAACAGCGTTAGAAATAAACGGCGTTACTAACGGCACTACTTTTTCAGTAACGGGTTAATCTAACTAATTACTAAGTCTGTCATCACAGCGCCGTTACCGTTACCGGCCTTCACTGACAGCGCGTAACTATTGTTATGTGAGATTCATTTTTGTTCCTGGTGAACAGAAGTTTCACTTTTTTTGGGACTATATTGTGCTGCTGCTCTTGCAGAGAGCAGGCGGAGTGATACGCAAATACCTGGAGACGCTCGCCCATACACTCAGCAGAAACCTGCGGTTATTGATAATGATGATGATGATAATGATGAAGGACCGTCATTGCAAACCCCGGTCAATCTGCTCAGCCGAACACGTGCGCACAACGGGGAGAATTATAAACTGGAATCATCACAAACATCAGTTTCTTTCAGACATAAAAGACACGAACATGATGAGAAACGTTGATGAGTTCGTGTTTCTTCGTGTGTTTGGCCGTTATCACCACATGAAGCTCCTGAGGAGGAGACGGAGCCACAACATCCATCAGTCTGAGTGTCCATGATTTTCCTGTTAGTTATTTATTCTGTATAGTTTCCATTGATTTCATTCATTCGTCAGATCTGATATTCACTTTTATATTAATTCAACATAAAGATTAATTTAATAGATTAATTGAGATTCATTTAAAATGACATCTAAAGGAACATTAAAAAGGAACAGAAAAATTACTTTTCCAAGTAATTAGTTATTTTTATAAAGCTGTAACTCAGTTACTAACGCCATTTCTTTTTTGGAGAAGTAATTAGTAACTATAATTAATTACTTTTTTAAAGTAATGTTCCCAACACTGGTAGAAGGAGACGGATTGATCACACAGCTTCAGATTCCACATCACTGTCACCAGTCCTCCGTTCTCATTGGTCCGTTTCTGTTCCAGATGAAGCGAGCTGTTCTCCATAAGACCCACTACGTGGAGCTGCTGCTGGTGGTGGACTACGACCGAGTGAGACGGTTTCCCTCAGCTCAGTGTTTGCTCAGCCAGGCTGATGCCGGGGTAAAGCCCGTACTAAGCTTTTCTCCCTTCTGTCCTCAGTTTAACTACATGAACCGTAACGAGACCGCGGTGAGGGAGGAGATGGTCCAGCTGGCCAACCTGGTGGACAGTGTAAGAACTCTCACACACTTCCAATGACCAGCAGCAGGCCAGAACAGCATACATGTGTCTGTGCAGATCTACATGCAGCTCAACGTCCGGATGGTCCTGGTCGGTCTGGAGATCTGGACTCAGCAGAACCCGATCACCACCGATGGATCGGCAGGAGAAGTGCTGAGTCGTTTCACGCAGTGGAGGGAGAAGGACCTGGTTCCCCGCCGCCGGCATGACTCAGCACAACTCATCCTGTCAGTAATCGTTCAGTAAAACACACTGACACACAGCTAATCCACATGTTTAACTGGACAGTTGTCCTCGTCCCAGTACAGGAGGGTTAACTGGTCGTTTGATGCCGTGTGTACCCTCAACAAAAGTTTTAACAGCACAAATATGAATAAAGACAGAATGCAATGATTTCATCAATGTATTTTATTTCCAGTAGAAAAAAAACCGCAAATCATACAATGGAAAAGAGATATCTGACCATATATGGAAAACAGGAGCTGACAGGAAATCTGATGACATCACGTCTGTAAAAAGTAGTTCCAGGGCGATGTTGACCATCGTGTAGCAACACGTCTGTAAAAAGTAGTTCCAGGGCGATGTTTACCATCGTGTAGCAACACGTCTGTAAAAAGTAGTTCCAGGGCGATGTTTACCATCGTGTAGCAACACGTCTGTAAAAAGTAGTTCCAGGGTGATGTTTACCATCGTGTAGCAACACGTCTGTAAAAAGTAGTTCCAGGGTGATGTTTACCATCGTGTAGCAACACGTCTGTAAAAAGTAGTTCCAGGGTGATGTTTACCATCGTGTAGCAACACGTCTGTAAAAAGTAGTTCCAGGGTGATGTTTACCATCGTGTAGCAACACGTCTGTAAAAAGTAGTTCCAGGGCGATGTTTACCATCGTGTAGTGACACGTCTGTAACAAGTAGTTCCAGGGTGATGTTTACCATCGTGTAGCAACACGTCTGTAAAAAGTAGTTCCAGGGTGATGTTTACCATCGTGTAGTAACACGTCTGTAAAAAGTAGTTCCAGGGTGATGTTTACCATCGTGTAGCAACACGTCTGTAAAAAGTAGTTCCAGGGTGATGTTTACCATCGTGTAGCAACACGTCTGTAAAAAGTAGTTCCAGGGTGATGTTTACCATCGTGTAGTAACACGTCTGTAAAAAGTAGTTCCAGGGTGATGTTTACCATCGTGTAGCAACACGTCTGTTAAAAGTAGTTCCAGGGTGATGTTTACCATCGTGTAGCAACACGTCTGTAAAAAGTAGTTCCAGGGCAAAGTTTACCATCGTGTAGTAACACATCTGTAAAAAGTAGTTCCAGAGTGATGTTTACCATCATGTAGCAACACGTCTGTAAAAAGTAGTTCCAGGGTGATGTTTGCCATCGTGTAGTAACACGTCTGTAAAAAGTAGTTCCAGGGTGATGTTTGCCATCGTGTAGTAACACGTCTGTAAAAAGTAGTTCCAGGGTGATGTTTGCCATCGTGTACTAACACGTCTGTTAAAAAGTAGTTCCAGGGTGATGTTTGCCATCGTGTAGTAACACGTCTGTAAAAAGTAGTTCCAGGGTGATGTTTACCATCGTGTAGTAACACGTCTGTAAAAAGTAGTTCCAGGGTGATGTTTACCATCGTGTAGTAACACGTCTGTAAAAAGTAGTTCCAGGGTGATGTTTACCATCGTGTAGCAACACGTCTGTAAAAAGTAGTTCCAGGGTGATGTTTACCATCGTGTAGTAACACGTCTGTAAAAAGTAGTTCCAGGGTGATGTTTACCATCGTGTAGCAACACGTCTGTAAAAAGTAGTTCCAGGGTGATGTTTACCATCGTGTAGTAACACGTCTGTAAAAAGTAGTTCCAGGGTGATGTTTACCATCGTGTAGTAACACGTCTGTAAAAAGTAGTTCCAGGGTGACGTTTACCATCGTGTAGTAACACGTCTGTAAAAAGTAGTTCCAGGGTGATGTTTACCATTTTGTAGCATCACGTCAGTAAAAAAAGTTTAACACAGAAAAATGACGTTTCTGGTGATTCCTTAAATATTTCTCGGGGTTGAGTTTCTTCTTTTCTATGGAAACATAAACTCATATCAAACACAGATGATGTTGGTTGTCATGGTGATTATGCTGCTGCTGATGCAGGAAGAAGACGTTCGGGGGAACAGCAGGAATGGCTTTCGTCTCCACCGTCTGCTCCAGAAGTCATGGCGGAGGAATCAACTCGGTATGATGTTGTAAAAAGATGTAAAAATGAAAACCATAGAAGAAGAACTCGCTACTGAACGCCACTCTTCTTCTCTCAGTACACCAACAACAACATCATGTCCTTCTCCTCCATCGTGGCTCACGAACTCGGTCACAACCTGGGGATGAACCACGACGACGGGCGCGCCTGCACCTGCCCCACCGCCGCCTGCATCATGAACTCCGGAGCCACGTAAGTCACGCGTGACTCGTCACACGCCGGCGTCACGCCTGTCGCTCACTCACCCGCCTCCTCTCTGCAGAGGATCCAGAAACTTCAGCAGCTGCAGTGCCGACGACTTCGAGAAGATGATCTTGTTGACGGGGGGGTCGTGTCTCCTGAACGTGCCTCGGCCCGATGACGCCTACAGCGCCCCCTCCTGCGGGAACCGGCTGGTGGACATGGGGGAGGAGTGCGACTGCGGCTCCGAGAAGGTTTCGGCTTTGAACGATGTTTCTGTGAAGTCCTGCTTCTCTCTGCGGGAGTGTGTGTTAACACGCGCGTGTGTGTGTGTGTGTGTGTGTGTGTGTGTGTGTGTGTGTGTGTGTGTGTGTGTGTGCGTGTGCGTGTGTGCACGCGTGCAGGAATGTGAGGCGGACCCGTGCTGCGAGTACAAAACCTGCAAACTGAAGTCAGGAGCTCAGTGTGCGTACGGAGAGTGCTGCTACAACTGTCAGGTAAACCACGCTGCTGGTTGGTGTTGTTGCATGATAATTTTATGATGTGTCATTACCAAACAGCTTGTAGTTTATAAATATCTAAAGATTTTTGCATAAAAACTTCATATTAGTATAAAAATATTTTACAGCTCTATTTAACTAAAAGATTATTTATGCTAACTACCACTTTAACACAGTTAGCTAAAAACTGTAAACTGTCATTACCATCACGCTGGCGGTGATGTTTCTGTGGGGTATCTGACTAAAAGAGACATTTTTTTTGGTAAAGTCTTAATTTAATGCATGTAGACATCAGGGCTGTCAGTTTAATGCATTAATTAGATTAATTAATTACACTGCAAATTAATGCATTAAAAAAAGAAATCATGATTAATTCAGAGTGTCAATTCAATGTACAAGCATTTTAAATTTGGCCCACTGAATCAGGGTTCCTACACATCCTGGAAAACCTGGAAACTGAACATTTTTCCAGTCATGGAAAACACATGGAAAATAAAAAAAAAAAAGAGTAAAATGTCCTGGAAAAGCTTGAGCTGTACTGGAAAATGATTTTTTCTTCCTTTCTTCGTAGTCCCACTTCATCGCCACTTCAGCGTTGCTTCGTCTGTGATTTATCACCACTTTGTTTCTGTTCGTTGCTGTACAAAATATATGCTACAGTTGTAGAACACATCTACATCACAAAAGCTTGGGGTGGAATTCATTAGTCTTTGTTGTGAAACTTGACTCGTAATGTAGCAGCTGGAAAAGTCCTGGAAAATAACTTAAAGAAAAGAGTGGAAACCCTGTGAATGACCCGAGCAGTTGGTGGCAGTAATGCACCTAAAGCTGTTTGCCAACCACCAATAAACACCAGAAGAAGACGTGTCATTGGCCCAGTCACATGATGTTTTTTAATTCTGAGCAAATTCCCATAAAGGAAAATGGAACTATCCTTTTCTTTTTTTTTTTTAAAAAGGTTTTATTATACGTTTGGTTTTGTACATTAGGGGATTAGGGCCACTGAAGAAAAAGAAATTCTGAGAACAATGTCAGAATTTTGACCTCTTTCCAAAAAATAAAAGAAAAAAAGTCTAGAGATTTTTTTTTCAATTTCTCAAAAAAAGTCCGATTTCTGACTTTTTTCCAAAACATTTTAAAAAGTTGGGGGGTATTTTTTCCAATTTCTGAGAAACGTCAGAATTCAAACTTTTTCAGAAATTTAAAAAAAGAAAAAGAAAGAAAAATCTTGATAAGTATTTATCAAAAATGATAAGTTGTCTTTTTATAAAAGGCCAAGAAATATTTGCGGCTCTGGACAACAGTTGTGTAGCCGGGTTGAGGCAAACGTGGCTCTTTGGACTGTAAAGGTTGCAGACCCCTGGTCCAGAACGTCATCGGCTGTGTTGGAGCAGGGATGCATGGAAAACTCAAAGGACTGCTGCCCGTGAGGACCATTGTTCCCCCTGACTGTTTTAGCATATATGTGTGTATGTGTGTGTGTGTGTGTGTGTGCGTGTGTGTGTGTGTGCGTGTGTGTGTGTGTTTGTGTAGTATCTCCCAGGAGGAACGGCGTGTCGGGTCAGTAAAGACGAGTGTGACCTGCCAGAGTTCTGCAACGGCTCCTCGTCCTTCTGTCAGAGCGATGTCTTCGTCCAGGTGCGACTCGCGGCTTTGACCATGCTGCCCACGGGGGGGAGGGGGGGGCTGCGTCCCATCTAAGCTCTGGTGTGTGTTTCAGAACGGGCAGCCCTGCAGGAACCAGCAGGCCTACTGTTACAACGGGAAGTGTCAGGTCCACGATGGACAGTGTCAGGCCATCTTCGGCTCCAGTACGTACCTCCACCTCTGCTTGCCTGGGGGGCTCGTTACACAGTGTCTTATCTGAGTGAGCTTTTGTTCAGTTACCTGAGGGATTTATACATACTGTCGTCTTCAAAATTATTCACACCCTCCGCTTAAAGAGAAGGCTAAAGTCACAATAGCAATTAAAATGACAAGAAGCTAAAGAAACTAGTAATAAATGAAAATTTACAAAATTATAAATTAGTGAAATAAATTATTGCTTTTGAACTGCGGTTGAAAATAATAATGAGAATAAACAAACAAAACTGTCCCAGACACATTAGAGCATCTTTCCCATGAACAGTGGACAAACATACCTGTCAACAGGTGCAGACGTCTGATTGGATGTTACAGAAAACACCTGATTGCAGTGATTATCTCAAAGTGTTGCTCAACAACATTTTAGCTCTGGAGCCCCATCATGCTTGTTTACTTGTTTTATTTTTTGTTTGTTTTGAATATTTCTGTCAGACCACAATTAAAAATCAACGTCATGATTTTCATAGAATTTTTATTTATTATCACTTTTGTCAATTTCATCTTATTTCACTGACGGCTGATTTCTTCGTCCTTTAACTGGAGGGGATGAATCATTTTGAGGATGACTGTAATTGTGTGTAGCAGAGGTCATATTTACATTTTCTACAATAATGATGATGATAAAAATGAGTATGAAGGTAGAGGAATTTTAGGAAAAGAAAAAACACAAGGATGAAGAATTGCCTGGTTTTCCATTTTCCATTTCTCCTCTCCTCCTCCTCCTCCTCCTCCTCCTCCTCCTCCTCATTCACAGAGGCAAAGGCAGCTCCGGAAATCTGTTTCAAAGACGTCAACAGTAAAGGAGATCGCTTCGGAAACTGTGGCTTCACGACTTACGGCCACAAGAAGTGTGAGAGCAGGTAAAACACGCGGCTGTTAGACCAGCGAGGATCGGACGTGGTGGGGGGGGAACATCTGGGAGGGTAGCCGTGAGCCGGGTGTAGGAGACTCAGGATGGGGGTAAAGGAATCAGAGATCAGGAGGTGAAGCGACTTATAAAAGACTCGCCCGGTGATTAGAGGTGTGGTTAAGGCCAGGAAGTTAACTTCATTTCTGATGGCTCATTCAGACAAAACTCATTTAGATGTTTCAGGGTTTTGCAGAATTTTACTGCAGTTAATCAGAATATTTCTCACAGATCATGTTGAGAAAACATTTATATTTGTTTAGAATCAATTAAGCCTGCTCATAGTAACAGTGTGATCAGTAATAAGTGATATTCTTATCACCGTAAACGTAGAAATGTGTGACTCGAGGGTTTGTGGGGTACTTTATGGGTAACTATGGGGTTTAATGTAAAGTATTTTATGTTGCTTTTTATGTGTGAAAATAGAAATAAAGATTTAATTGATGGAGTCCATATAAAAGTAACAACTAGAGATGTTCCATATTGCTTTTTTTACAGATATCCCATACAGCGATATTGTTAAACTCTCGATTTCCAATATCAACCAATACCATGGTGTTTATCTGATTTTGGGCCCTTTTGTGTCCCTGATGAATTTTAAGGAGAAACTTTAAATCTGTTTATATGTGATTTAACAAAACCAGAGTGACTTAATAACATTTCTCATGTCTGTCTAAAATTTCTTATTCATAAAGCTTTTTTCAACTTTTTTAAAGCATTTTTATGGAGCCATTTTACTTTTTTCACTCTGTCCCCAGCATAGGTTTTAGATATGTGTTTTATTTCTACTCAAAAATTGTTAAATGATGTCATTTTTGGTATAAATTCCTTAAAATACAATAGAATTAGTGATTTCTTATCATGTTTGACAAAAATTTCAAATCCATTTAAAGGGACTTAAGGCAGGAATTTAAAAAACAAACAAACATGAATGTCCCTTTTTTTCACACTAATGGGTGATGAAGCGCTAAATACCAAAAATAACGTTTCCACCCACGTTTCTCTCCGTTGCCTTGAACAGACTGTGTGCTGTAAAATGCGCAAAGAAATCGGTGTCCGAATTTCCCGCGCTGCCCTGCAGACGTGACGTCAAATGACGCTACATCCACAGTTGTGATGCAGGAAAAGGACGGTCGCGTTAAATTCAAACACTGTAAGCGATAGTTATGGATTATTCTGCCATCAGAAAACGATCCAGATCAACTGAAAGACACTAAAAAGTGTAACTACAAAGAAAAAGCTTAGTAAACAACATTATAGCTTTCTAGCTCTGCCCTGCGGACGTGACGTCAAATGACGCTACATCCGCAGTTTTGATATAGGACGAAGCCGGTCGCGGTAAATTCAAACACTGTAAGCGATAGTTATGGATTCTTCTGCCGTCAGCAAACGATCCACATCAACTGAAAGACACTAAAAAGTGGAACTACGGAGAAAAAGGTGAGTAAACAACATTATAGCTTCAGTTTGTGCTCCCGTGACGGCTTGGCTCATGGCTGCAGTTACCTGAAGCGCCAGTCGCGGCAGTTTCGTTTCTTAATCTTGCCTCAAGTCCCTTTAATAAATGTGTTTAATAAATGTCCCTTAATAATGCTGTCATTACCGCCATGTTGAACATTTTTAGATTAGTAGAGTTTATGTAAAATGTGATTATTTAACTGCCTGTGTAAGTTTGTGCTGCCACTCAAGCACATGCTGGACAGAAGAAAGACACGTTTTTTTCTCATTGATACTCATAAGTTGCATGATAGTTTTATAGGGGATTATCACGCTTACCGGAAGTTGCCGGCTTTTGACACTTCCTCTTCCGGGCCATGTTAACAACAGCCGTTCCTGCTCTGTTATACTGTTTAAATCGGATAAACTCCAAACATATTTAAGTTTTCATTCCAGACTGAAGTGATACTGGATCAAAAGCTGGATCAAAGCGATCGATTCACCGCGGTGAAGGGCCGAACTTTATAATAAAAGACACGTTTGTTTGTCCCCGGTGGGGCACGACACCGGCACTTCACAGCATGCTAGCATTAGCCAGCTAGCGTTTACTGACGTGCTTAACATTGTGCGTCTTAAAACACACAAACATCTGAAAATCGGGTCTGTACCTCCCCGTTTCCAGTGGAACAACTGGGGACTGCCAAGAAAGGAGACGCTTTCAGATGATTGTGTGTTTTCAGCCGCACAAAGTTAGGCACGTCATCAAGCTGGCTAATGCTAACCTGCTAACACGACTGTGCAGTCTGCCGGCCACAAACAAACGTGTCGTTTTATTATAAAGTTCGGTCCTTCACCGCGGTGAATCGGTCGTTTTAATCCACTTCTTCCTCAGCATCACTTCAGTCTGGAATGAAAACTTGGCATTGGCGTTTATCCGATTTACAAAGTTTAACAGAGTAGTAGCTGGCGGACTTTTGTTAGCAGGTTAGCATTAGCCAGCTTGATGACGTGCCTAACTTTGTGCGGCTGAAAACACACAAGCATCTGAAAGCGTCTCCTTTCTTGGCAGTCCCCAGTTGTTCCACTGGAAACGGGGGGGTACAGACCCGATTTTCAGATGTTTGTGTGTTTTAAGACGCACAATGTTAAGCACGTCAGTAAACGCTAGCTGGCTAATGCTAGCATGCTGTGAAGTGCCGGTGTTGTGCCCCACCGGGGACAAACAAACGTGTGTTTTATTATAAAGTTCGGCCCTTCACCGCGGCGAATCGATCGCTTTGATCCAGCTTTTGATCCAGTATCACTTCAGTCTAGAATGAAAACTTATATATGTTTGGAGTTTATCCGATTTAAACAGTATAACAGAGCAGGAACGGCTGATGTTAACATGGCCCGGAAGAGGAAGTGTCCAAATGTTTCAACTTCTGGAAACCGGAACGCGGAAATGTGATAATCCCCTATTACGTGTCATTACCAAACAGCTTGTAGTTTATAAATATCTAAAGATTTTTGCATAAAAACTTCATTTTCAAGTAAAAAAATTATACAGCTCTCTCTACCTAAAAGATTTTTTATGCTAACTCTTCTAGTTTAGCACAGTTAGCTAAAAACTGTAAACTGTCATTACCATCACGCTGGTGGTGACGTTCCTATGGGGTGTCTGACTAAAGGACATTGCTTTAGATAAAATCTTAATTTAATGTAAATTAACAAATAGGGGTGGGAAAAAATATTGATACACTGAAATATAGCGATTTTTTCAGATACCGATATCATATCTACTATATATTTTAAAATGCGGTATCAATCTATTTTACTAACGAAATCTCACGAGATTTCATCGTTCTGTTAAGGAATTTCACGGGATTTCACGAAATCTCAAGAGATTTCGTAATGGAACGATGAAATCTCACAAGATTTTGTAAGTAAAATGGATCGTTACCGCGTTTTTTAAATATTGATTTGATATTGGCATTTGAAAATATTGTGATATTTCAGAGTATTGATATTTTTCCTCAACGCTATTTTTCAAAGTGTGGGAAACGGATAACAAAACTGCAATTTGCAATGACTGCTTATTTTTTTCAGCTTTAATATCACTATCAATATTGGTTATTGGCCACATGAGTTTTAAAATATCGGCATGTCGGATATCGGCCACAATTCCAATATCGTGCATCCCTAGCAACTTAAAACCAGACATATTATCAGCAGCTTCAAAGCAAGTCAGTCTGTAGCAGCAGCAGCTGCACAGTAGTCACATGACTCATAAGGAATGCTGGGAAATGAAGTTCTTCCAGGATAACAGGGACTTTTAGACATGCTGGACCAGCGCTGATGGAACAACAAGATTTACTAACAAAATCTTGTTAGATCTTGGTGTTCTGCTATGAAATCTTGCAAGATTTATGAAATCTTGCAAGATTTCATAGAAATATTGGTATGACAAAAAATTAACCTCATTTTAATGCCAATATCGGCCAGTAATATCGGACATCTTTAGTTAAATAAACAGAGCATCCATCAGACATCTCTGCTGGTGAAGATGAAGCTACAGACACTGGTTGATGTCTGCCTCTGTTGCCACAGAAACGCTCTGTGCGGGAAGCTGCAGTGCTCCAACGTTCAGACGGTGACGGTCTTCGGCATCGAACCGGCCATCATCAGCACGCCGATCGGCGGGGCCAAATGTTACGGCGTGGACTTCATGCTGGGCACGGACGTTCCCGACCCGGGGATGGTGAACGAAGGGACCAAATGTGGAGACGACAAGGTGAGGGGGGGCTGGGACGGGAGGAGAGTCGAAGAGGAGGAGCTGATGATGATGATGAAGCTTGTCTTCCTCTGTGGTGCGTTCAGGTCTGTATGAACTTTGAATGCCGCAGCTCCGACGTTCTCGGCTACGACTGCGACGTGGAGAAGAAATGTCACGGACACGGGGTGAGAAGCTGCTGCCTGTTTACCTGGACGCCAGGTGCGTCAGGTGAGCGCTGACTGAGCTGCGTGTGTGTGTGTGTGTGTGTGCAGGTGTGCAACAGTAACAAGAACTGCCACTGCAAGGACGGCTGGGATCCGCCTTTCTGCCAGTTCTCAGGCTACGGAGGCAGCGTGGACAGCGGACCCACCTGGAACGGTAAGACACTCGGATCCACCTGGGACCCGTCCACCCTCCACTCCTGTTGACTTTGCCTGTCCTTCACAGATAAGGACACGTCTCTCAGGGATGGGCTGCTTGTCTTCTTCTTCCTCGTTCTCCCCCTGCTCGCTCTGGGTGCGTTTGTTTTCCTGCGCAGGAACGAGCTGCTGCGACGGCTCGGGCTGAGCCGGAGGAAGAGGTCGCAGGGATACCAGTAAGTGTCAACATGGCGCTATGGCAACATATTTCACCTACCTTGACTCTCAAATCAATCTTACTCAGATGGGTTCAGTATGACGTCAGCCCGCCCCCTTTGCTGCTGTAACAGCTTCAACTCTTGTGAGAAGGCTTTCCACAAGTTTTAGAAGTGTTCATTGGAACTTCTAATCGCTCCTCCAAGAGTCCATTGTGAGGTCACACACTGATGTTGGACCGGAGATCCTGCCTCTCAGTCTCTGCTGTAATTCTTCCCAAAGGTCTTCTGTTGGGTTGAGGTCAGGACTCTGTGCAGGCCAGTCAAGTTCATCCACACCAAACCTTTGGACCTTTGCTTTGTCCATTCCCAAACTGTTCCTTGGGTTCCTTTCAATGGAACTAGCAGTCATTTTATGGGCTGATTTCATTTCATGACTGGACTTGTTGGACAGGTGGCATCACTGAGTTCCTGAAAGCGACCCATTCCTTCAGTTGTTTTGGTGTTCAATTTTATACACCTGTGAGCACGGAAGAGACTGGAACACACAAAATCAAATATTTGGATGGGTGAGTGGATACTTTAGGAACATAGTGTATGTGTTGTCAAAATATGCCAGCATGGCCGGTTTTTTAAAAAAGCATTTTTTCACTTTCTGTGAGCACTGTGAAATATCATATAGCTGTCCTCTGCTGCATTTAAGAAAACTGAAAAAATGTCAGAAAATCAAACTACAGCATAAGAAAATAAAGAATCACATTAAAACATGAACTCCCCCACTCACCCGGATGTTACCAAGACATTACTGGAAAGTCACCGGGATGTTACTCAAACGTTAGTGGAATGTCACCAGGATGTGACTGGAAAGTCACAGGGATGTTACAGAGATGTTACTGGAATGTCAATGGGATATAACTGGAAAGTCACTGGGATGTTACCAAGACGTTGCTGGAATGTCACCAGGATGTTACCAAGGATGTTAGAAAGGGAAGCCAAGATATGACTGGAAAGTCACCGGAATGTTACCAAGACGTTGCTGGAATGACACCAGGATGTTACCATGATGTCACTGAAATGTAACCAGGATGTTCACGACACATTACTGGAAAGTCACCGGGATGTTACTCAAACGTAAGTGGAAAGTCACTGGGATGTTAATCAAACGTTAGTGGAATGTCACCGGATGTGATGGGAAGGCACAGGGATGTTACTGAGATGTTACTGGAATGTCAATGGGATATAACTGGAATGTCACAGGGATGTTACCAAGACGTTGCTGGAATGTCACCAGGATGTTACCAAGAGGTTAGTGGAAAGTCACCGGGATGTTACCAGAGACGTTTCTGGGATGTGACTGGAATGTCACCAGGAATGTTGCCATGACGTTGCTGAAATGACATCAGGATGTTCACGACATGATTACTGGATAATCACCGGGATGTTACCAGGATGTCACTGGAATGTCACCTGGATGTTACTGGACAGTCACCAGGATATTACTGAGATGTTACTGAAAGGTCACCGGGATGTTACTGACATGTTACTGGATTGTCACTGGTATGTTACTGAGACATTACTGGAATGTCGCTTGGATGTCACCTGGATGTTACTAAGACATTACTGGAAAGTCACCGGGATGTTACTGACATGTAGGAATGTACGGGGAGGGATGGGAAATTAGGGGATTTTTACTGGATTGTCACTGGGATGTTACTGAGACACTACTGGAATGTTACAAGACGTTGCTGGAATGTCACCTGGATGTTACCAAGACATTAGTGGAAAGTCACCGGGATGTTACAGAAACGTTAGTGGAATGACACCAGGATGTTACCATGATGTGACTGGAAAGTCACAGGGATGTTACTGAGTTGTACTGGAATGTCAATGGGATATAACTGGAATGTCACCAGGATGTTACCAAGACGTTAGTGGAAAGTCAGCGGGATGTTACCAAGACATTGCTGGAATGACACCAGGATGTTACCAAGAGGTTAGTGGAAAGTCACTGGGATGTTACAGAGACGTATTAGTGGTTACTGGGATGTGACTGAAAAGTCACCGGAATGTTACCAAGACATTGCTGGAATGACACCAGGATGTTACCAAGAGGTTAGTGGAAAGTCACCGGGATGTTACAGAGACATTACTGGGATGTGACTGGGATGCCACCGGAATGTTACCAAGACATTGCTGGAATGTTGCCTGGATGTTACAGAGACGTTGCTGGAATGACACGGGATGTTACAGAAACTTTACTGGAATGTCACTTTAATGTTACCTGGATGCTACTGGGATGTATGTTCAGGTGTTGCTAGGCAGGTTAGCCTGTCCTTACTGTCTCTCTGATCAAATGACGTCCTATTTTCAGGGCTGATGGTGCAGCTTCAGCCAATCCCAGCAGAGGACCTCCTCCAAGAGCACAGCCTCCTGTTGTTGCCCGGGGCAACGAGAAAAACATCAACAGAGATGGGGTGAGTTTATTCCCTCCTGGCATTATGTCTGCTAAAGAGACCAGCACACTCCATCTTTAAGGGCATGAACAGGGGGTCATGACAGGAGGGGGTGGAAATCCGCGGGGGGGTGGGGGGGGGTCTAGGGGGGGGCGGGAAGGGGGGGGGTATAGTGTGGGCGTGTCGAGTGAGGTACATGACAGCAGAGGACTTTGAAACACTGGGTTGCAAGCCGCAGATGTACACTTGCTGCTTTCAGTGAAGGCGCTAAACATGTTGTTGTTGTCCTGTAGTGGAACAGTTTTCACTCCTATGATTTTACAAGTTTGACAAACTCTGCATCAACGTTTTAAGAATAAAATGTGAGCATTTTTTCTGCTGCTCAGGTTGCTGAAATGAGGTCGATCATTCTATGATTTCTGAACGAGTTCAGCTCTTGTTGTTCTGTTGAGTTGCTGTAGCATCAGCTGTAATCAGCTGCATTAACATTTTGACGATCAACTATCAGCTTGTTGATCAGCTGTTTGCAAGCTGTTGATCGCTGTGTGGTTGCTGTTTTGTTGTGTCAGCTATTAGCTGTGTGCAAGCTGTTGATCAGCTGTTGATTAGCTGTTTATAAGCTGTTGATCAGTTGTTAAGATGTTTTTTAAGCTGTTTATCAGCTTTTTGATCAGCTGTTTATTAGCTGTTTACAATCTGTGGATCAGCTGTTTATCAACTTGTTCATCAGCTGTTTATTAGCTGTCTACAAGCTGATGATCAATTGTTGATAAGATTTTTTTAGCCTGTTTATTAGCTTGTTGATTAGCTGTTTAACTTGTTGATCAGCTGTTTATCTGTTTATAAGCTGTTTATCAGCTTGTTGATCAGCTGTTTATTAGTTGTTTACAAGCTGTTAATCAGCTGTTTATCAGCTGGTTGATCAGCTGTTTATCTACTCATTGATCAGCTGTTTACAAGCTGTTGATCAGCTGTTTTTAAGCCGTTTATCAGCTCGTAGATTTAGTTCATCAGTGTGTTTATCAGTGTCAGCAAAGCAAAGTGTTTATGTGTCAAACCTCCTTGTGATCCTGCTGATCAGGAGTCTGATGATGATGATGTTGGTGATGATGAAGGTCTCCCGGTAAGCCATAGAGTAGATTAGGTTTAGGATTTGATGGTGTTTATTCTGTCCTGTAAGAAGAAGCTTCTCTTTAGTAGGGCTGCACGATATCGGGAACACTTCCAATAATCAGTATTATTGAACACCACGGTAACGAGGCAGCTACATGCTGCATGTTCCCTCTGATTGGACTGTGGTCCTCTTTCACTATTGAGTATTAATGTTTTGCAGCAATTATGAATAATCAATACATCGTGCAGCTCTAATTTTTAGACAGATTGTTGATTATTAGTCTCAGCTATTATAACGATCAGCTGTTTAATCAGTGATGTGTCAATCCATTTACCTGCCAGCATTTAGGCATTAAGCTACTTCACTGATTGATCAGCTGATGGGGGTGAGTTATTGATGAACTCGTGTGTGTGCGCGCGCGTGTGTGTGTGTGTGCGTGTGTGTGTGTGCGTGTTATTAACAGCTTGTGTTTTCTCCATGTCCAGCATCACGCTCAGCTGCTGCCGCCACCAGAGGTAAAACTCTCCTGGTTCGTTGCTCCCTCCTGTTTCCTCCTCAGTCCGTGACTTTAAACGGATCTATTTCCTGTTTCTTGCGTGTTCAGGTGGTGGAGACCAGCAGGACGGCTCCAACCTTCGCTCCTCGGCCTCCTCCTCCTCCTCTGTAAGAGCAGAAAACCCCAACAGACCAGCTGTAAACAAACCAAGGAGCTTCCGCTGCTCATGTTTTTATTTCCTCTTCTCCAGAAAACCCAAACCGTCTCCTGCATCGCAGCCTCTGGTGCCTCAAAGACCTGCCCCGCCTCCACCGGTTTAACCAATCAGGAGTGTCCTAATCACACCTGGATGACAGCACTTCTCCCCTGTTCCTCTCCATCTTTAACTCCGCCCACTCAGAGCCGGTGCTGACTGTGACCCGGTCTGGGGCGTCTCTGGACTGGAACCCAGCAGGACTGAACCCAACCAGCTGCTCTGTGTCTGAACCCCGTCAGGGGACCGTACCTGTAACACAACCAGCCAATCAGAACACAGAGGCATCCTTTCACTTGTTCTAAAAGTCACTTTGCTTTCCCCTCCTGATAGTCCATGGGCCAAAGTCCAAAGTTTCCCCTATCGGTACCACTCAGGGTGGCAAAATCTAGTTACAGTTTTTGAAAAGGTGCATTTCCATAGATGATATTTTGGTATGATAACCCATCCTAAGTGGCAGCTTTGTCATGGTTATCATCATATGAAGTTCATCAACCCCCACAAGAAATTCGACTGTAGGCGCTGGTGCATGTTCTACTTAAGGGATATTGTGTGTCCCTGTGTTTATTCACAAAAACTGTTTTTGGTTAAAAGTGTTTTTATTAATCAGTCACTCCCATAACAAACTGAGTGCTCGTTTATCACCGTTGTATTATTTACACATGAGCGGGGCGGCTGGTGGGGGCTGCCTGTGTTGCATGTTTTTGGTTCGGGAGAAGCGTGACAGCAGGAAAACACAGAAACTCACCGGACACACCGGAGTTTTCAGCTCAGTTCGAGGTAAGCCTTTGAAAAGTCACGCGCTGAGTGGGAGAAGCCAGCGTCTCACTGATGCTGCGTTCACGTGAGTCGGGAGCGGCCGTTGGTAACAAACCAGATGTCATTTTAATAATAAAGCCGAGCGAAAGACGGGAAACATGGGTAGGGAAAACAATACGACACGCCATGACAACCGAACAGATGTGGACTGATGTCACTGTAACTGACGGACCACGTCTTCACATAGAGGCCGGGATATTTACATGCAGCGGATGTCGTCGGTCGCCCGGTCACGCGAAGGCATGAAAAGTACGAGGAAGCTGCTCCCGATTACACAGTGTCCCTTTAAGCCTCATTTTTCAGACCTTTCCTCATCTTTTACGTGGACATGTTTGGTATCATTTTAAAGGGGAGATTCAGATCTTTCATTTAAAACCAATTTTGCACCTGTTTAATAAATATAGAGGACACAGGGACTCCTCAAGCTGTCAACAATTATTTTTTCACAATTTTCGCCTAAACCGTTGTCTTTCTTTAAGTATTGTGAGGAGCAGGAACAACCCTGACACAGATAACAAACACTGAAATACTCACAGGACTGTAACAATTCAGGAAATGTATAATCTTCCCATATTATCCCAATATTAGGGATGACTGTGGGAATGAAAGTAGAACATGGACAGACGAGAATTTTCACCTGCATCACCCAAGGTGGTAAATTCTAGTTTGCTATTATTATAAATCATTTATTTTTAGATGTTTCAACTTGATAAACCTTCCCAATGGGTAACTTAGTTACAGATCACCTTTTAGTTACACTCTGATATGGTTTCCTAGCCTGGTACACCAGCCTGACCAATGCCATGTATGAGATACACGGCAAGCCAGTCTGGGTTCCTCCACTCCAGACTGATTTCCAATGCGAGACGAGAGGCGGGACTAACAGGAATAAAGTGGACCGGAGGGAACCAATCAGAGAAACATAGACGTGATGCAAACGTCTTTTTGTAAGAGGAAAACCTTCAGAGCAGCAAGTTGTTGTGGTTTTAAGGACATGCAAACTCATTGTAGACATCAGAAAAAGCATCGTTATATCGTCGCTCCTCTGCAGCCGCCATTCTGACTGTTTATGGTTAGAGAGCTGAGTTGCAGAAAAAGACGTGTCATAAAGTCCCGCCTCCTGTGCTGTAATTGGTCAGGTCAATTTTTTTACCAGAGTGGAAATCATTTCCCAGCGGAGGGAACCCAGACTGACTTGCCGTGTATCTCAGACACGGCGTTAGTGGTGTACCAGGCTAATGGTTTGGACTATGAATGTTGGTCATAATTTCCTGTGTGTTGGTTAGCATGCTAAGTAGCTAACGACTAATGTTTCTAACTCTGAGAACATGAAAGATGAACAGAAATTCATTTACAAATCTTTAAAGTAATTCAACGCACTGTTCTACTGTATATAGCTGTATTTTGAGATTCTAACTGAGCTAATGTGAAATTTTTTAATTTTTTAATATTCATTTATATCCCAGACCAGCCTTAGAGTCCATCCGGTTCCTGTCTCTTTAAGAGCCCCCTCCCTAAAAGCCCGCTTTCTTCTGATTGGCTAAGGTATCGAAGGGCAGGACCCAGTATTTATGAGCTTAAAGGTACAGTGTGTAAGAATTACTGACATCTAGTGGTAGAGGTGGGTGTTGGAAAGAAATGATGTTTTCTTTCAAATGACTTCATATTCCAAGCACTGTTGTGAACGTACGGTGTCCGTTAGTGGCCAAAATTCTGCCAGACATGAAGATGTTTTCATGTGTGAGTGAACCCAGTGTTCTCAGGTGTAGCTATGACTGCACTATGAGGAATTACTTTTAATGTCTTTTGAGGCATTACTGATCCCGAACAGTCTCTAACTCCCATTAAACAAAGCTGGTACAGCAGTTTTAAAGTTCAGAGGGTTCTTACTTCACTCACATTGTTTTGTCCATTTAGGGACACCACAGTAAGAATGGCCACAAATATGGCAGCTTCCATATGTGCACCACCCAGAAAGTAGATACAAATGAAATTGAATTAAATGAAAAATACTTTATTTATCCCACAAGAGAAATTCAATATGCAAATTAAAAAATGGCTCATTCTAAGAAAATAAACACAGAACAGTTATTCTAGTGAAGCGATTACACATCAACAGAAACACAGTTTTGCATTAAATGTTAAATTGTTTGTATATTTTTTCAGCCATTGACCATTGGTTTTTATACATACTGTACCTTTAAAGGTACAGTGTGGTACTTTAAAGGTACAGTATGTATAGGAACCCTTTAAGGCTTCCAGTGACTGACCAATCAGAAGAAAGGGAGCTTTTTAGGGCGGGGCTCTTAAAGAAACAGGAGCTTCAGTTGTAGAGGATGAACCGGGGGCTTACATAGAGACCGATGTGAGATAAAATTGGGAGTGGGTAACTTCGTGGTTAATGCCGCGGTAGATCCGGGTTCGAGTCCCCGACATTGCACTCAGGTGACCCACTATGGGCCTTTGAGCAAGGTCTTTAACCCCCACCTACTGCTCCCCTGGCGCTGTAATTGGCTGCCCACTGCTCAGGTTAAACTTGAGAATGAATTTCATAATCGTTTTTTAAAAAGTATAAATTATTAAGTATTATTATAATTTATAGTTTGAAGAAAGTTTTTCTGGTGGTTTCTCAGAATGAAAATATGCACCTGCGTTCTGATTGGTTGTCCCACTTTCCTGTCTTAAAGACAGGCCATATGTGACACAGAGCAGTCTTGCAGCCGCTGGTTAACCCCCCCACCCCCCACCCCGCATATGAATCATACACTGTCGGCCCCTTCAGGTGTAAATGGAAACAGAACTCTTCACTGATTGGTTGGTTGGCTCTGGCAGGGGGCGGGGCTTGTATCCAGTCTCTTCTTTCCCTTTTTGTCCCTCTCTGAAAGCACTGCTGTCGTGTGACTGCACCACCCCTCTGCTCAGCGCTGTCATAGGAATGTAACGCACCCCGGCTGCTGTGTGAGGGTGTGTTCGGTCTCCATCAGCTGGAGGCCAGCCGGCGTCTCCGGTCCTCAGATGTGGACACGTTCAGGACGTCTCATCACAAAGGACATGTCTGAGCATCGTTCCTGTCCCCGGATGTTCTCTGGGGCGGTCCTGCCCCCATCAGCTGGCAAGCTGACCGAACCTGGATCTGTGTGGCTGATCCTGGATCCGTGCAGCTGGTCCTGGATCCGTGCAGCTGGTCCTGGATCCGTGCAGCTGATCCTGGATCTGTGTGGCTGATCCTGGATCCGTGCAGCTGGTCCTGGATCCGTGCAGCTGGTCCTGGATCCGTGCAGCTGGTCCTGGATCTGCGCGGCTGATCCTGGATCCGTGCAGCTGGTCCTGGATCTGTGTGGCTGGTCCTGGATCCGTGCAGCTGGTCCTGGATCCGTGCAGCTGGTCCTGGATCTGTGTGGCTGGTCCTGGATCTGCGCGGCTGGATCTGGATCTGGATCTGGATCTGGATCTGCATCTGCGCTGCGCGAGGACGACTCATTCTTCTCCTGCTTTAGTGTCTTTTTGGCAGTTGGGGTGTTTTTGCACAGAAACACGAGGACTTCTCTCTTAGGGCTACTTCGTGCCATGTAATCACTGTCATGCCAAAACCAGAATCAGCGTTTGGTCCTGGATCGTGTTCCTGGAGACCGGACTGAGCTGCCGAGGCACCGGGACCCGATCAGCGGGTATACAGGTAGAATAGGAAAGTTGTGGAAATCTACTGGTGTCATGTTGAGACTCAAACCAGCGTGAATGTGACGCCTGCTGTATCAGACCCTGACGTCTTCCTCCTCCTCCCGTCGGTCACCAGATTACACCTGGAAAACATCGACGTCTCACGTTCACCCGTCAGCTGGCGGTCCGTGCTGCGGTTGTCTTTACCTCATGTTACCACCTGATCACACCAGATTATTTTCTCTCTGTTGTGTCTGATGCTTTCTTGTTCACATGACTGCTTTCTGCAGCTGATCCAGGGACAAACATCCTTCAAAGAGACGTTTAAGCATCTTTATGAGGCGGGGGACTTGTGATGTGAAGCTGAGATGGGTCAGAGGTCAGAGTTCTGACTGGTCTGCTGGTTTGAGTCCAAACATGAGATGTTCAGAAACGTCTACAAGGAAAAACAGAAAACCAGATTTGTCCTTTCAGATGTAGCTTCCACTCTGAACACGTGCATCCGTGTGGATTTAGCAGCAGTCTGAGAACATAATAAAGCCCAGAAACCCTCAAGTGGACTAAAGATTTAGGCCTAATTCCTGCCGCCCTGAACTCAGTCCATGTTTAAGGTTTTATTTGATCCACTTTCAAATGATTTACTCGGAAACAGATTAAGATATAAAACATAATATAAAATGGCTGAATGATTTAAAATAAATTTACTCGAGTACTGCATATTTCATGCTACCTTTAGCCTCCTGTGATGTAAGGATTAGAGGGCAGCCTGTGAGGTAAAACTCAGGGCAAAAGAACCTGTGTGAAACAATGAGGACTGTGTGAGATCACTATGGCAACGTAGCCTCATCTCCCTCTGTGTTACAAAAAATGATTTTATATAGGATGTGTATTTTCCACATGTACGTGTGTGTTCTGAGCATTTGGGGTGTTTTTGTTGCATTATTTACCGTTTGTGTGTCCACCTGCTGTTGATGATCTCAGACATTTAATGAAACAAAGCTCTGAAAGGAAAAGAAGGATGTGAACGGTTTCAGGTTATTATAGCAACAGCCAAGATGCACGGCCCAAACGTATGCTGCGTTCAGGTGCTGCCTGCTATAACAACCATGCCTGGAAGACCACAGCCTCTCCAGCACTACATGATAATTTAATAAAGTTTATCCAAACCGATTGTGATTGTGTTAGACTCAATAAAGATGCACAGAACCTGCGTCTCACCAGAGGATCACATTTTTATATGAAACTGGTCTTTTTGTTTTTAATGCTGAGCAGATAACGGCTGTCTTTTAAAATGGAATATATTCATTTTTAGTTCAGTTTCTCACTTCAGTCACACAAAATAATCCGTTCCTTCATACATAAAGCAGTTAACAGTTGTTAGACCAGGACAGATATGACTGTATAAATGCACTTTGATAACAAACAAAGTACAGCAAAAACAAATGAACCCATGTACAGTATGTGACCTTCATAAAGACAATTAGTTCATTCAGTTTTGTGGCTCTCAAAATTAGACTGACATTTTTTTTTTTCTCTGAATGAAAATAAAGCTTAACTATCTTTTTTTTTATATCTTTTTCCTTACAAAGTGTATTCAAAGTGGAGCCCAAGAAAGATACGCGCCTTCGTTTCAGCCCTTTTCTGAATTTTAGCACAAAAAATTTACAATCAATCTTTTTAATTATTTATAGTTGTCTGAAGCTTTGTATGTGTAAACACTGTACAGTGGTGGAAAAAGTATTGACCATGTCAACATTTTTCTCAGAAATATATTTCTAGTAGAGCTACTGACACAAAATTTTCACCAGATGTCGGCAACAACCCAAGTAATGCACACATACAAAGAAATCCTAATATTTATGTCCATTAATGAAGTTATGTGTAATATAGTGAAATGACAGGGTAAATACACACCACACACACACACACATACAGTCGTCCTCAGTTATTCATACCCTCCTATTAAAGAAAATACTAAATTCACAATAGTAATTAAACGAACAAGAAACTAAACAAACTAATTTGTTTCTTTTAAAATTATTCTTTTCAACCACAATTAAAAGGTAATGTACTATATTATCAAATTATATTTTGTACATTTTATTTATTACATTAGCATTTTCTTCAATTGGAAGGTGTGAATAGTTTTGAGCACAGCTGTTTTGTCGAAAGTATTTGCTCACCCATCCAAGCGATGGAATCAGGTGTTCCATCACTTCCACAGGTGTATAAATGAAGCAGCTCGGCATGCAGACTGTTTCTACAAACGTGTGAAAGAATGTGTCGCTCTCAGGAATCAGTGAATTCCAGCGTGGAACTGTGATAGGATGCCACCTGCAACAATCCAGCGGTGAAATCTCCTCGCTCCTGAATATTCCACAGTCAGCTGTCAGCTGTATGGAAGAAAATGGAAGTGTTTGGAAACAAAAGCAGCTCAGCCACGAAGTGGTCGGCCACGTAAACTGATGGAGCGGGTCAGTGATGCTGAAGCGCATAGTGAGAAGAGATTGCCAACTTTCTGCAGAGTCAATCACTACAGACCTCCAAACTTCATGTGGCTTTCAGATCAGCTCAAGAACAGTGACAGAGAGCTTCATGGAATGGGTTTCCATGGCGACCAGCTGCATCCATCCATACATCACCAAGTGCAATGCAAAGCGTGGATGCAGTGGTGGAAAGCAGCCGCCACTGGACTCTAGAGCAGTGGAGGCGTTCTCTGGAGGACCAATCACGCTTCTCCATCTGGTGATCTGATGGAGGAGTCTGGGTTTGGTGGTTGCCAGGACAACAGTACTTGTCTGACTGCATTGTGCCAAGTGTAAAGTTTGGTGGAGGGGGGATTATGGTGTGGGGGTGTTTTCAGGAGCTGGGCTTGGCCCCTTAGTTCCAGTGAAAGGAACTCTGAATGCTTCAGCATACTAAGACATTCTGGACAATTCCATGCCCCCAATTTAGTGGGACCAGTTTGGAGCTGGTTCCTTCCTCTTCCGACACGACTGTGCACCAGTGAACAAAGCAGGTCCATAAAGACCTGGATGCAGAGTCTGGTGTGGAGGAACTGGACTGGCCTGAACAGAGTCCTGACCCCAACCCCATAGAACATCTTTGGGATGAATTGGAGCGGAGACTGAGAGCCAGGCCTTCTGGTCCAACATCAGTGTGTGACCTCACAGAATAGTCAAAAATTCCCATAAACACATTCCTAAACCTTGTGGACAACCTTCCAAGAAGAGTTAAAGCTGTTCTAGCAGGAAAGGTGGACCAACGTCAAACTGAACCCAATGGATCAGGAATGGGATGTTACTGAAGCTCTCTTCTCAAGCCCAGCAATATGATATGAAATGCTGTTATAAACAAATGCTTAATTAAATAAATAAAATGAATAAACACAGGATATAAAGAGGAGCCTAAAAAAAAAAAAAAAAAAAAAAAAAAAAAAAGCTCATATGTGACTCAAGACAGGTGAAACAATACTTTTGGCAATAGTGTATGTGTATATACAGTATATATATATATATATATATATATATATATATATACGTGCATATAAATATATATAAATTAGAAAATTATATATATATATATATATATATATATATATATAAATTGTTTTTTCTTGAAGAAAAAATTAAGAGTTTCTCCTATCATGGTCATGCTTTAGAAAAAAATAAAAAAAAACAAAAAACAATGCAGCGTACGTCATGACGTCAGCCACGGCCTCGGTCCCATGCTCCGCGCCCTGAGCGGTCGTCATTTACCGGGAGAGGCGAAGGGCATCCGGGATACCGGCCGACTGTGGAGCCGCCGAGACGTTTCTGGAGGTCAGTTACTGGATTTGTGAGACCTGTATGACGCTCGGTTGTGCACGAGCAGACGGTCTGATGTCCTCCGTCACTGAGACGGATTCTAGGTTAACTTGAGACTTATTTGTTAGTTCGTCCTGAGGAATCTGACAAACACAAAACCTGCTAGCACGCTATGCTAGCCGCGTGCGAGCTAATAAACTGACGTTATGAGAGCGAGGTCACCTGTTAAAACGCAGCTGTACCTGTTCGCACTCTTCACAGGTAAATTTTGATATTAATAACAGATCAGCTGTCATAAATCCAGGTCACTGGAATCTGGAAGGATGTGTTTAACTTGCAGTGGAAGGTGCAGTTATTAGAAGCTAGCCGGCTAATTACATAACCTGATGCGTTAGCGCCCAGGTAATGACGTAGCCGTTAAAGCGGAGGGCCGGGACCCGCTCCGCCGCTTCTGTGCTCTGCTTTCAGCTTTTCATTCTTTTAGGGGAGTTCATTTGACAGTGTTTTGGTAAAGCAAGCATTAATTTCGGGAACTCATGACTCGTGAAAGGACAAAGTGACAGACAGTGCTTTCAGCCAATCCCTGCGCTCAGAGTTTTGTTTCCGGGCGGGATGGGTCACAGGCAGCCAATCAGGTCGCCCGATGGGCAGGCGCTGGGCGGGTCCTGGCGGGGCTGAGGGAAGGGGAATGGAGGCAGCAGGCAGGGAGTGAAGCCTCAACAAGGTCAAAACACAGACAGAAAGTCCGGCTGGGGGGGACACACCGACACCGGGGGGGAGGTTCCCGCGGCCTGACGCGCCGGGGAGGCCCGGGTCACCGCTCTGGTGTCCGGGCAGAGCTGCTGGGAAGGCCTGGTGGACTCTGCTGCCAGGGACAGGTCAGACAAGAGAAACCGCTCTAACACTTATAAATCATACTTCATATAGATGAATTAAAGACAAGTTGATGGAGATTATACTGCAGCAGGAAAAGCTGAGGAGGTACAGTATGTTCCTTCACCCTCTCCACCTCCCTCTTCCCTGTGACCTCTTCCCCGCAGCTGTCAAAGTTAATCCACAAGCATGAGGAGGTGGTTTCAGCCGCTTATTAATGAGTGCAGAGTGTTTGTTTACATACAGAGTTCACAGGAGCGGCACTCCCAGCAGCCCTTGTGCCGTTCATTTCATCATTATGACAACTTTTGAAGTGGAAACGCTTTTCTCTGTGATAACCCAACCGCCATCGCTTGGATTCTTGAAGGTCTCTTCAACTTTTCACTCAGGGTGATCTACAAAATTGTTCCAGCATCTCTGTCCCGTCCAGGAAGTTTACAATCCAGCCAGTAAATATGTTTATTCAGAGACTATCTGGTAAATCCACAATGATTCATGATAACACCATTATTTATCCCATCTTCATCATGAAATCATCACCATCACTACTATGTTGCTACGAGACCTCTACTGAGATCTGGAAATGGTGATGACGACACTTCCTACCAAACTTCCCACCAATCAGAGAGCTCAAATTGACGGTAACATCCAATCAGGAGCAGCCAAAGATCAACAAGTGAGCAGGAAGTTCTACTGCTGTGTCTCATGCTGCATCTGCATACGTCACAGCGGCGCGCTACGTACTGTCCCGTTTCAAAAACGTCTGAAGGATCCTCCGAATCCAGCCTACAAACCTGCACTATTCCAGAAGGGAGAGGAAGGGGGACGGGGCCCCCCGCCCTCCAGCCTCCAAACCTGCACTCCGTTTGGCCTGAAACCAAGGGTCCATCGCACGTATCCTTCGAGGCCTCCCCTATCCCAGAATTTATTGCAAACAAGATTTTTTTTAAGAAACTTTATATACATAAGCAGAATGTACAAACATTCGTGAGCGGAGTAACAAGGAGTTTTATACAATACTGTACAGTTACATTAAGAACAAACACACTGAAAGGTTTAAACAATAAAGATACAAAGGGGTTTAAATACAATAAAGGAAAATAAGATATTTAGCGCACAATATACAATAAATTATAGTTACAAAGCGATGTAAACATAAAGTTAATCATCATGACTGGGCTTAGAATAAGGGAAAAATTAAACAGATGGGTGGGAGACTTTTTTTTAACAGATCTTTTTTTGCAATTCTGCTTGACATTTTTTAAGTGATGATAAATATTGTAAAAATCAATAAAAACAGACAAAGTTAGGTATTTTGTTTCATTCCGCAGAAGATGGATCAAGGGAATAAGCTGCCGAGCTACGAGTGTAATATTTGGTTACATTCATGGATTTTTAAGTGTTAAATTAAGTGTTTACTTGTAAGAAACAACAGATAATCTCTGTAGAAAATTTAAAAATATGCGGGCAAACACAAAAAAAGAAAGAAAGAGAGAAAGTTTTTGCCTCAGAAAATCCAATTTGTTTGATATTATTCCTGGGTTAACAAGGGGTTAATGGAGTGTCCACATTCAGGTAACGGCAGGTTAATGATAAGGAATAACATGCACGGTTCTATATTAGCTTTTATTTTTTTTTAAAGTAGCTGAAGAAAGAAAGCCGTCACTAGACAGCTGTGGAGTCTGCAGTTGCTAGGCAACGGGACTGGAGCACTATGGGAAATTCTCATCTGCTAGGATGTCCCATTTCAGCAGCTACCGTTTCAGGAGGCTGCTTCGGAGTGTTGCACTACGTAGCCTTGCAACATGAGACACTTATGTGTGTCTGGAAAGAAGAAAATACTGGACCTCTATGGCTGAAATAAAGAACGAGCTTCCTGATGCAGCAGAGTTGCAGTTGGTTTGTGACGATAGAAGGTAAATATGAGATGACATTAAACAAGACAACCTCGATGGACCAGAAGTTGCATCAAATGTCTGAGTTTTAAGGGTTAAACTATCTGTGATGGTTCGCTTGTTTACGGCTGTTACTTCTTCTTTTCTGCGTTTGGATTTCAGACCAGATCGCTGTTCCCATTTAAACAGCCGTTCCAGAGACAGAAACTAGACAGTTTTGGTTTCTTTAAATGGAAGTGGGAACATGTTTTAGCTCATAATTATTTTTTCTAAAAGAAGCTATTAAGGCAAGCACCTTTTTTTAAAAAAAAAAAAAAAAAGAGACATGATTGCTTTAACTCTTATTGCTTATACACTTATTTTTAGCAGAGACTAATCTAACAGAACCAGGCGGTTTCCCAGCGCTTCATCAGAAGCTGCCTGATGGAAACTACAAGCCAACGTGCAGCAGCGACCCTGCAGCCGATGACATGTAGATCCATCCAGGCGCTCTGCGTCTCTCTTTCCTTATTTCACATTTATATGCTGATGTCCTTCCTCTTAAAGAGTGCAAAATAAATTTATAAGAGCTCAAAAGGCCTGAAGAAAGGAGGAAACAGAAGTGTGTAAAAAGATTTGCAAAAATTTCAGTCAAAATCTGAAAGGATGGTAATGAGGCCAAAACAACAGATTGACCCGTAAATAAAACGATGACATGAAATTAGGGATGCACAATATAATCGGCCCCCTGTCGGTATTGGCCTTTATCGGCATTAAAACTGAGTATCAGACATATACCCCACCGATATTTAAACCGATATTTAACCAATCAGCTAGCTGTTTCTAAAGTTCAAAAAAAGACAAAAACAACTTCTTCTTCCTCTTCTTCTTCTTCAAAAACTTTTTTTGCAGACTTTAAAACTTCTAAAGACCAAGGGTGGGAAAAAATATTGACTGAAATATTGCAATATTTTCATATACTGATATCATATTGACATTTAAAAACGCATTATCGATCTATTTTACTAATGAAATCTCGCAATATTCTATCGTTCTCTTACAAAATCTTGTGAGAATTCATGAATTATCATGACACTTTGTAACAGAACCATGAAATCGATACCATTTGATATCGGCAGACAAAAAAAAATATTGCGATATTTCAGTGTATTGATATTATTTCCCACCCCTGTTTTTCAAAGCGTTGGAAACAGATAAAAAAAACCTGCTATTTGAAATGACTGCTTATAATTTTCAGCTTTAATATCGGTAACAATATTAGTTGTTGGCCACATGAGTTTTAAAATATCAGCATTTTGGATATCGGCCAAAATTCCAATGTCGTGCATCTCTAATTGTTAGAAATTAGAATTGAAATCACAGTCAAATTTTAATTAATTACACAGTCCTGAGTAAAAGTCAAGCAAAGCCAGTTTTAGAAAACTCTCTCTCTCCCTGTCTAACACGGTGTCTCTCTCTCTCTCTCAGTGGACGTGTGATTCAGCCTTCCTGTCCTGGGACCGGCCCGGGTGGATTCTGGTTTCCTGCCATCATTGTGAGGTAGAGGAGGTCCGTCCTGTCGGACTGCCCGCCGCCACCGTGCGTGTGATACTTTAAGGACTGCTCATGCACCGTTTAAGGACTTGTGCGGCGCGGTTGCGTCCGCTCACCGCCTCGCAGGCGGCTCAGACTGTCGGCCAGCAGCGGCCAATCACAGGCACCTCCACAGGCGCCACAAGGACGTTTCAGCCAATCAGGTGCTACTCGGCGCCTGTGGCCTCGGAGCCGTTCCTGAACGGGACGAGCTCCAACTACGTGGAGGAGATGTACTACGCCTGGTTGGAGAATCCCAAAAGTGTTCACAAGGTAAGCAAAGGTGGAGGGGGCGGGGCCAGGTCTCAGGTGAGCCGCCGTCACGGCTGACTGCAGGAAGACGAGCAAAAACCTCATGATTCTCATGGAGAGAGAGTCTCTGAACAATGAAGAGCACGACCATTCACAGACGTGCTCCGAGTCCACGTTCCGGTCACGGATGTTCCTCCTGTCTGACGGCTGCAAGCTGTCCGTCCCCGTCCGTCCCTCCCTGAGCTTTCTCCAGACTCCCTGAATCTCCGATGCTCTGTGGATGCTGAAGTCCATCACTACTGCTTGTTTGGAAAGACTAAACTTGAGAGATACCGATACCAGTATTAAAAATGTCTCAGATACTAGGGATGGGTGATATGGACTAAAAAATATATCATGATAATTTATGACAATAAAAAATAGCAGCCTGATTTTTGTATTATAAATCTCACTACATTCTAACATAATGATATAAGGCACAAAACTACATCAGCTAAGTTCCAGTACTACACCAGTACTGCAAAACTGTAGTGACGAAAAATGAGAACAAATGAACATTTATCTAAATGGTGCAAACAGCAAAGTTAGCTATATATTAGGGATTAGTGTTGCCAAAAAAGTTGATTCTCAGATATTAATAAATTCTAAAAATAAGTATCTAGTTGGATATTAATTAGCTCGGGTATCGATACTTAATGCCACTTTGGCTGCTGTGTCTACAGTGTGAGTTTACAGTGTGGCTAACTTAGCGGCTTAAACGGCTCTATTAACTTCGGTGTTTCAGAAGTGATCAGTGATAAATCCAGTCAGTTCTTCTGGTGTTATTGGAGACCCATGCAGACTGAAAACGCGTTTCGTTTACTCTTCTCAACAAGCCGCAGCTGCTATTGCAAGCCCCGCCCCCTGTAGTAGCAGGCCCCGCCCCCATGTAGAAGAGCTCACAAGAGAGCAGGGGGTTCTCCTCTTTAGTATTGAAAATGGTATCAAGTATCCACAACCATCTTTCGTATCAGTATCAAGAATTAAATTTTAGTATTGTGACAACTAGGGCTGAACGACATGGACAAAATGTCATATCCCAGACATCTCAATATTGATGCGATATGATATGACTACGAGTTTGTTGAAAACCAAGCACTTCTGTGGAAAGTGCAGTTTTGTTTGTGACTTCCAGAGCTTTACATGCAGGACAAGCGCAGGGGAAATCTAGATCTTTTATGTAGTTGCTTTTTCGATATTAATATCTTGAATGCTCATATCTCGATATAGATAAGATAACGGTATCACTTTCAGCCCTAGTGACAACCCTGTTAGGGATGCACGATGTTGGAATTTTGGCTGGTCCGATTTGCCAATATTTCAAAACTTATGTGGCTGATAACTGATATCGATACTGATATTAAAGCTGAGACATAAATGATGTAATATTCATTCCGTGTGCAAAATTAGAAAAATACCTCAACTTGTGTTCATGTATAACAAGTCAAACTTAATGACAGTTGTTCAAACAAAACTAACAGGATGTGTGCGTTAAATCCTAAAACCACCTGGATTTTCTTCTTCCTGAGGAAAAAAAAACAAATCAAAAACAGGATATTTTGTTATTTACACAAATGAGCGTGTATAAACTGTTCACACAGAACATCTGAAAAGAAACTGTCTTTAGAAGTTTTAAAGTCTTTAAAAAAGAAGTTTTTGAAGAAGATTTTTTTTTTCAGACTTTAGAAATAATAAATCAATAAATATCTGTTAAATATCGGTGGGGTGGCCAATGTCCAATACTCAGTTTTACGCCCGATACAGGCCGATACTGATAGGGGCTGATTATATGGTGCATCCCTACTATATAAAGATAACTGTAAATACGACCTGATTAAATGAATTTAGCATTTTTATCGTGAGATGGCAAATTATTACGATGGGAATTTCTTTGACGATATATCGCACACGATAAAATATCACCCATCCCTATCAGATACTACCAAAAATCTGATTTCTGTATCGACGACTACTAGAGTTCAGACACCAATATGATACCATGTAATTGATTAAAATGGGAATCTATTTACTGATCAGCTGTTAGCTCTGGTGCAGTTCTTCTTCTCTGCTCTTAAAACAGTAGCGCTTACCTGAACCAGGTCTTCTTACCACCATGATGATCACAGTATGTATGTTTTTTGTTACATACTGCTATTGGTACTCTGTATCGGCCAAAACCCACAAGTACCGTATCAGGTGGGGCTGGGCGATATGGACCAAATATCATATCATGATATATTTGTTTTAGATGACGATATATTCTGGTATTTTTACCCTCATTTGTCTGAATGTTTCATTTCTTATCAAACATGTTTAGTAGGGGTGCAACGATACAAAAAATTCACAATTCAGTTCGGTTTGATACTCAAGTCTCACTGTTTGATATTTTTTTGATACAAAAAAATTTCTTGCCTTTTTGAACCCAATGTCCTTTGGTCCAGAACGGTTTACCATCAGATCATACTTAACCTGAAAACCTGAATAGTTCCACATGCCAGATCTGAATGTAGCCGAACACAGATGTACCGAGTTTTTGACACAGAGCTCACGTCACAACAGGTGATAAAAAAAATGAGAACGATACACAGTGCTCTCGGTTTGATACACACCTGTATTGAACTGTTACATGAACTGAATACATGTTTTGTTGGAAAAAATGGTATCAGAGCATCTCTAGGCTAAACCTTTTGTGCATGTTGCTTTTATACCCAGTCCTGGCACCCCCACCTGTTAATCTGTTGGTTGGGAAATCTTGCAGAGCCGTGTGACCGAAACTCTAGAAACTTTCTTTTTTTGGCTGTAAAACAGCGTTAGCTGCGTGTTGCTGTGGGTGGGCAGTGTGAGTGGGGCTGGTTGTCTGTTCATCAGCCGTTTCCACGTCTCAGCTGGCTTCTGTCAGACATGTGACTGATTTCGTGACCCAGTCTCTGTTCAGAGCAGCCAATGCTCGGGCTGGAAGCATGTTGATGGACTGCTGACAGCCTGTGTCCTCTGAGCCTCTGTCTCGGCGAACAAACACCAGTCTGTCACGTGTTGTTCTGAGCAAACACAACTTCCCAGGCCACTGTTTTAGTCCACCTTATCTCCGTTTTAAGAACGCTCCACATGACCTGTGTTGGGAAAGTGGAAAGTCTCCTGCAGCTGTTCTGTCTTTAAAGGGTGTTTCACCATGTTTTAGTGTTTGCTGCTGTTCGCTGTCCAGTAGCCGTCGCACCCAGTCTGTCCACCAATCACACGCTTCATCCACTGCTTGTTTACAGACCAGACTGTGTTCTCACGCTTCAGTATTTAAGCACACAAAGGAACAAAAACCTGCAGGATTGGGGTTTAAAACTCTCCTCCAGTCATGGAAGTCTGAACTAAAGATGCTCCTATTACATTTTTTCCCTCCTGATACTTGTGCTGTGGTTCAGGGTGATATGGACCAAAAGTCACATCCTGATATTTTTAGGCTGTATATCGATATGTGATTTATATCCTGATATTTTTTATCGCTAAGTGACAGCAAATGTTTAGACGCAGTCAAAGCCAAATAGGATGTCACAAGGAGTTTTATTTAGACCAGCCGAATAAATAATGCTCAGCTGTTCAAAGAACAATAAAATGTAAACATAAATGCTGAATAATGGTATAACAAATCCACACATGCAAATCAGGAACATTACAGAGAACTGCATATGACAAACCCCAGTACGCATTTTATACTGTTGTTCTCAAAGTTATTCATATTCTCCGATTAAAGAAAAAGCTCGATTCATAGTAATTAAAATAATGACAAACTAAAGGAACTAATAATAAATAAAGATTTACAAAATTATCATTTATTGAAATAAGATGTTGCTTTTGAATTCTTGTTGGAAATAATAATTATACATAATAAAAAAATAAACAAGCAAAACTGTCCCAGACACATTAGAGCAGCTTTCCTATGAACAGTGGACCAACATACCTGTCAACAGATGCAGACGTCTGATTGGATGTTGCAGAAAACACCTGATTGCCTTAAAATGTTGCTCAACAACATTTTAGCTTCGGAGCCCCATCACGCTTGTTTACTTGTTTTTATTTTTTCCGTGTTTGTTTCTAATATTTCTTTGGAACCACAATTCAAAATCAATGTCACGATTTTCATAGAATTGCTTTTGTCCATTTCATCTCATTTCACCAACAGCTGATTTTTTTCCTTCTTTTTTTGAGGGTCTGAATAATTTGGAGGACGACTGTATAAAGATGAAACAAACATCAAATATTTTACTATGTATTTAGATGTGTGCAATATGGTCCAATTCCATATCTCATTTATAAATCTGTTAATATGTTTTTTATCTTGATAGTAGCCCCAGGCCTACTGTGGGTAACGTCCAATACTGAGTACCGATACCACTATGTTATGTTGTTGCTGGTGAGAGAATCCAGTGTGAAATACTGCCACACCACCAGCATGATTACCGTATTTTCCAGACTACAAGTCCCACTGTTTTTCATAGTTCGGCTGCTTCTGCGACTTGTATATCAAAATATTTACAATTTAACACATTATTAAGTGTAAATTCTTCCTGACTGACATGAGTGAAGCAGTAAGCGTTACCGTCTAACGCCACATGAGGGCGCTCTAGGCTTGTGACAGCTATACTCTGCTCAAGGGCAAAGATCCTAAAATAGCCTTATCTCAGAGAGAGGAGTTCATGTTGGACATCTGGCTGTTCGGTCTGTGTGGTGGAACAAATCCTCATTAAACATGTTTATCCTTCTTATATAGGAAGTTTATCATCGTTTACAGGCATTAAGCTTGGAATCAGAGTGATGGGGGGATTTTTAGCAGTAGCATGCAGGATATTAAAAATCCCAAAATTGCCCTATTTTAGATGAATCTATATGACTTATAGTCAAGTGCGACTCCCAGTGGGTACGGAAAGTATTCAGACCCATTAAAACTTTTCCCTCTTTGTTTCATTGCAGCCATTTGCTAAAATCAAAAAAGTTCATTTTATTTGTCATTAATGTCACTCAGCACCTCATCTTGACAGAAAAAACAGAAATGTAGAAATTTTTGCAAGTTTATTATGAAAGAAAAAAGTTGACCCTCTAAATAGGGCTGGACAATTAATCGAATTTTAATCGTGATTTCAATTTTGCCTTCTCACAATCATAGAAACACTATAATAGAAGAAAAACAATTAATCCTGAAGTGAACAGACTGGTGGAGTTACAGGAAGCAAACTGCAGGGAGTATCGAACAGGAATACGTGTAGACTGGGTATTCATTTTTATTGCTGTTATTATTTTAATATATTATTCTTATTTTACTCCTTTATTTGTTTCTAATTTATTTCCGGTTGCGTTTTTGTTAGTTATATTTCAGGTTGAATTTTGGTGGTTAAATAAACACATAAAAAAAAAAAATCAATGAATAATCGTGTATATGAATCATGATTTCAATATGAACTAATCGTGATTATTTTTTCCATAATCGTCCAGCCCTACCTCTAAACCAGCAGACGGCATCACAGCTGTTTTAAGACCAGCGAAGAAGAACTGTCAGAGCTAAATGGTCAGTAGATAGCACGTAATTTATCACCACAGGTATCAGATCAGTGCCGGAACTCCAGTACTCACTGATACCAGCATTGTAACGGTATCGGAGACCTTTGTGATACTGGTACCGGAACAACTCCAGTTTGAACTTAACTAAGCACCAGTCTCTGCTGAGTTGCTCCGATGAAGTTTGTAGAAAATGTTAGCAGATGGAAATTTCCTTTTACAGCCTAGTTTAGATGTAAACAACAACAGAAAGCAGCAAACAACCTTTACATGTATTCGGAGAAAATAGACAACTTTATACAGTTGGAACTTTTTTCTTTTCTTTACGACCCAAACACTCGTGATGATTTCATTTCAGCACAAATCAACTCAGTCTGTTTTCTGTCTTCATAAATATAACAAATGTGTTTTTTCTGTGTCACTGGGAATGCTGGGAAAATCCAGCCCATCAGACTGGTGTTGTTTCCACTCTGAGATAGTGAACATGGAGCCGGCGGACCGAAGCTGCCGGTGATCTGAGTTGTAAAGGACACACGGCTAATAATAGCTGCCAGAGGCCCGGTCACATGACAGACCTATTTTCCTGCTGAAGTGAGAGCAAAGGCCGCCGTCCTGGACTTAAACCAGGACCAGGACCAGGACCAGGACCAGGACCAGGCTGAGCAGGGCTGATGTTGGGGAAGGAGGCTGGAAGTGGTCGGAACGCGTAAAAGAAAATGTTGAGCAGCTGCTGGATAATCCACACACACACTCATGAGCTGTTTCTGCTGGAGCTGAAACCTCCCAGCAGCGTTGCAGCGATGGGAACCTGCCTGATCCCTGCTGGTGATCTCTGAGCACCGAGGTGTGTGGAGGTCACTCAGGTGTCGCGTTACGTGTCGCTGTAGTTACGTGACCATCACGGTGACCTTGCTGGGATCAGCAGAGCGCGGCGGCTGGAAGCTGCACCGCAGCGTTCACGTTTCCTCCAATTGAACATATCTAAAACTAAAGATATGGTGATTGATTTTAGAAAACAACAACAACAACAAAAAACCCACGCATGGCGTCACTTTAACCCTCATAGCTCCCTCCTACGCCACCGTTAATGGCCTGTAAATATTATCTGAAAATGAAAAGTCACCATTTTCTTTCATGGCTGTCATCACAGACGTCTGTCCTAACCATCAACAGCAAAAATGAGTTTTAAGTTTTTAACCCTTTAAATTCCACTTTGCATACACGCTGCTCCAACTTCCAAAAGTTAAAAATGGGGTTCAACTAAATGTGATTAATGCAAAATTATTTTTTTTTGTGCAGGATTGTCAGAGCCCTGGAGTATTTAAAAGTATAAAAATCTATTTTGATGCATCTTTACTTTTTGTGTTACAGTGTTTGTTTTTGTTTGTTTGTTTGTTTGTTTCTTAGTTACATTAAGCTTCTTAAAGGGGAAGTTCAGAATTTTTGACATAGGGCCTCATTTACAAGTGAGCCAGAATACTACTTATTACTGAAGACAGTTTCAACATATTTCATCCCGTTATTTTAGTTCCAGGAGGTTGCTGATGCTAATGCTAGTGGAAGTCAATAGTAATCTGCTAGCCTGTCATTAAAACCAATCTTGTCCACTCTACAGAAGATCCGAGGCAAATCAGCAAGCCTATCTGTGTAAATGCCGTGTTAAACTAGTAAACTTGTGTGTTAAATTAGTAAAACTAGCCTTGTATGACAGATTTTGCATTACATATTGAAGAACTAGTTTCTTACCAGCGTACTACCTTTGCAAGTGTATTCTGGTTCATAGAGACATGGTGACTGTTAGTGTGATGAAAAAAGTTAGAAATTATCTTCAAAACCTGGCATATTTTAGACTTTATATTTGTGTAATCAGATTCCTTCATGCACATAGCAGCAGATGACATCACTCTGCTGCCAAATACAGGAAGTAAAACTATGTGAAGTTTCTCAGCAGCAACAATCAAAATGCAGGTTAGTTTTATTTGTAACATTATTCTGTTAACACGGCATTTATACAGATAGTCTGAAGTTAGAAATGATTTGCCTTGAATGTTCTGTGGAGTGGATAAGATTGTTATTCATGACAGGCTAACAGATTCCTATTGACTTCCACTAGCATTAGCATTGACGAACCACTGGAACTAGAATAACGGAATGAAATATGTTGAAACTGTCTTCAGTGACAAGTAGTATTCTGGCTCATTGGAAAATGAGGCCCTATGTCAAAAATCCTGAACTTCCCCTTTAAGGGCACAGACTGGCCAATGGCCTGTAAATATTATCTAAAAATTAAAAGTTGCATTTTTTTCATGGCTGTCATCACTGACTTCTGACCTAACCATCAATACCAAAAAATCTATGAGTTTCAAATTTTAACCCTTTAAGTTCCAGTTTGTACACACACTGTTCCCACTGCCTAAAACTGAGAAGTGGGTTGAAATAAGTAAAAAAAAAAAAAAAAAGCCTGTAGGTGGCAGGCCATTATTAGGAATGCAGAGCATACCTAAGCATAGATTATAGCAACCAAAATTAAAAAATCTTCATGAGAAGTTGTTTCAAAATAAAATGCAAAAAAATGTGGTAAAAATTCCAGTTTGAACTGGAATGGCAGCATTACAGAGAGGGAACTAAATTCCCTGCAAAAGACTGACCTAAATAATCAGCATTTGATCTGATTGATCAAAATGCTTGAAAAAAAAAAAAGCAAAAAACCCACCAAAAATGACAAATTTGAGACCGTTTCACGCTCAAATAACCTCACATGAAAAAAGAAAAAAAAAATTAGATTTCAATTTTTTACTTTATTGGATGTGTTCAGCATTTTATAGTTTTTTGAAGGACTCTGATTTGCTGAAATAACATTGAAGTCTCTGGTTTCATCACTGACATAAAAAGCGGGGCCCCTGTTGAGTAAATGGTCTTATGTCATGGAAAACAGTTTAAACTACATCATTGAAGTTAAGAGCAAGTGTGTGAGGCGAAAAATTTTATCCTAAAAATTTATTCTGGAATGACATTTGATTATAGAAACGTCCTTTTCAATGCAAGTCAATGTGGCACGGATCGGCACTCGGGTGTAAATGAGGTGTATTTTTATTAGAGACCTTAGAAAAAGAGTTAGACACCCCATCTTCTAGAATATCATGAGTCAAGCCAGAATACACACCTGGACCAAGTTTCATGCTGTTTGCATTAGTTGGAAAAAAGTAACAACATAAAAGGTCACTCGCTTCCCCTTCAGAAAGCTGAGGGGGCTGTGAGGGTTAATTAAGGGTCAGAAAATAGAGCAAGTGCAATCATATAAATACCTTGGGACCATAATTGATGAGAAACTAAATTTGAGGAAAATTGCAAGTCTGATTGCAGAAAGAGCCGTGAGCGCCACCACTGCCTCAGGAATCTTGTGC
Organism: Atherinomorus stipes; assembly: GCA_023101725.1. Classification (NCBI taxonomy): domain Eukaryota; kingdom Metazoa; phylum Chordata; class Actinopteri; order Atheriniformes; family Atherinidae; genus Atherinomorus; species Atherinomorus stipes. Next base: position 108,788 of record JALJCO010008958.1, read on the forward strand.
ATTCCCACATTGACCAAAAAATTTGGACTCTGTTTTATCATTCCTTTACTGAGTCTGTCTCATCTTTCTGCTTAGTGGCATGGTTCGGTCAGTTCTCTGTCAGAGAGAAAAACTCTCTGAATCAAATAGTGAAATGGTCCAGTCGCCTGACTGGCGAGTCCCATTCTCCCCCAGCCTCCCTGTACATTAAACAGGTACAGAGGACGACTCTGTCTGTTCTTAAAAAATGACTCCCACCCTCTACGAGGCGAGTTTCAGCTCCTTCCCTCTGGATGGAGGTTTTTAGTCCCAAGGCTCAGGACAAAGATTATGAGAATAGCTTTGTTCCTGTTGCTGTTAATGAGCTCAATAAAAAGTGGTAGGCTTTTGCAGCTTGCATATTTTACTCTTTTTTTTTTTTTTTTTTTTTTAAAGAACTTTTAAAGAACATTTTTAAAGAACCACGGTTTTATTTCAACTTTTAGGTTTTGGAAAACAAAACTATGGTAGAGGATTAGGGCCATTCAAAAAAAAAGAAATTCTGAGATTAAATTATGACTTTTTTCCCAGAACATTTAATAAAAAAGAGAGAAAATGATTTTTTTTTTTTTAATTTCTAAAAAAAAAAAAAAAGTCAGAATTCTGATGTTTTTCAAGGAATAATGAGGTTTTTTTCACAAAAAAGAAAAAAAGATCTCTTAAATGTTCTGGAGACGAGTCAGAATTCAGATTTTCTTCAGAAATTGAAAAAAAAAAATCACCCTTTTTTTTGTTTGTTTTTTTGTTCTGGAAAAAAGTCAGAGATCTGACATTTTTTTAAGAATTAGACAAAAAAAATCTCCAGACTTTGTTTTATGTTTTCAAGGAAAAGTCAGAATTTTTATCTATTTATTTATTTTTTTCAGAAATAATAAGAAAAAAAAAACTCAATTTTTTTAATGTTCTGGGAAAAAGTCAGAAATCTGAAATAAAAGACAGAATTCTGACTTTTTTCTCAGAATTTATTTTTCTTCAGTGGCCCAATCCTCCTCTGTACAAAACAAAATCTAAAACCTTTGGCAAAAAAAACAAAGGGATAGTTCCATTTTCCTTTCTGGGATTTTGCTTTTCTGAAACTGTGTGTTGCAGAAGAAGCCTGGAATTTCCAAGCTAATGAGAAGAGAAACAGATGTAGAAAAAAATGACTTGTTAAAATCAAGAGCAATTATTCCTATGAAAAACGGCTAAAACCTACATTTGTTATCATCTATATTTTTAAATATTACTCAGTTCTTTATCATTTTAGTCATTGTTATTTAACCATTGTGGACGGTCCAAAGAGCCACTTGTGGCCCTGAAGCAGCAGGTTGCAGATTCCTGGTTTATGCAGGTATCAGTTACTGAGTTTAATCTGAAGCAGTCTGATTATCGATTCTAAAATTTACTATCTAGTTATATATTAATTAGTATAAAGATATTAGTAGATATACCAGGATAAACCAACAAGTGCCGTCCAATCAGATGGACTGGATTTTTTTCCGTTTTTTTTTTTTTTTCTTTTTGCCCGTTACATTGTGAAGATCGTACTGTTGGACCATAACCACCATCTAAATGAGGTTATTAATAATGATCAAACTTTCAACAAGTAGCTTGTTTTGTTTAATTCATTCATCAATATAATTTATTATTGTTTTAAAAGTATTTCTTTCCAGTACTTCTGTTCTCTAGTTTTACTTGTATGTAATATTACCTCTGCATTCAGATGTTAATCGTGATTTTCTTTTAAGGGACTAAAGTATCAATATCGGTATCGATACTGATAAAAGTATGGTAAACTTCCAGTATGGTACCGACAGGGAACATTGTGGTGTGTTCAGATCCTGGTCTGCTGCTGCCTCCTTCATCTTCATCTTCACCGTTTTACTTCAACACATTAACAGACTCAACCTTCATCATGGTCTCACGCCTCCTCCTCTTCCTCTCCTCCAGTCCTGGGACGTGTTTTTCCGGAACGCCAACGCCGGGGCCCCTCCCGGCGCGGCCTACCAGTCTCCGCTGGGTCTGTCGGCGGGGTCGGGCCTCGTGGCCCCCCAGCTGTCCTCGCTGGTGGGAGCTCAGCCCAACGTGGAGAAGCTGGTGGAGGACCACCTGGCTGTGCAGTCCCTCATCAGAGCCTACCAGGTACACACTCACACACTCACACACACACACACACACACACACACACACACACACACACACTCTGCAGCTTTGATTCATCCTCTGATGAGGCAGAAACCTGAACAGCAGCAGCTTCTTCAACACTCAGACTAGAGTTGAGAGTGAAACTCTTCAGTTTACCAGCTGATGAGAGTTTTGCTTTTCATGTTTATTCAGCTGTAATCTGACGTTCTCTGGTGCTTCATCCTCATGATGATGCGTTCATGTTGATTAAAGACATGATGGTTACTGATGACGGTTGCTGCTGTCAGAGTTCCAGCTGTTGAAGTCATGGAGATGAATTTCAGCTTTTTAATGTGAACTAGTTGTTTGTTTTGGGGCTGCCACAAACAATTATTTTCATAGTCGACTAGTCACCGATTATTTTGGTGACTACTCAACAGTTTTGACACATTCTGATTGAATGTAAGCGAAAACATGTCCAAACTTTAGACTGGTCATGTTTGTGTTAATTGATTAATCGTGGCAGCCCTAATTTCTTTCTAAAGGCCTTTACACACCGGGGCCGATGCGAATAAGCGGCACGAAATTGCGAATAATTCGGAGGTGAAATATCGACGTCTTTGTCTATACACACCTAGTCCGACGCGAAATTACGATGATGCTATAGAACAAACTCGCATCCGTTATTCCAGAGGAACGTGAGCACATGCAGCAGTGACGGAGGGAGGGGCGGCTGCAGGGAAACTTCTGGATGCTGAAAACAGCTGATCTCACCGTGGAGATGCCAAATGGGGATTTTAAATACAACACCTGTAGCTAATAACCTCGAATGGCTACAACGTGTAGGGAAAACGCTGCTACTTCAGCTGTGACACCCCCCCACAGCCCCGTTTGCCAAACAAGAGTGCTGCCTGCAACACAAAGGTGATAACACCTGAGCCATAACGATGCAGTAACAGCGACCAAGCGATACGTCTCTCTTTTTCCTCTCTTTTTGCTTGCAACCAGCTCTGTGACGTCAGAGCGCCTTCTCTGATTGGTGGATTGTGTATCTGTCGGATGCGAATATTAAGAAAATCGACCTCAGTTCGAAAAAATAAACGTTGCAAAATCGCAAGACGAAATTTTGTCACTGATGTGAACGCTCCCGTTGACTTGATATTAATTTGATTAAAGCTTTTGCCGTGCGAATCTTTCGGACGAAATATTCGGAGTATGTGTGTAAAGGCCTTAAGTCTGGAGTGTCATCAGTGCTGAGATATCGGCGTGAAGAGGATGTGAAAAAAACACAGCTGAGATTTACATGTAGGGGTGTCAACGTTTAAAATTTTTCCTACACGTGTAATCGGGACTACCAACCGTTGTGTACACAGTTACACGTCAGAGATTAATGATCTTTAGGTTGCAGATGGTGACGTCACCTACGTATCCCACCGTCATACTGAACTCAGAGCAGAAACACTGTAGTAGAGCCAAACTAAGTTCTGGATATTTATCATTTTAATCCCGAGAACTGAAATGATTTGACAGGAAAAATGTCTTATTGGGTGGATCCGAACAGATTCCTTACAGAAGTTTTCACACAGCTACATCAGCTGAGCGGATATTTCCATCTATCAGATACATAGTAACCGTCTTCATACACGGAGAAAGAGAGCTTTTATCAGCAGGGATGTCTGTCCATGTTCCACGGCTCTGAGAGAAGTAAGTCGTGTTCTGGTGATCGACTTCATGTAAACAGCAGCTAACACAAGCGGTTAGATCTGATAAACGCATGCAGTTGTTACAGTAAGTGTCTGATCGGATTCACGCTCAGAACTTTATTTTCTAAAAAATATACATGAAACCCAGTTGGCGACAGCTAAAGCTAGCTCTGCTAACTTGCATTGAAACTCACCCACGTTACTGCACAGAAGCAGTCGGCGTCCGATCCGCTCTCCTGATCAGTAAAAGCATCTCTGATGACGTCCGTCTTCACTGATCCAAAGAAAGAAACATCTGTAACTCCCAGCAGCAGTTTCTGGACCTCTGACAGAGTCGCTACATCACCACAAAGCGCCGGTGCTCTGCTGCTGTTCACCGCCAGGCTGTCTGCGTTTATTATATATACAAATATCAACAGAACATCGTGCCCCAGACGTCTATTATGTAAGCGGATAGTTTATTATCTGAAGCTTTCACGCAACATTACCCCCCCCCCCCCAAAATACAGAGTTGGTGAGAAATGAAAGAGGAGGAGGAAGGAAAAATGACGAGTATACGGTTATTGATTTATTATCCATGTACCCGTTCATATGTGTAGACGTTGACACCCCCAGTAAATAACAGATGTCTCCTTTTAATCAGTCACTGATGTGTCCAGGATTACAGCCCTGATCCAGACCTGGTCCTGACCCAGACTCAGTCCTGATCCAGACTCAGTCCTGATCCAGACTCAGTCCTGATCCAGACCTGGTCCTAACTCAGACTCAGTCCTGATCCAGACTCAGTCCTGATCCAGACTCAGTCCTGATCCAGACTCAGCCCTGATCCAAACCTGGTCCTGACCCAGACTCAGTCCTGATCCAGACTCAGTCCTGACCCAGACTCAGTCCTGATCCAGACTCAGTCCTGGTCCAGACTCAGTCCTGGTCCAGACTCA
>JALJCO010008959.1:0-17540 GCA_023101725.1 Atherinomorus stipes
CAAGGGCGTAACTTTGGGTCCATCATTGGGGGGGTCGGATTCTTTGCCTGTTTATTTAGTTATTTAATTATTTGCATTTGTAAAACAAGTCAGGGTAATTTGGTGTCTGTATAAGAGATACAGTATATTGTGATACTTTTCCTTTTTCCTTTTGGATATATAGTAAACTTAGTTATTTACTTTTCACCGCTATAATCAGCCCCATTACAGGACAGTGAACAGAGATATATTATACATACTGCTGGCCTATGTAGTTTCTTACTTTTATGCAATTAAAACTTGAATTGTAAAATTTGTGAAACTTTCCTATGAAGTCAAAACACACCAAAGACATCCATGCAGAAGAGCATTAAACAGCTTCTAAAACAAATATGTTTTGCATTACTTATCTTTTAACATTTATTAAATATATAAATATGATACAAGGTTCCATGATAAGTTCTCACTGAGACCCAAATTATGTTCATGTTGTGAAGTCAAAATAATAAAAAAAAGTAATGATAATAATCCATTGAGCTGCCCTTTACATCATGGGATCTTAAAGGGCTAAATTTCCAAGTGCCAACATGTCTTTTGGGGGTGTGAGAATGACGGCCAGTGACCCCCTTTGTGCTGAAATAGAGACATGGTAACGTGGCATCAAATGTACTGTAGCTACAAGTAGCCTATAATAATCTAATATTCATTAATACATTTAATTTCAAAACAAGCTCAGAATGCATGAACAACCTTAAAGTGCAGAGTGTTCATGCACCTAACAGGTAACCTCCCCATTACTGACACATGATATATATAAATATATAAATTATTCAAATTGTTAGAGCCATATAGAAATGATGCTTATTCTGTACCTACAGTAACATCTTAGTAGAATACTTTAGTTATGAGGAATATATTGTTTTGTTTTATCGAGAAGTATGATTATTTTTGATATTGTTTTATATATTTAATAGTTATGTTTTAAGCTCCTTCAGGGTCCTGCATTTAATCAAGGTTAGGCACTTAGTTTTGTTTTTGGGAGTACGCATGCGCAGTACATGAAAAAGAATTAATGGAGCAGGACGAGGAGCGACAGTTTTTCTGACCGTTAGGTTAACGTTTGGACTTTTCTTTATCATTTTTTATAAGTTTGGCCGTCACTGCAGGGTTTGTTGATGTGACAGTACCTTTTTTGTGAACTTCATAATAAACTGAAGTTATTTTTACGTCCGTTTTTGCTTCAGTTATTAAAAACCAGGTTAACGAGTCAGAAACTTCACGTCCTGCCAGAGTGGCAAGCAAACAATTTCTTTGTATTTTTTGGAAAGATGTTTTGCCACTACATTCGTCAGAAAAACTGCTCCTAAGCAAGAGGATTGTTCGAGATAACCGCTGCGCACAGGCTTAATTGGATGGGCGCGGTGTGTGAACAGCAGGTGAGCAGGAGAAATGGACACGTGGACAATATGCCTCGGCGGGGACAAAAAGAAGACGTCAGTCGGACCGTGGCCAAAAACGGCTCGTCACAAGAAGTAAGACATTAAGATATTGAAGAATAGGAGGCCACGTTGCAGTGTCTGGTTTTTATGAGTGACTTTCATCAGTAACGTGTTAAATTGCATTCAGAGTTTGTGGTGAAGCAATTATCATGGATCAATCAGCGATAGAAAAAGACACCAAAAGAGTGTCGAAGCCTACTCTTAAAGCATTGGAGGAGAAGCTTAACCAGCTTAAAGGAACAAGGAAAGCTAAGTTAGGCTGTCTTACCAAAAAGATAAAGGAAATTGAGGCTCTTATGGAAGATGATGGTAATGCTGCTGAAGTTGCTGCTAAAATAAGATCTGACTTTACCAACACATACATGGAGTTCTGTGGAGTAAATGACAGCATTAAAGGACATCTCACTGATGAGGAACTGCATGATGATCAGGTGCAATGGTTTGAGCCAAAGGCCATCTACCTGAAAACCTTTGTGGAGAAAGTTGAGAGTTGGTTGGATGCAGTTAGAAAGAGGTCAGAAGAGGCTAAAGCAGCTGATGCTGAAATTGGGCCAACTGACAGTGCCTCAATGGTGTCATCAAAACGTGACAAAACAAAGAATGGCAATGAATCTTCTGTAACATCTTCAAGCGTGTCCTCTACCGCATCCTCCGCCAGGCTCAAGGTAGCAGCTCAGAAAGCAGCTCTGTTAGCACAGGTTGATGCGTTGAAATTAAAACAAGAACTTGAGAAAGAGGAGGCAGCACTTAAGGCAAGAAAGGAGGAGCTGGAGTTGAAAACAGCTATTGCCATGGCTGATGCAAAGCTTGAGGTGTTAACTGTAAAGGAGCCAGCTCGCAGTGCTCTTGCAGAACCTGTTGATGGAATGGCTGCTTACATAAATACAGCTGCAAGTCGAGGTAGTGAAGGCAGCTTCAGATCTGTGCAGTCAAATATCAGGGATTTATATGACCGCTCAAGGCCAGACGTCATGCAAAATGTTGCAGCTCCAAGGAGCTCAAACAATATGAGCAGACCCCCTCAGCCACATATAGATGGACAACCCAGTACAGGACAAAACGAAGTGGCTAATATTGGAGACCTGCTGAGTGTCATGCAGCGTCAAAACGAAATCACAGAGCTTCTAGTAAAACAGCAGAAGGTGTCTACTCTCCCGCGGTTGGATGTTCCCATTTTTGATGGAGATCCTTTAGAGTTTGGTTTCTTCATCAAAGCATTTGAGCATGGGATCGAAGAAAGAACAGACAACAACAGAGATAGGTTACATTTCCTTGAGCAATACACCCGTGGCAGACCAAAAGTTCTTGTCCGAAGTTGTTCCCATATGCATCCAAACAGGGGCTATTCAGAAGCCAAGAAGCTTTTGAACAAACATTTTGGAAATGAATACACTATTGCCTCTGCTTACATTGAAAGAGCACTGAATTGGCCTGTTATTAGGCCAGAAGATGGAGAAGCTCTCACTGAGTTTGCTGTGTTCCTCACCAGTTGTTGTAATACAGTAGACAGCATGGAGTACATTGAGGAAATGGATAGTCCTTCCAATATGAGGGCAGTCATCTCCAAACTTCCCTTCAAATTGAGAGATAAGTGGAGGGGGGTTGCTTGTGACATTCAGGAAAGGACCGGAATGAGGGCTAGGTTTGCTGATTTGGTTAGTTATGTGGACAAACAGGCAAAAATTGCTTCTCATCCATTGTTTGGCAATATTCAAGAGCCTGCCTCATCCAGGAATAGCAGTAAGCCTAACACAAGAAAGGAAAGCACTACAAGAGTAAAAGAGAAGAAAAACAGCTTTGCTACAGATGTAACACCAGTGTCAAGAAACACAGAGCAGATCAAAAAGGCTAAAGAAAACAATGGCTATGCAAACAAAAAACAGTGTCTCTTCTGCCAGAAAATAGGTCATAACATTGATGTTTGCAGACTTTTGAAGGAAAAACCTCACAAGGACAAACTGGAGTTTCTCAAATCGAATGGGCTGTGCTTTGGCTGTTTATCACAGGGGCATTTGAGCAAAGGCTGTCAGCAAAGACTCACATGTCAGACATGTTCTCTGAAGCACCCTACTATTCTGCATCTGAACAAAGATACGTCGCCTCCCTCTGTTGGTGAAAGTGAGAAGAACAAGCAACAAGTTCCACATTCAACGCTTCCATCGGATAGTGAAACTTGTGGATGCACTGGGGCCGGAGAAGCATCCTGTGCAGTTTCTATTGTGCCAGTGAAAGTCAGGTGTGTGAGAAGTAATAGAACAGTTGTAACATATGCGTTCTTAGATCCAGGTAGCACCGGGACATTCTGCACAGAACAGCTGATGAAAGACCTTAAGGTAACAGGAAAAAATAGCAACATATTGCTCCGCACTATGGGAAAGGAGGAGTTAATCAACACTCATGTTGTCAAAGGGCTTGAAGTCAGCAGCTTGAAGGAAAACAGATTTGTGGAGCTCCCCCAAGTCTTCTCACAAACTGAAATTCCAGTCAAAAAAGCTAATGTTCCACAACAAAGTGACTTAGACAAGTGGCCATATTTGAAAGAGGTTCAGCTTAACCAGGTTGATGCAGACATAGGTTTGCTGATTGGAGCAAATGTCCCAAAAGCGCTTGAACCATGGAAGGTTATTAACAGTGAGGGAAATGGGCCATATGCCATAAAGACTGTTCTTGGCTGGACAATTAATGGGCCTTTGTTGAGAGAAGTAAACCACTGTACAGAGGATGCTGAGTGGCCTGAGGTTACAGCAAATAGGATTTCAGTGGCTAGGCTAGAAGATCTCACCCAACAGCAGATGAAGTATGACTTCCCTGAGCACCAACTGACTGGAAAACTGGAGATGTCTTGTGAGGACAGACGGTTCATGGACTCTGCTTCACAGTCAGTGGCATTTGTTGATGGCCATTATAGCATTGGTCTACCCTTTAAGGAGAAAAATGCTGTATTCCCAAACAACCGTGCATTTGCAGTACAGAGGATGAAAAGCTTGAAACGAAAGCTATTGAGAAATGCAACGTTTCATGAGGAATACAAAAAGTTCATGGCTGAAACACTGGAAAAAGGTTACGCGGAGGAGATCCCCATAAAAGAAGTTCAGAAAGACAGTGACAGGATATGGTATATCCCGCATCACGGGGTTTACCACCCCACAAAACACAAGCTGCGAGTTGTGTTTGACTGTGCAGCCTCATATCAAGGCACTTCTTTGAACTCTCACCTGTTACAAGGACCTGACCTGACAAGCTCCCTCATCGGTGTGCTGACAAGATTTAGACAGGAGCCAGTTGCCTTCATGTCTGACATTGAAAGCATGTTTTATCAGGTCAAAGTTCCTAAAGAAGACACTGACATGCTCAGATTTCTGTGGTGGCCACATGGTGACCTCAGCAAAGAACTGAAGGAATACCGAATGCTTGTTCACCTGTTTGGTGCAACGTCATCACCAAGCTGTGCGAATTTTGCATTAAGAAAGTGTGCAGAGGACCATCGGGAAAGTTTCAGCTCAGAGGCAATAAGCACAGTGCTGAAGAACTTTTATGTTGACGACTGTCTCAAGTCTGTTGCTACTGAGGAGCAGGCAGTTGCTCTCATTCAAGATCTTCTGGCTCTATGTAACACAGGGGGCTTCAAGCTGACTAAATGGATTTCCAACAGCAGAGCTGTGCTATCCTCATTACCTGAGGATGACTGGGCAAAAGAAATCAAGGAACTGGACTTAAGAAAAGATCAACTCCCAGTTGAAAGAGCTTTAGGGGTGCAGTGGTGCGTGGAGTCCGACACACTGAAGTTTAGAGTCATTATTCAGAACAAGCCACTGACAAGGAGAGGACTACTTTCAATGGTGAGTTCAATATATGATCCTCTTGGGATTTTAGCACCACTTATCCTTCCTGTCAAACAGATTCTGCAGGAGCTGTGCAGAACAAAGCATGCTTGGGATGACAACATGCCAGAAGATCTCTCTCGGCAATGGGAACAGTGGGTGACAACACTGCAACACTTGACAGGGTTTCAAGTGAGGAGATGTTTGAAACCAACCAGCTTTGGTGAAACCATATCAGCGCAGCTCCACCACTTTGCGGACGCAAGTGAAAAGGGATATGGTACAGTCACCTACCTTGTCTCCAGAAACAAGCAAAACCAGCTACACAGTGCTTTTGTTATCGGAAAAGCCAGGGTCACGCCACTAAAACCAGTTACCATACCTCGACTTGAGCTCACAGCTGCAGTTGTAGCCGCAAAAATGGACATGGTAATGAGAGAAGAACTGGATCATGACCTGGAGGAGTCTGTCTTCTGGACCAACAGCACTTCTGTTCTTCAGTACCTCCGAAATGAGAGTGCAAGGTACCATACATTTGTTGCCAATCGAGTTGTTGCAATAAGGAACAGGTCAAAGGTGTCTCAATGGAGGTTTGTGAACTCCTCTGCTAATCCAGCAGACTTTGCTTCTAGAGGACTTGCTATGGATGCCTTTCTAAAGGCAGAAACCTGGATCAGGGGTCCAGTCTTCCTCACCAAGCCAGAATCAGAGTGGCCAGATATTCCGCTTAGCATAAGTCAGCCACTCAGCTGTGACCCAGAGGTCAAAGAAGTTTCTGTTTGCACACTTGACATCAGTGAGAACATGGATGCAACCTCCCAACTCATTCATCATTATTCAAGTTGGTATCGCCTGAAGCGTGGTACTGCATGGTTCCTCAAACTGAAGCGCATGTTGAAGCTCTTTGCTCAGAAGAGAAAGGACTTAAAAACATCTCTTGAAGCGAGAAGACTTAACGAAAAAAGTAAAAGGTTTGAGCTTGAGAAACAAATGACAGATTTCAAGGCTTCCTTTCCAAGTCAGTCCATTTCTGTGAGTGACATCATAGAAGCAGAGTTGGAGTTGGTTCGTTTCAGTCAAGCAAAAAGATTCCACAAAGAAATCAAGATGCTTCAGGAAGGAAAGCTGATGCCAAAGGGCAGCTGTCTTTACCAGCTGTCACCTGTGCTGCAGAATGGCATACTAAGAGTTGGTGGCAGGTTGAATAAGGCAGCGATGCAAGAAGAGCTAAAACATCCTGCAATCTTAACCAAGGATATGTACATCACGTCTCTTATCCTCACATCAGTGCATGAAGATCTTGGACACAGCGGCAGAAATCATGTTTTGTCAAAGGTACGACAGCAATACTGGATATTAAGAGCACATTCAGCCATCCGAACAGTTCTTTCACGATGTGTGACCTGTAAACGGCAGCATGGAAAACCAGGAGGTCAAATCATGGCAGATTTGCCCAGTGAAAGGCTTGTACCTGATGAACCGCCATTTACAAACGTTGGTATGGACTATTTTGGTCCGTTTGAAATTAAGAGAGGTCGGACCATGATAAAGAAGTATGGTGTAGTTTTCACCTGTTTAACAATGAGAGCAGTGCATATTGAGCTAGCAAGTTCTTTAGATACGAGCTCCTGTATTCATGCATTGCGCAGATTCATTGCTCGCAGAGGACAGGTCAAGCTGATCCGATCCGACAACGGAACAAACCTAGTAGGTGCAGAGCGTGAGCTGCGAGAGGCAGTGCAAGCTTTGAATGGAGCACAGATTCAGAGCACCTTGGTGACAAAAGGCATCACTTGGATGTTCAATCCTCCTGCCGCATCGCATTTTGGTGGTATTTGGGAGCGGCAGATACGGACAATAAGGAAGGTGCTCAACTCAGTTGTGAAGCAACAAACAGTTGATGAGGAAGGGCTGCAGACTTTGCTGTGTGAAGTTGAAGCTATCTTGAATAGCCGTCCCATTTCAAAGGTCTCCAATGATCTAAATGACTTAGATGCTTTAACCCCAAATCACCTGCTGCTGCTGAAGGCCAAAACCCCTTTACCACCAGGTGTCTTTGACAGGAGTGACATTTACTCAAGACGCAGGTGGAGGCAGATCCAATACCTGAGTGACTTATTTTGGAGACGCTGGACGAAGGAATACTTGCTGACCCTACAACAGAAGCAGAAATGGTGTTGTCCAAAACGGAACATCACTGTAGGTGATATTGTTCTTATCATTGATGACACAGCCCCGAGGAATTCATGGGTTATGGGCCGGGTGATCGAAACGATGGAGGACAGCAGAGGTCATGTTCGTCAGGCTAAGGTGAAGACCAGCACAAGTGTTCTTCTTCGACCTGTTTCCAAGCTCTGCATGCTGCTTGAGGCTGACATGTAGCCCTATCTCACATGTCATAGTAGAGACAGCGGTAAAGGCTGATCTCCAACGGTGAGTCATGTTCTGGAACCTCTGACTCCATTCTCCCTTCTGTTTCTTTGCTCACATCCACCAGAAAGACTGTTGAAAGGTTCTGGTTGTCGCCCAACTGGTTGTGGATTTAGTAAGATTATTAATAAGAAGTTTTATATGGACATTGTTTTAGTCATTCTTGTAGAAATATTATTTGTACGGCTCTAAGAACGCATAAAAAGTAATTGTTTTGTAGCTCACAAGAACAATTAGGGGCCGGAATGTTAGAGCCATATAGAAATGATGCTTATTCTGTACCTACAGTAACATCTTAGTAGAATACTTTAGTTATGAGGAATATATTGTTTTGTTTTATCGAGAAGTATGATTATTTTTGATATTGTTTTATATATTTAATAGTTATGTTTTAAGCTCCTTCAGGGTCCTGCATTTAATCAAGGTTAGGCACTTAGTTTTGTTTTTGGGAGTACGCATGCGCAGTACATGAAAAAGAATTAATGGAGCAGGACGAGGAGCGACAGTTTTTCTGACCGTTAGGTTAACGTTTGGACTTTTCTTTATCATTTTTTATAAGTTTGGCCGTCACTGCAGGGTTTGTTGATGTGACAGTACCTTTTTTGTGAACTTCATAATAAACTGAAGTTATTTTTACGTCCGTTTTTGCTTCAGTTATTAAAAACCAGGTTAACGAGTCAGAAACTTCACGTCCTGCCAGAGTGGCAAGCAAACAATTTCTTTGTATTTTTTGGAAAGATGTTTTGCCACTACACAAATCAATAATCATATGACAACTGAACGCTGTGAAGTCACGTCGCATTTCTAAAGTTCATACAGAAGTAAATCACGCGCATCACAGATAGTGAGGAGGACTGGTGCTGGATGAAAGTGAAATATAAGGATACAGTGAAGAACGGCCGAAACGTCACAGCATTAAAAACAAACAAACAAACAAACAAGCAAACAACAACTTTGGGAGCTTTTTGCTCTGCATTTCTAAACTTCAGCATGGATCATGTACTGATCCAGTTTACATCCATGAGCACGCGACCAGGAGAGGAAGGCGATCAAAACGGCGAAACTTGCAACTTCGAAGTTGTGCTGCGTTCGGAGACAGCTGGGAAATAACAGTCTTAGCATCAGCCTAACAGGGATAACTACCATGTGGGCTTTGTTAGAAAGTCAATAATGAAATCAATATTCCAAATAAACTTTGGGGAGCTTCAGTTCTTCTAAAATACACCTGACCACATCCTGGTCTCTGGTAGAGAGTAGCCTAACACTTGTATGTGTCTGCTTTTAAGTGGTTACTGTGTTTTCCGACGTGCGCTCTGTCCGCGCGCTGATGGAGTGCACAGATGAAGACGCACATGTGCGTGTATTTACTCCTCATGTGCGTGTATTTACCTCTCTTTGGCCAATCAGTTCTTTTTTATTAAGGTTGATGTCGATCGTCAATGAATCATGTCGTCTGTCCACCTTTTCTTCTTTACATTACTGTTGGTCTTCTGTTTCCCTCCATCCATCAAACACAGCAATAAGATAGAAAGCGGCTGGTATGTGTAATACCAAATACACGGCGGGGGGAAGAGGGAGGGGGTGCGTTACAATACCAGATGATTAAAGGTGCTGTTGTTTTGCTAGAAAATATTGTAGCTAATAAAAAGAATTAACAATATGTTCATAAAAGATCAGTAATGTTATTATTAAATCCGAGTTGTGTTATTTTTTAGGGGGGTTATATCACCTGGCTCTGATTATTGGGGGGGTCAAAACCCCCCTATCCCCCGTGGAAATTACGCCATTGACTGCAACACAGAATAGCAGAGAAGGTTGTTCCCGCCAACAGCAATAACTCTGCAAAATGACTTTTTATTATGATTAACGACTGTTATCTATTATTGACGTAGATATTTTGGCTGCAAAATTTGATCCAAAGGGCGTTCCAAGAAAAATAGAAATAATCCCATAAATGAGAAATTGCAAAAAAACAAATAAATGTATCTATTTGAATAGCACAGGAAATTAACATTCACACAGTCACAAAACAGAAATCAAGCCTCTGTGACATCCATTATTGCACTACAAATTACTTTTTAAATTACAGTAATCTTGTAGTGTTGCTGCAAAATCATAAAGCTTCCCGCTGCTGTAGGAGTCAGCAGTTGGACACTTTTCCATGATTACACAGAGACAAGAAGGTGAAAACAATGTTTGCCTCTCCGTCTTACCTTCAGACCGTATTTTTCTTTTGACAAACCCAGATGCCCCACAGAGACAAGACAAGGGAAATCAGCAGGTTAAATGGTGGACAATAAAGTTACAACTTAAAAATGTACCATTGAGAAGTTAAACAGCATTCACTCTGCTGCAGCAATACTCAGCTGGAGTTGCACCTACAGTAGATGGGTTATGATATGGATTAGTTGATCAGCTAAAAAAAAAAGGCTCTAAAAATATAACAGTGTGGGCTGAGTGTGCATCTTGCTTCAATAGGGTGGGACGTCAAGGGGGTGATTCATAGACCAGGAAGAATGAGCCAATTTACACCATATCTACAGTATCGGTCTGAAAAAGATGTATCTGTAAGATGATCTGTTTTCTTGTTTCAGTTAGTCTCTTTAAACAAAAGCCACTCCGTCAGAATTACCTTCATTTTTTAATTTTTCTTTCCCAATATGAATTTGGTTCCTGTTCAGATTGGAAGCATTGCTGTTGATGTAAAAAGCTCATAGATACAACAAGCTTTTTAAGTGACTAAACAGAGCACACAGAGAATTTTGGATGGTGAAAAACAATCAGTGAAATTTGAAACATCTGTGTAATCACACTAAGATGTTGCACTTTGTTAAACTCCTACTCCAGTTTTCATCAATCCCCTAAAAACTAACATGTTTCTAATACATATACAGAGATATACTGATGTCACCTCCCTGCCAACCAGCAGTTGATAGCAGCTTAGTCTCTGCTTTGCTAAACAACAATCAGTTCTACCACAAATTCAGTGGCGCAACTTTTAACTAGAGAGCAAATCTCAAAAAGTGGAAGGAATCCCATCTTGTTGTATAAGGATAGTTGTGTCACATTAGCTTTGGGAAGCTCTCTCTCTGAGCTAATCCATTTTCAGGAGCCAGGAGCCTCAGGAGCTTTCAATGGGTATACTGTACATCTGGCACACACACATGCACAAAAACCCTTTATATGGGCATGCTAACGAACTTTAAGGACTGAACATGAGGAGGGTCAATGTAGCATAGCAACCTGATACTCTAAATGGACAAATTCATTTCCAATTTGGGCAACTAAGAATCTTTCTGAGCAGCTAAACTTTTAATTGATTCAGAACCTGAAAAGTTGATTCCTAACTGGTACCTGAGGTTATTCGATGCCAGTTATGAGAGTGGTGTGTGATCATTTTGAAATGAAAACAGGATGTGAATCACCCTTTTGCTGAAGATGCGTTGTTTAATAGGAGCTACTGGTCTTCTCCTCTTCACCAGGTGCAACATTTCATGAAGTTGTCATTAAATCTGAATGGTATCAGTTCAAGAACCAGTGCTCTTTTAATCAGCATGTTAAAAGAGCATGTGTGAGTTCAGCTTCTCATATTTAGAGCTATTGCTTTTTAACTGAAGTTCAAATTGACTGGTAGTTACATGTCCGACCAATTAGATTAACCAAGATTTTTATTCAAATATTTATTTGAATTCAACCAGATTGGTTGAATTCAACCAATCTATTCTTAGAGTGTACAAAGCAGGTGGGGGAAGAGAAGTGACCTATACCTTGTAAAATGTTGGTAATCAGCTGAAAATACCAGAGCACAAGAAAATAAAAATAACTCCTGGAGTTATATCATCCTTCAAACACTAAACTCCATCTAGATGTCAACCAGGTGTCATGTTCATTAAAAACTCACCAGGGAAGCAAACCAGTTCATCTCATGGGTTTCGTCATTGATTAGGAAACAGTTGTGTGATTGTATTGTAGCATAAAAAGAAGGAAAATGAGCTGATGATTCCCACATAGATCGACATATACAAACACACACACGCAGACTCCGTCCATTATGTCAGCACTGTGTTTAGATGAGGAATTTTCTCAACATGACTCACAACTGCAATCAAAGAAAGACAGGGCCATGTTTGTGCAGTTGGAGGGAGTATCGCTCAGACCTTCTGACTCACTGTGATTCAACAGCTTTACTGCTGCACATCAACCTATAGTTAGAGAAGCCTTTAAATAGCTGCCCCCTCCTGAACATAACTTATCAAACTTAGCTGTATTATTGACAGCTGCAGACTGAAGTGAAAAAAGACTGTGGTGTTTCAGATTGTGGAATTCTGGTTAAAAAATAAGCTCTCTTAAATTTAACATTTCTTTTTGTCACCAATTTGAAATGAAACATTCCCATTTTCCAAAATAAATACAGAATGTTTCACAATGCAAACGCCTTTATGGGGGATTTATGTGAGCATTGTGTGTGTATGCAGTTTGCATATTTGCTGAACAAGCGCGTATGGCAGGACATCCAGCAGATATGCAGCAACATCAGCATCCATTTAACTTCTGGCTTCCTGAAGTCTAGCATTCACTCTTTTTTTTTCTCTCTGTTTTGCTGTCCACCTGCTCCAGAGGGAAACATCCAACTCTCTGGTGACTAATAGCTCAGCTGTGCACACAAACCAACTGTGCTCAGATGTTTGGTACAGGGCATGTAGCAGACCATGGCCTCATTAGAGCTTTTTACTTGCAGATGAAAGCAGCGCTGATTAAGGTGAACCAAACAGAAGGAGGCCATCAAATCAAATCAAAGAGTCAAAAGACACGACAACAGTAACAGTATTTCCACACCAAATCTGAATTGTTGGTGATTGATTGCCTTTGCAGCCGAAAGCTGCCTTTTGTGACTTTTTCCCCTTCTATCCATGCTTGGTTCGTATATTGTATGAGGGGGTAAAACAATAGTATTTACACATGACTGAGCAAGTCCCTCACAGGTGCAGACTGTCTGGTGGACTGATGGGGGATAGCACAGCTGTCCAAGTCTCCATTTATACAAGAAAGCCTATATCCCCTTGATCAATACACTCATCTCCAGGTGTCATTCTAACATGCATGAGTCATGAGGGAATGTGGCTTGTGTGCCTCCTGCTCTGCCACAACAACAAGGCAAGCCATGACTTAAGGTCATTTCATCTTTCGAGGAGCAGAGTGTAGTTCTGTGTGCAGCTTTAATTAGTCAAGAGGTAAGAAAGAGGTCAAATGGGAGGACAGGGCAGGATGAAGAGAAACACATTTAAAGAAGCAAACTCTCTGCTCTGTGCAAAGCACAGGAGTGATGGGGAGATGAGTGGGAAGGAGAGAGCTGTAAAATCTGAGATAAAGAGGCAAGTGACCCGTGAATTAGGGAGCACTGTGTGCAGCAGGGAGTGGTTTATGCAGTAAATCTGATGGTGCAGATTGTGTTGTCATAGTTTAACATTTTGTTAAACACACTATATTTGCTTTTGCCATGCTTCCACCTTATTTGCAGAGTGATTGTGGATGAATGATTAGCATTACTGAGCAGAAGTTTCTGACACCAAATTTCATGACTTAGTTGAGAGGATCAGGATACATTCCTGTGACGTGTCAAGTGAAGTAATCACGCAAAACAACACCTCATACTTTGCCAGTGAAAAAAGATTCTTCTTGATGAATTGTTTCTTTCTACTGCCAGTTTAAAAACGAGTCAGTTGTGTTACATCTACAGTAGGATGTGAGTGAGGACAGCATTGACTGTTGTTTGTAAGTAAAATGCTTTTATTTTGTGTTTAATTTAAGATTTCAGCCTCTCAAGTTTTCCAGACATTTGTTTTTATTTTCATAATGTGTTATAAGTGGCTGACAACTTTGGGCTGCTTTAGGCAAGTTTAGCACCTGGAGTTGTTCACCACTGACTCTGGTTTGCTGAAATAAACAAGATTTCCCAGATAATCTCATTAGTACATATATAAAGATCAATCTTAAAGGAGTGATGACATAGCAGTTAAAAACTAGTTTATGTTGTTGGCATTACTTTATATGTAAATACTCCAAAGAAAAAAACGGCATTTTTTTTACAGCGGAGTATTGTTTTGAAACGCCAGACCTCACTTCCTCAGTAATACAGTTGGGTCCGGTGATGATATGGAGCTTTACCCAGAGACCACGTTGACTTCATTTTGATTGGCTACACCTTATTTCGCTATGACCTTATTTGGAGAATCTAGGTCAAGCTGCGGTCGGAGTTTGCTAAAGGCTAACTGCTAGCAACATGGGCAGTTCAGATAGTGAGCTACGTTTATCAGACAAGACAGCATTTAGAAAATAAATAAACTTACAGGTAATGACAAGGTTGTGGTCGCCTCCCTGTGTTACTGCAGAAGTTTTCTTTTAAATCCACTTGTTTGAAAACCCAGACCTGACTGCTCAGAAGTTACTACTAGCTCCATACATGCAGCTGAATCAGACAGGGAGGGGGGAGCGGACGGTGCATAAACCGTTAGGAGAGAGAGGGGGGCGCTGCCTACTTGATAGTGTGCTCTTATTGGAGCAATTAAATTACGTAGAATGATAGAACTACGTAGAATGATAGCCTGTTGTCTGATTCAACTGTTTCTGAGCAGAGAGACAAAGCTGACAGACCATAAACAGGAACTTTGATTCTCACTCTGGACATTCACATGGCCTCATCAGTGCACAACAGATCATATTATACACCCAAAACCCCAGAAAAGTGAAATTTGATGTCATGGCACCTTTAATTTTTTAAATCTAAAGAATCCATGAAAGCCATAGCTAAGAACCCAAAATATCTATAAATTTACCACTTATTACACATAACTAAGTTCTGGAGGTGCTGGCAGACATAAGACAAATTAATAAGTCGATCATACTTTCATTAATAACTCTTAAAATCTCATTTTTGCACATGACAGAACGTCATTGTGTAATGAATTGTGAATCAAAACACTGGTCTCTGCATTTACTCTTATACTAAACAAAAGTTTCTGCCAGCATGACTAAAGTATGTTTAAGTCAAAGAAGGTAATCACAAATGACTAGTGTCTTCAAGCTGTGTTATCAGCAGAGACCTGGCAGCATTAATGTGGGGGCTCATCCATGCCCATTTACATCGTGCTTCAGCTGCTTGTAAATGCACTGACACATCTGCGTCTTGCTGACTTGAGCAATAACAAAAGCATAGCTGGGGTGAGTTTATCGATGACGCCAGGTCCAGTGCCAGCAGAAGACAGCATCCCGAATCTGAAATACACCGTGGCGGTCATCTAACAGAATGATGCCAACACAGGCACGCCTTTATGGCTCACAGGGTGGGGTTTGTTTGCGTTTTAAGGGGTGGAGGGGGCGGTTGGTGGCTGGCAGTGAGTTCAGAAGTGTCAGCAGCCTTGTCATCCCCTGAGAAGACTCAACTTGGAGCAGCAAAGAGATGAGAGAGAGGAATGTTGCTGCAGAGACAATGCTTTAAGCAGTGACAGGGAGAAGCATTCGGCTCCAAGTCACAACTCTATCGCTTTCTAAATCAAATCTTGTTATATGTGTAATGTAATTTCTCTTTGATGACTCAGAAATCCACTGATCTTCACCCCAATCTCCATTTTGAGGGTCAAATTTGAAACCATATACACATTTGATGTGGCAGGGCTGAGAGGAAGATAACAGAAGGCAAAGACAGAACAGAGGCCCAAAAACTGGCAGAACAAAAAATATTTTACTCCAAAAATGTCACCAAAATTTATAAAAAAAAACAATAGTTACATGATGTTTTTCATTTGGTTTGGAATTAATCTTTCTGAATTGAATAATTTGGAATAAGGTTTACATGAAAAGCATGTTGCTGTAATTCTGCTTTAGATGTGGAGGTTGGGAAGGGTTCTGAATGGACAGGGAGCGGATGTGATGAATTTACGTCTGTTTATGGAAAACCACATAACAATACAGATTTTCACTTTGATTTCACGTAGTTTTGTAGCAGCAGCTTGACACTAACATTCTACTTCATTTCCACCAGCTGGTTCGAGTCGAATGCTTGGTTCGTGTGCGCTTCGACGTCAGCCATTACAACAAGACAAGGAAAGGAGAATGCACAGAACAACTGGAAATAATTTATACTAGAATTAAAGGTTTATATGACAGAGGAATTCTTTTATTTGGAATTCCAAAAGGAATAAACCAACATGAAACCTTACATGTACTTGGGACTTAAGTATTTTTCAGAATTATCGTTTTTACTTGGAATTAGGGGTTTACATGGTCTTCTCAAAGCTGAATTTAATTCTGAACTTTCATTCAGAATTAAAGAGGAATTAAAACTCTCATGTAAAAAGAGCCTATTGAAGATTTACATCTGAATTCGGGGGTTTTGTTCACATGTGGTGGGTCCTAAAGCTGTGTTGATCTCTCTGAGATCACTGAGATTTATCAGAAACTAACAGGAAAAACTGGTTCCAGTTTCATGCAATGGAAATTGGAGCTCTTTGCCATTTCATGTAATTTTTCAAAAGGTCACAATATTTCTCAAAATCATTTAAAAAAAAGTGATGTACTGTAAATATGATGAAATATGCAATAAGACGCTCAGGGACAGAAAAAAAAATTGGTGTGAAATGTAGTGTCACAGCTTCAGGATGTTGCAGGGCAACACGACTCCTGGAAGGTACATTATAATAAGTTTATGTAGTTTTACTTAAGCAGAACTCATAAAATACATCCATCCCAAGGAAATGAGAATAACAGGATGACATAAAAGATTAGAAAAACATTTGAAAAGTCAAAGATTGTTGCAATTTTCCAGTTTTGTTGGCTGCACTTCTTTCATTTGAACTGGTCGCTAACTGTCAATTAATGATAAAAAAGGATAAGATTTACAGTATATTGCCATTTTCTGCTGAGGCACTCAAAGCATTCACCTCGAACCCATGATTCATTCACTCCACATTCATACTTGTTGGTGGTGAGCTATATAATGTAGACATAGCTTTCCTGGGGCAGAATGATGAAAACATGGCTGATCACCGTCAGACGTTCATACACAAGCAATGCTGACACGACCACCGAGCAGCCGCCACCTGATGCAGAACAATAACAACCTGTCCTGAAAGTTTTAGATGCTTCCCCTGTCAAACACACCTGATTCACACAATAAATCATTTACTTGAATCAGGTGTGTTGAAACTGGGAAACATCTAAAACCTGCAGGACAATGGCCTCTTGAGGACCTGGTCCATTGCATGGTATGGCCTGACTCTTCATACACAATCCCCTCCATGTGTTCAGGATCAGGTGTTTCTCATCCATGTGAAATTATACAAGAACTTATAAATGGACTAAAACAATTTTTCTACAGTAAGTAGTGGATTTTTCACATCACCATTTAGCAACAGCTCAGCTTCCTTAGAAAAACCGTCGCTAAAAAGTGTTAGTTACTATATGCTACCCACAACAGAAAACCAAAGAAACCCAGAGTTTACATCATTGTACATTTGTGGCACATATTCAAACTCTAATTAACATCAACACATTTATAGAAAACAAAGCAGTGTTTATTTTTTAAAGGTCCCATATTATGCAAAATGCACTTTTTCAAGTTTTTAACACATAATTATAACTTGCTGGAGTCTATGGAGACCCCCTGAAGTGTGTGCAGATGCGTACTCTCTGTATTTCTCCCTCCCTGCATTTCTGTGAAAGAGTCCTCCAGCAAGCCGTTTCTAAAACGGTCTCTTTGTGACGTCTGTGAAGAAGACCTGGCCCGCCTACTAGGCCCTCCCACTGTCACTGGTAC
>JALJCO010008960.1:0-205979 GCA_023101725.1 Atherinomorus stipes
CACATGTATTTTATGGAAGGAGAAACAATAAATCTGGAAAATTCTTTAGTAAAATCAATTATTCCACATCAGATTCATGTGTGTACACGGTAAACACCATGAGGTTTTTTATCTGTCATCAAGGAATTAAAGATAAACATGACTTTTACAAAGAAAACTTTTAAAACATTATTTGTGACTCATATTTTTCATCAAAAAAGTTGATAAAAAAGGTTGATAAAAGCAGAATGCAAATATTTCCAAACCTCATCAACATATTTTATTCCCAGTAGAACATAAACAAAATATCAGATAATGAAACTGAGACATTTTAACATTTGATGGAAAATCTTCACCGATTGTGACAAGGTTCCTACAAGTTACAAGTTAAATTTAAGACTTTTTAAAGAACTTTTTCAGACCACTTCATGCCCATGCCCAATTTCACGGCCACACTGGCAAAAACACAGATCCCTATACAATTACTACTGTAAAAAAAAACAGATTGAACAACGACCACAAGCACATAAACAGAAAAAAAACATCCCAAATCCACAGAATTCTCACTGTAAGGTTGTTTTCTTTCATGCGTAAATAAAGGCTTCCTGTGTGTGTGTTGGGTTAAATGTTCCCTAATCATTTCTACCTGCAAAATCAATTATAAATTGGTTCCTAATTTCATTATTACGGTCAGGTTGGAGCAGGAGAAAATTAGTTAACTACTGTCACTCTGTAGATGTGCGTGTTAGACATTAGACAGGCCACCCAAGAAATCTGTTGCAGAGCCACGCAATTTAAGACTACAACTGCCAAATTTAAGGACTTTCTGAGGCAGTAAATGCAGATTTGTAAATTTAAGACTTTTTAAGACCCCCGCGGGTGCCCTGCTGCCATCTAATGGCAGCAAGTTATCATCCAATATGTTGTTTATGTTTTACTGGAAATAAAATACGTTGATTGGAATTCTGTTTTTATTTCTTTTAAACAGTGTTAATAAATGTTTTTTTTGCTTGTAATGTTCACTGACAATGCGGACTGTGGAGAAAAGAGAATTGGATTGAATTAATTGTACTGTAGTATATTCTAATAAAATACAAGTAAGTGTAAGACATTAGGGTCTGTTTTGTGAGACTACCAGTATAAAGACAGGGTAGGGGATCCTGGAAAAACAGTTCAAACAAGCTACATTTGAAAAAATGTGAGAACATAAAATCCTCCAACTCTTTCAAACCATATGAAACATGTTTATCACTGTTGTGTTGATAATAGAGAGTAAAGAAGGTGAAATTGGACATCTGCCAGTATATAAACGGTGGGATTGTGGCCTACCTCTGCACTCCACTGAGGGTTGACCGTGTTGCACACCACCCCGGAGCGTTTCTCCTGGCCATGATGTGGCAGGGACGGGAAGATGCTGTGCTTCCCAGGCTGGATGGAAAGTTTCAGATATGGGTCTGGATTGAAGAACATCCCTTTCTTCAGTCCAACTGCTTGGAGATCTAAACCATGAGGACAATGGAGGGGGTTTAGTGAACTAAGAATGAAAGATGCTCAGACTGACGTGAATCTGACAGATTAGGGGATTTCTTATCAGTTGCAGAGTTTATCTTTAAGTTTCTGATGAGCACTGAAGACAGTGTTGATTAGAAAATAGATTTAAATTGGCAACAAGGAGCAACAACAGATAAAGACATCTTCTGGCTCAGAATATGAGACATTTAAACCCTGACTCTAAACCATTTCTGTTCAATTTGAACTCAAACTACCTGAATGAAGTCAGCATCACTTCCACAATCACAGGGCCAACATCAACAACCAGGGTTTCTATGATGAGGAGACACTTGGGAGAATTTCAGTAAACAGTATGGCACTCAACGTAATCACTATTAGAGAAGACCCATATATCTGCTACCAACCCATGATAGCTCCAACCCATCAGCTGCTTTATCTGCCAGCTACAGATGGCCTTTAGGTGCCATGACTGTCAATAGCTGTCTCGCTTTACCTCCCTAAATCCTTGTTAACACAATTATCTAGCCAGCCAATCACAGGGCAGCATCTAGTCATGTAGAAATGAAGACCACCAATCACACGACAGCACCTTGTTTCGTAGACGTGGTAAAGACAACCAATCACACGGCAGCATCTAGTACAGACGAGGTGAAGACGGCCAATCCCACGGCAGCATCTAGTCACGCACACACGGTAAAGACGACCAATCACAAGGCAGCATCTAGTCACGTAGACGCTGTGAAAACAACCAATCAAACGACAGCATCTAGAGACGTTGTAAAGACGACCAATCACACTGCAGCATCTAGTCACATAGATGTGGTAAAGATGACCGATCATAAGGCAGAATCTAGTCACGTAGACGCCGTGAAGACGAACAATCACACGACAGCATCTTGTTATGTAGACGTGGTAAAGACAACCAATCACATGACCACCACATCTAGAAACGTGGGAAAGACAAAAAAAACCAATCACACGACAGCATCCAGTCATGCAGACGCCGTAAAGATGACCAATCACTCGACAGCACCTTGTTACGTAGACGCGGTAAAGACGACCAATCACACGACAGCACCTTGTTACGTAGACGTGGTAAAGATGACCAATCACAAGGCAGAATCTAGTCACGTAGACGCCGTGAAGACGATCAATCACATGACAGCATCTTGTTATGTAGACGTGGTAAAGACGACCAATCACACGGCAGCATCTAGAGAGCGTGGTGAAGATGACCAATCACACAACAGCACCTTGTTACGCAGACGTGGTAAAGATGACCAATCACACGGCAGCATCTAGTCACGTAGACGTGGTGAAGACGACCAATCACACGGCAGCATCTAGAGACGTGGTAAAGATGACCAATCACACAACAGCACCTTGTTACGCAGACGTGGTAAAGATGACCAATCACACGGCAGCATCTAGTCACGTAGACGTGGTGAAGACGACCAATCACACGGCAGCATCTAGTCCCGTAGACGTGGTTAAGATGACCAATCACACGGCAGCATCTAGTCACGTAGACGTGGTAAAGACGACCAATCACACGGCAGCATCTAGTCACGTAGACGTGGTGAAGACGACCAATCACACGGCAGCATCTAGTCCCGTAGACATGGTAAAGATGACTTGCTGATGTTCAAACTGAGCATCTGATGAACAGATGATACTGTATAATGTGTATAGAAAGAGTCGCCTACTTAAATTCTGTATATTTATGTCTACTGAGGAATATGCACGCATGTGACGTGCAAAAAATTATTGCTAGCCAGCGCAGAACTCTTAATGTCCTGTTTTTACCTTTCTTCCAGTTAGTTGTAAATAGTGTCCTTAGTAACCACCGTAGCAACAACCAAAAAACTTGAAAGAATGTACTCGAAATGAAAAAAACTATGGATCGTATACATAAACTGAATGGATATTACGAAAACAAAGTGCATATCTGCTGTAGGGCTGGATGATATAGAAAAAAAGATTATCGATAAGAAAAAAATCTGTATTGATCGATATTGATATTTATCAAAAAAAAAAAAAAAAGCCATTATCAAATTAAAAGCTATTTTAGGTGCAGCCCGGAACATTTAAGCTTTTGCTGAATCTACTCATAATAAAGATCACGCTAAAGCCGTTTTCAGACCTGCATTGTGGAACATGAGCGGTAAAGTCCGTCTGCTCCTTAAACAGACTCGTCTTTTCAAACATGTCGCTTCCTTACGGACTTATCGTGTTCTGGCGCTTTCAGACTTCAGGAAACGTTGCAGAAAAGTCAGCACAGCCCCCGCTCTCCCTTCAGCTCTGTCCAGAAAATTTTCTTGTGCTTTCAGCCAAAACGACGGGCCGCAACATTTCTGCTGTTGTGACATGTAGACCAGCCGGTACATGTCCACTACATCTCCGAGGTGAAAGACCAGTATGCATATCTGAATGCAGCGTTATAAAGGACAGAGTTCCCAATATTACCGCTTTCTAGTGGAAGTCTGAAAGGAGCATAAGACTGAATTCCAATTCAGCCTTTGCCTGGGTCTGTGTGTGATTGGTTTGGAGGAAGGAGTGACTGTAGTATCATGATACCTGATAGGCTACAGCAGAAAACTGTGCTTCTATATTGAAGTTTTATTGACCCTCTTTTTTTATATTGAAAAAACCTCTATCGATCGATATATATTGATATGGAATTATCGTCCAGCCCTAATCTGCTGCTAGAAAAGTTATCAAAGCAAAGCTAAAGCCACAATCTATCTTGGATATCTTGTCGATATCTTGGTATCTTGTAGATAAATTCCTGCTGAAGACTGAAGGGATATCCGCCATGTTTCTTTTGGTCACACCAGGGAGAAACTTGGCAGTCACATAACCACGGCTAGAGGTCGCTTTTAGAAAAAAAACCTAGGCTGAATATAGTCTGTATCTTGGTGTATCTATATGGCCAATACGCCACCTACTGGATAAAGGTACGGTTGCTGTGGAAACGCTACAGGGTGTAGGATTTACTGCATTATTCTCCACCTGACCGTCCTGTCCCGACCCACACCCTGGAGGAAACAGGGCTTTAGAAGCTCTCCTGGATGAGAGCGAAATTAAAGCCAGCTGGATAACTTCAGTGTGACACGGACAGGGTCATATGAGGACAGCGGACAGGTGATCGTCACCTACCTGACAGGGAAAAGTTAATGAGCCTCCTGTTTCCCAGTCCATGGTTCACTTCTGGGCTGACAACTGGCTTCAACACCTAAAGACACAGAGAGAGACATGAAGAGGTGAGAACTGCAGCTCCAGCATCTCTTCTTCACTCCTGGAAAATACTTTTTTAACGATGAGGAAAGTGGGCCATGGCAGCGGAGTAAGAGTACAGCAGCGTAGAAAGCTGACGTGGAGAGTGTGTCTGACAGAGGTCTGTTCTCTAAGCTCGGTTTCAGAGGCTGACAGCGTCCTGTAATCAATACTCTTCATTATCCTGACATTGATTCTGTGACCAGGAAGAGGAGGAAGATGGGGAAGGATGAAGAGGAGTAAACACAGCTGTGTTGTGTCAGTTAATCCACCCAGAAACACAGGAAAATTTGAGAAAAGATGGGCAGGATTTCTAAAAGCCCCTTTCTAAGTGACAAGGCTTGCATGTCTCCAGTTTCTTTTCCTCTGTTTTATCCAGATGTAAGCACCTTTCAGTCGCATGTTGAATTAAATCCTTTAAAAAGAATAATGTGAAAGAGTCCAGAAGCCTTATTACAACCTCTAAAATCAATTTTTTCTGAATTTAATCATGAACTGACTGTAAAAACTCGGCCAGTGTTGAGTGTTCTGTATATGAGCTTGTAATAAGACGGAGAGGAAGGAGGCGATAGTTTAGCTGCTGCAGGAGTAGATTATTTTCTGGTCTACGTGGGTGACATTATAGCTCCAGTTTCACTTGTGCTGTAAAAAGTCACCATTTTACAGCAGATATGCATCTGAACTGCTCACTGTACTCAGAGCCAGCAGGAGCGGCTGCAGTTACATAACTCCAGCGTTATGCGTAAGACATGGTGTTTCATTCACAAGCAGCAAGCAAAAACTACAATTCTGCTCCATTACAGTATTTCCTACATTCACTATCGCTGCCTGCCGCTGTATGCTAACCTTAGCTAACTACAGAGGTGCATCACTACCGCTCATCAAGGCGCCCTGAATCTACTAGATTTTCTTTCTTTTTCTGTTTCAGTGAGTAAGAACATCCACCACAGCGAGATGGAGGTATCTGCAACACTGGAGGCTGCTTCCAGGACCATGTGAGTATAAGAGAAAGTAGGGGCCAATGCCAAACCGACCCCTAAACACTACCCCTCTGTTGGCGCGTTCCCGTGGAGGCTCCGGCATATTAAGGACCGTCTCAAACAGCGTCAGACTGTAGGGTAGAGGGTGAGTGGACTGTTCAGCCCTTAACCAGCGAGTCTGCATCAGTGCAGACTCCCGCACCTTCTTGCAGCAGGTGCAACGGCTAAATAGAGGAGGAAACAGTCGTATTCTGCACGAGTTCCGCATGTTTGTCAATACTGATAGAAAATCACAAATAGAGTTATTTTATGGGGAAAAAAATGATGACAGGTACGCTGCAGGTTGTCCTCAAACCTCTGGCGTTCATGGAAGGGAATGCTTCAGCAGGGAAAGAGGATTATAATCCTCTTATTGGCACAATAATAATAATAATAATAATAGAAATTAGTAGTAATAATAATAATTAGTAATAATAATTATTAGGCCTATTAGTAGTAATGATAATAATTTTTTTTATTTATTTAATTGTTTATGATCATGATTATTATTCTTTCTTTAATATAAAACATTCTATTTTTTCTTTTATTTCAATCTAGAAATGAAAAACAATCGCTCACATTTGGCATAAATAAAAAGAAATCATAGTTTGAAAAGGAGTCTAGGAAGAAGTTTAGAAAAACTTCTTCACACATGAGTGTGAGTTATAATTGCTACACAGATTGATTTGACATGGGGGTGTTTGTGTTGCCACGGCGATGAGTGCTTTCCTTTCCCAGTGGAGAGTAGAGGGCGTCTCATTCTCATTAACACCCTCCACCTCCAATCAAAGCTCCTCCACAGCTGCGAGTGTGACTTCATTGGGAGTGACACTCGATAGTAAAGGGGTAGTGTGTAGGGACTGGTTTGGGATTGGGCCTAGGAGTGTTTCTCGCGACGAAAAACAGCTATGGGCGGGGCTTAACAGTTCAAAGTAAACTGTTCTCCTTACAGTGTGCTCAGACCAAATGCGATTTGGGCGTCAAAAACGCGCCTGACGCCTAAAGTTTGACGCTGGTTCACATAAAATCAGAGCGTCAAGAGCGTGACGGTGGACCCGGTTGCTTTCCTTTGTGTCTTTGTACGATGGCGGATGAAACTGAGCAGCTGCTTGGATTTATTTGCTCCACAAGGCCAGAGAACAACATTATCAAGCACCTCTGCGCCATGTCTGGATTCACCAGATTGCCTGTATTGGGACATCATTATAAGCCCATTAAATCCCATTGGGACAGCAGTAGGGCTGGACGATTATGGAAGAAATAATAATCACGATTACTTTGATTGATATTGAAATCACGATCAATATACACAATTATTCAATGATTTGGAAAAAAGGTGTTTTTTGAAACACCAAAACTCAACCTCAAATATAACTTAAAAAAAAAAAAAACCAGAAATAAATTAGAAACAAGTAGAGGAATAAAGTAATAATAATATATTAGAATAATAATAGCAATAAAATAAAAAACAGCAGTCTACATGCATTCCTGTTCTATACTCCCTGCAGTTTACTTCCCATAACTCCACCAGTCTGTTCACTTCAGGATTCTTCCGGCTTCAGTGATGAGCGAAAAATAGCATGTAGCATTTACATACACGCAGCGTTACATGCAACATTAATCGTTTTTCTTCGATTACAGTGTGTTTTTTTATCATGGGTAGGCAAAATTGAAATCACGATCAAAATTGGATTAATTGTCCAGTCCTAGACAGCAGGTCATCAACCCGCCGTTTGGAAACCTGGGATCAGACTCAGATCACAGTTTATCCTCCACTGTCTACGTGGAGTGAAGAGATTCACCGGGGTCTCCTCTGTATTTCCAGTCCTGTCAGAAAATGTGTGTCTGCATCACGGCACTGAGACATACGGAGTCACTCTGGTTGGTTATCGCCCCGCGTTAATGCTGGAAAAGTTCGTGCGTAAGGCACGTTGAGCACCAAAACGCGCTGCGCCCGACGTGTGAAACGCGCTGCAAGAAGGGTCGAAGCTACTTGACGTGCATCTGCCATTGACTTTGCATGTAAACCTGACGCCCTGACCCCCAAATCGTGTTTGGTCTGAACACAGCGTTACTCATGGTTCGAATTTTTTTAGACAGAGAATAGATAAATATGTAGCAATCAACAGCACAAAATTCAGTCATTTTAGTAATTATGAAAATAAAAATTTGTACTTTACTGCCAAGAGAGAAGTTGTTTCTGTGAGTCTGTCAAGAGGATTGCAAAAATAATGCATGTGAATGCTGCAGCTGGATGGAAACATCAGAAGTCAGATTCCAGAAGTCAGAGCCAGTTTAGTTTAATGAGATGCTAATCTGCCTCGCTGAGTGGATTCAAAAAGATCCTACATTGCTCTCTTCAGTGATTCCTACACACTCAAAAATAGAGGTGCGAGACAGGAACAATTCTGTACCTGTAGGTGCATTTTTTTTACAAATGTTCTCTCAAAAGTACAATATTGGTCTTTATGAGGCCAAAAGTGTACCATTATACTATGAAAAAGGTTCCAAGGAAATATAAAGTACAAATTTATACCATTTTAACTCTAAGGGTACCAGCAGCAATGAAAAATTTGCATAGCTTGTACAATAACTATAAATAGCAGTACTTCTGAACAGTAATATAATTATAGTTTTTATATTATGATTTTCATAATAATCATGGTAATCATAGTAATAATTATATGTATAATTAGATACGTGTTTGGCCTAATAGTTATATAATAATTATTAATTTATTATTAGCATCTTTGATTTTTGTCATAATCTCTATTTTATTGACTTTTATTCATTATTTTTAATTGGTTTAATTTTACTTTATTAACTCATACAGCTTGATAAGGTACAAAAATGGACCAGGACCGAAGGGTACAGAAATGTCTTTCAAAAAGGAACACCCCAGGACAAGCCTTTTACCTTTTAAAGAAAAAATTGAAATTTATATTTTTGAGTGTATATATAGGAGAGAGAGAAGATAATATCATTATAATAAAAAAGCGCCCCTAACAAATAAATATAAGAGTTCTAGCTTATAAGGATCCTTAAAGTGTCACAAGAATGTTAAACGATGTAAGAGCGGAGAGATTTTCCACAGTGAAAATCTGACTGACGAGCCCGAAAAAGACAGATTACATTTACAAAGTGGATCCTCATTAGATTACAGGTCATATACGCTGATTCTGCAGCCTCTGTGAGGGCGACAGTTCACTGCAGCCAGTGTGTTGACAGACAGAGATCTGACTCTCCTCAGTAGACGAGAGGAGGTTATGTCAGCTGAGAGGCTGTGGTGGGCGAACACCACCATTGACCATCCATCACTCAGACACGGTTACGGGACTGGTGTTTTATGTTGTTGTTGGGCATGTCCAAACACTGGCTTTCATGAGGGTACAGCTACACTGTATATATTTTTGCATATTTTCATTGTTTTTTTTTTTTTAAACCAGGAGTTAACAAACAAAATCCTTGTTTTAACTGTGTCAATATGACCTGGGCTGTCAGAGCTGTGAAACCATAATTAAATTAAATCAAATAATCAAATTAAATTAAATTAAATAGCACTTTTCATGCAAAGAAGCCTCACAAAGTGCGTAACACATTAACCCCCCCCCCCCCCAAAAA
Source organism: Atherinomorus stipes (assembly GCA_023101725.1). Lineage (NCBI taxonomy): Eukaryota > Metazoa > Chordata > Actinopteri > Atheriniformes > Atherinidae > Atherinomorus > Atherinomorus stipes. The sequence continues at coordinate 9,408 of JALJCO010008960.1, forward strand.
AAAAAAAAAAACAAAACAAAAACCAAACAAAAACAAAACAAAAAACAAACAAACTGCCTCAAAACAAAGAGAAAAATGTCTTGGCACCAGGTGAAAGAACAATATTCTGGGGGTCGATCTACACTAGGGATCGACAATACAGATTTTTTTAGGGCCAATGCCAATATTTTCTCATCAGCCTCAACTGAAAAAGATCAAAAAAGAAAAGAAACAAAGCACGTCAAACAAAAAAAGAATATACTGTATATAAAAAAAGACCTGCTGCTTGTATAGATACCTGTAAATTATGCTGGGGGGCATCAGCCGATGCCAATACCAGCAAAAGACATAAATATCAGCTAGCTGATGAATCGGTCTATCCTTAATCCACTGCCACAAAGGTCACCATCGTGGAACCCCCCCAGATCCGGGCACTCCCCTTCTCAAGACAACAGAAGAGGACTGTAATACCCATTTCCCACTGGCCAAAAAACCCGTTTAAACCTGCAAACATTCGGCTTTTAGCGGCAGTGGGAAAGGCTCACCAACTCGTGTCAGCCCGCGTCAAACAACTCGGCAAGCAGCGGGCAGGGCTGTACAGTGCGAGCGTTTTACTCGCATATGCGCCTAAAAATATATTGGTGCGAGTACCAGAAAAAAAATGGGAGCACGCGTGCGAGTACAGATTTCATCCCTCTAATTTACACTTTGCTCCTAAATAAGTCAGGATTGTTTTAAAGTGGAAATGAAACTGCCACAAACTAAATTTATTAATTTGCAGTTGAAAAATACATGAAAAATATGAGAAATAAGAGAAAAACGTGCGCGTTTTTTGGTCAGGACGCCGCCATGCGGCAGCTTTGAAGTCACCGCGTTGCTCAGCTCCACATTGAACCATCAGTATCACCAGCTACACAACAACTAACAACCGTAACACAGTTTAGAAGATGGACATAATGAAAGGCGAAGCTGAAAGGCCAGTCCAGCATCCAGATCCTGTTGCAGATGCTTTCCAGTCCGTAGGCCGCGTGACTAGAGAGGAAGCCGGGGCTGATCTGTGGGGCGGTTAAGCTGATTACGGGAAGTCCCGGATAGAAACAGCTGACGGTCATGTCAGAGAAACCTGCTGCAGAGCTGTTCCGATCATCGGACTGTAGCGAAGGGATTTATGAGTGTTGCCGATTGAGGTGTTTCTAATAACCCCGGCTTTACACCTGGTCCGTGACGTGAGCGCAGCGCAGCGGGTTTGCTGCGACTTCCTCGGCGCGAGCATTTACACCGTTCACTGTGCGGCCGCGCAGCGCACCCGCGAGCGCACCAGCTGTTGTTAGATTCGTGACATCACGGAATCACGAGAGGACTGCTAGATCGCCTGTGATTCTCATCCACATGGTTCATTTTGTCCTCATGTTCATGCGTCATGGTTTCTTCTTTCACTGTAACCTCGTGCACACGGAGATGCTGTCATGTTCAGGTAGTTCAGCAGTTTAAAAGCTGCACGGTGGCTTTTGTTTAGTAAGTTACCGGATATTTTACGCTGAACCTGTGTCTGACTTCCTGTCTGGTTCGATCTGAACTACTGAAATTGACGCGGTGTCGGTGCGTGGAGCGTCAAAAATAGAGCTGGCGCGTATCTGCAGCGCAGCGGCACGGCATGCCGGAGCGACGACTGACCGCTCACGCGCCGCGGCGTGATCAATATGTTTCAAACCATTGATTACATGGGCGCGATCCGGTGTGCATGGCACGCCGCTGCGCTGCGCTCACGTCACGGACCAGGTGTAAAGCCGGTTAGAGGCTTAAAGAGGAACGGAGTTGGTGAATTACAGCGATGTTTGTAAGGACCGATACCGCAGATACCGATACCGGTAAACGGAGTTCCGCTGGTGATATTAGAAACACTCAGAGCAGCTTCAGGCTTTCCTCTGCGGGCCTCTAGTTTACCAGACTCCAAGTCTTCAGATCATTTTCCTCATTTTCTCTATAAAATGTTCACACATGATCAGGAGTCAGAGGTTTCCTCTTCAGAGCCAAACCAACCAAACTGGTGACCTCAAAGCTTAGCTTTGCAAGCGTCTTTGTGGGCTTTAAATAATAATGATGATAATAAATAATCATGATTATTATTATCATCACCATCATCATCATATTAATAATAATACATCTGGGAGATTTTCTGATTGAAGGTGATGTTTGGTTACAGCTGTAATCTAAACCATTAGACGTCTCTTTTACATCGTTAGCATGGCTCGTCCAGCTTTTCTTCCATGTAGTGAAACCAATAATGAGTCTCTGGGTTTTTATGAGAATCTTTGCAGTCATGAGAACAGATATGGGGGGTCACAACACGGCAGCTTCTCTCCATATTGCTGTTTAACAAAGATTAAATGAAGAGGCTACCTGCTGCTGACAGTTAAGTATCTGCAGAAGAATAATCAGGGAGCAGGTGTTATCGCCCCCTACAGTCATAGGTTTTCATGGGTCACAGGTTTTGCTGTAACACCGGTTTGGTGCCCTTTTTAACAACAATGCATTATGCAAAATCAACATCCATACTAAAGCCCACCTGACCCAGACCAACCCCACCCAGACCAAATCCTGCTGTGGACCGCTGGATGGACACAGCCAAGTGTGGCAGGTGACTGGACAACAAAAAACTGTAGGACAGGGACGTTCTCTGTATTTAAAACTGTTTGTTTCTCGGTGTAATGCATCATTTGGCCTATTGCCTGGGCGAAGGTTATTATTATTAATATTTAAATGTGCTATTTAAGAAAATTCATAGTGCTCCTAAATTTTTTTCTGTGCTCCTAAATTTTTTCGTTTGGGAGCACTAGTGCTCCTAGTGAAAAAGCTAAGCGTACAGCCCTGGCGGGGGCTGCAATCACCTTCAAATAGCTCGGCTCCAATCGTCATGTGGTGGGAACACCAGACCAGCGTTGACCCGCAAATTTATGTGATGACATTACGTGCCCACATTGTGACACCGCGTCAGTCAAGTCTCATATAAAGTACCAGAACAACTCTGTTCCGGCCACAAATTCACGTTTTTCTCTATTTTGAGGACGGACAAAGATGCGACAAGAAAGCACGTTGACTACGGCCTGACTCGCTCTCTATTTACTTTCCTGATTTCCGTCACATGGCTGACATCATCAACGCTAACCCAGCATGATGCCATCACCAGACACGCAGTGGCGGGTACAGAGGCCATGCAACTCCCTAGCAGGTGAACCTCAGGATATGGCTTAAGTGGTGGACGAAAGTCACACTCAATGGAGGAAAAGCTGCAGTCAATATGAAGAATCTACCAGATTAAGTACCTTTTCTCCACGATTCCCTTCACCCCGCAGTCAGCTGGCTCAAAACACTACACTTATTAACAACACAATTCTATTGAAAAGGCAAAAAGCACAGAATTTTACTTTCAACATTGCAAAATAAAAAAAAAAAACACACGGTGGACTTGAGGTGCGAGACTCGCTACATAATTCCCTCACTAACCAGATACAGTATTAAGTAAAGTAGATCCACAAACAAGCATAATCACTCCCAGTTGTAACTGGAATAAAAGAAATTCCAAATCAGTTGCAGACCTTCTATTCTTCCCAGCAGTTACATTTTAAACAAGTACAAATGAATACTATTGTCCTGCAAGTTCAGAGTTTCACGGATTGCGGTTTGTTGTTGTCTGGGTTAGCTCATGATCTTGTCAGCTGTGCTGCAGCGGCGCACACGCAGTCTGTACAGTGTGGAGAAAGCCCCAAATTACTAATCAAGAGCTAAATGTGAACTCACAATAGTACTCGTTCATTTGTTCATTTTACTAAAAGTATTGGTGAAATGAAGGAGTATTGTGGCAGATAATGCCTTATAGAGAGGCGTCTCTCCCATTATATGGCTGTGCGCTGGAGAGTGACTCAACGAATATATCTCCCGAAGAGGTAAAAGTGATACAGAAACTTTACCAGTGACTAAATGCACGTATAAACTCCCTGAAATAAGGTCCAAGTTGTAAAAAAGGAAAATTATCCTTTAACGTTATGTTACAGGTAATAAGCAGATGCGTAACATTACAAAACTAGCCATTTTTTCACAATGATAATAAAACTGTCGGCAATATGTTAAACGTTTAGTTTTCCCTCTGAAAATAAACGCCAGACTTGTGTGAGTGAAATCTGGCTCAATCCGCATCTTTGGGCCTCTACTCTCATGTGGAGGTGAGTTTTGATTACAACTCCCCCTCCCCCGACTGTATTTCGTCTTTTCCCTTTGATTTAGTGTGTTGCGGGCCTTTCTGGGTGGCGATTTGCGTGTTGTCTCCAGTCACCGACAGAGCTAAGGGCATAGCGCTCTGTTGGGATAAACTCCTCGATTGTAGCAAACTTTTTTTTTTTTTTTTTTTGAACATTGACTGGAGCCGATGCCAGTCACTCGAATTCTCGATAAAAATGGTGGATGCAGCCAAGAAAAGGAAATATTTTGAGATGAAAAAAGCTTTAGATAGTGCACACTCAAAAACCATGGGTTAATATTGGTTTGGCTTTCATCCATTTTCTCCAGTAGCTTTGAAGGAGATGTTTGGGGCTGAGGAGTGATGTAACCATTAGCCCGAGGGGAGGGGCTCTCAGTTTGACTACTGTTTACAAACAGAAATGGGGGAACATTCCGAACTCTACCATTAAAGCAACCTTAAAATAGCTATTTTCATATTTTATTTATAAAAATACTCTCGGTCAATTTCCTCACCATTTTGCCCGTAATGGGCTATATGCATAACTCCACAACGTCCTGAACTTAAGCCAGCTCTTTTGCCTCCTGCCTTTCATTACTGGGCAAACTGATTAATCCAGGTGTGTCTGGCCATTGTCATCATGGTTCCTGAGGTAAGGTACACCTGAATTAATCAAATCGTCCAATAATGAAGGACAGGAAGGAAAGGAGCTGGCTTAAGTTAGGAAGTAGTTGGTTTGTGCATGTAGCCCATTTGCATTAAATTGTGGGTAATATCATACCACTCATTTTCTAGTATGCCCCTGGAAAATCTCTATTTCGAGGCCCAGATAGCCCTACCACTTCTCCCTCGGTCTGAACCAAAATTGGGACACCACTACCTCTTCAATTGTGATATGTACGTGCAAAACGAAGGGTTAGGGCCAAGGGCTAGGGCTAAGGGGTAATTGGAATACACCCCCAAGTTTCAACTGCTCCTGCAGGTCATTCCATGCAAAGAAAGCATCATGCATATATAACTTTATTTACAGCTAGCATTGTCTCATTAACTGAAAATTGATTAACTCTACATCTGTAACAGCTGGAAAACTCAGTGAGACGCCTGAAAGAATGAGGAAGATGTGGACGGAGAGAGTCTTACCCAGGCCATCCAGCTGAGCTTCAGCCTCCTCCCCCTTCTCCTCTCAGGGTGACTGGGAAACAACAGTCCCAGCTGGAGACACATGCCGTCCATCACACATGAAACCACCGCTGAATCTCTGGCTGCAGACCTGACAACTTCTGAACCGCTAAAGTCAGAAACAGCCAGTCCAGATAAATCTCTCTCTGCTGTACCGTCTCTCCATCCCCCTCTTCATCTTCTACCACTGTTCACCCCGAGACTCTAACAAGCCCAGTCTCACCTGGACTGGACTGGTTTCTGATATCTCTGCCTGCCCCCTCCCTCCCTGTCTTCCTGCCAATCCTGTGGGGGTTATTTTTATTCCTTTGTCCTCAGGAAGAAGGTACAGATCAAGTTCTGGGTCCATCAGCATTTTGCAAGGCAGCCAGCAGCAGAATGTGAAGGCAAACATGGAAATTCAATCTCGTTGATAACAGGGGGGTGACTCACAGGCTTTAAAGGACAACCAGCAACTTATCACCCTGTTACTGAAAGAGAACTAGCTTATCCAGTGACAGGGAGCTTTCTGGTGACTTAATGAAAGATAACAGGGATGGGTTTGATGAGAAAGTCAGTCCTTATGGACCGACAGTTTAATGTCACCAGCCTTCAATGGACATTTACTGTATTCTCAGTTCATCTTCCATCTTGTTGATTCCCAAACTTTCTCTGCAGGGCCCCATTTTCATTCCCTATAATAATGTCAAGCCCACTCTCTCTCCAAACTAGAGATACTCTTGTGATAGCCCAGTGGGCCTTAAACTGGAGACCCAAGTTCTGTTCTTTGATTGGCATCAGAGGTGTACCACAGTTAGCCCCTTAGCAAGTCCTCTAACCCCCAATTGCTCCCCAGAAGAAAAAATTACAACAGCCCTCTGCTCTCTGGTGAATCTACATGAGATGGGTGAAATGCAGAGCCTCATAAACTGGGATTAATAACGTAAAAATATGATTGTTATCATTTACTCCGTCTGACCAAAGCGGCAAACTCTGACGCTGCGTACACACCAAACGTGCCTGACGCCCAAAAGGTGGATGCTGGGTCGCTAAAAAGTCAGACGCTTGATTTCCAGCGTCAAGCCCCCGATGCGCGTTGAGGGATGTCCAGCCAAGACGCGCTCAATGAATGTCGGGACAGTCGAAAGAGGCTCGGCTTTATGTGATAAACAAAGCTAGGGAACGTCGTCATGTGGTGTCGCTGCTCCGTGTCTGGGTTCACCAGAAAATTCAAGGTGTTGTGAGTGTGATTAGTTTCACCACTTACTCCAGGAGCTGCACGCTGACGAGGGGCGCTTTCAGCTTTCTGATGCGGCCCAGTTTAATGTCCCTCTGTCCCGATGCAGGACAGCATTGTAAGCCCAGTAAATCCCATCAGCATAGCAGGTCATCAAACTCATCAAACTGAATGTTTGATGACCGCAATCCGTGAAACCGGGACCAGACGCAGATCACAGTTTATCCTCTGTCTTCAGAGAGTGAGGAGATTCCCCTGGTTCTTCTTGGTATTTCCCGTCCTGTCATAAAATGTGTGTCTGCGTCATGACATTGAGTCGCTCTGATTGGTTGATGCCCCACGCCAAGATGCCATAGTTCAGATTTTCCAACTCCGGTGTCTGCCGCCCTTGATGCACGTAATGTGCGCTGAATGCTCAAAATCTCAAAACTCGATGCACGAAATGCCTCTAGACACAACACGCCCAACGCGCGTAACACACCGCAGGGTTTTCAACGCCTCCTGGATGCATGTCGGCCATTAACTTTGCATGTAAACCTGACGCCCTTGACGCCCAAATCGCGTTGGTATGTACGCACTGTGAATGAGAAAAGTGTAGCCAAACAGGAGGAGCTAAAACCTACAGTTCCCCCCTCATCCACTAGGGGCTGGCTCTAAAGATAGTCCATCCTCATACACTCCCATGTTAAAAAGGCCAACTTCACAGCAGAAATAAACATGTTTACAGCCTGGTTCAAAAAATCATTTTAGATTTAATAGGTCACGTTTACCTTCATGTTAACTGTGAGGGGGTGAATTGTTTTTATTACTCATCCATTTAGATGTTATTTAATCTTGAAATTACACATAATTAAGGGGTGTGTGTGTCCTTTGATTGGCAGGCGACAGATGGGCTGACAGTGTTAGCGCTGGTGGCTAGCTCCTTGCTTAATCCCAGGAGGGCCTCAGCTAGAAGCAGAGCAGCACAACCTCTTAGCTTTAGCCTGCTTACATCTGTTAGCCCCTGCTAGCCCCAGTTAACTCAGTTAGCTCTTAACTACAGGTACCTCAGAGGTCATTGGGTGTCAATCATTAGCCTCCACGCTAACAGTCCCCCTCTCACCTCCACCTCTCTGGGAACCGCCCACCAAGCTTCCACTCAGGTGTTCAGAAGCCTGTGGGTGGTGTCATGGAGGGTTTGTCCAGTAATGTTTTACAGTCTCTGTGCCAACCTCTGCGGGATGACGGATGAGCAGAGGCCCTGCTTGTGCAGCTCATGAAGACTTCCATGTTCAGACTTTCTACCAACAGGAAGTCATAATGGTGTCAACACAAAAAGAAAATGTCATGAAAGTTTTTGACTTTTTAAGGAAATGTTCTCAAACGTTTGATCAGCTGATGAGCAGCTTATTTTCTAAATGCACTTTTCAATCAATTGCCTACTCTTATTTTTTCTTTTGTCTTTTCCTCTGTTTTGCATTTTTGAAGCTTTACACACATCCTAGTTCACCAGCGCCAAATGCCAACACTTGAATTTCCTCCTTCAGGGGTGTATTTAACTGGGAGTTTAGAGGAATCAGCTCTCCCTCTCTCTCCCTACCAGCCTCTTCCACCTCTGCCAAACACAACTGCTGCAGTACCTCCATCATTAAACTCAATAATCGGTTCTTTGACATGTCTGAAATAACTTCAGTGGCTTCAGGCACAGCTTTGTACTTTCTCTGATGCTGCTGCAGCTTAGACATGTCTACTGGTTTTTAAGTTTGGACTTAACTGGCAAGCGTCATGGAAATAAGAAGTAATGAGCAAACTGCAGTTACCTCTGAGACAACATGCAAACAAGAAATGCACCAGTTAAAATAAGAAAGCAGGTGTAGAGGAACTTACAGGTGCACAGCCCTTCTTGATGGTTACGCTGGGAGTGGTGGCCCTCAGCGCTCCGGTGACACCGTGATAGTACCTGAAGCAGACCTGGGTCTCAGCTGTGGAAGAGACGCTACATGTTAATAACCATGGAAAGAGGCAAAAATAATTACTTTCCTTTGGCAACACTGATTTTTATTCAACTATAAATGTAGTTTCTGGATCCACCAGCTTTGCAGCACTTTTGTTTTCTGAAAGTTTTTCCATTTGCCTCCAGTCTTTGTGTCAGCCTGTCATTTGGCTCCTACCTCCTCACGTCCTTAATACATCCTTGAGTGACTTTGAGTGTGGAATGGTTTTTGTCTGAGTATTTACTGGGATTTTTACAAACCACCCTCTCTAGGGTTTCCAGAGAATGGTTTGAAGAAGAGAAAATATCCAGTGAGCAGCAGTTTTCTGGACCAGAATGCAACAGAAGAGCACACCGCCACTCATGTCAGCTAAGAACAGGAGACTGAGGCTACAATTCACACTCACTCACTACAGATCAGACAAATCTGCAGCAACTGTGTGATGCTATCATGAGGAATGTTTCCAACACCTGGTTGGATCTTTGGGTGCGTTCTTTTTTAAATTAACCTGTTACATCATCACCACTGCAACAACCTGCTGTCACTCAGCAGACTTACGTTTATCTGTGTTTCTTGTGACGCCCAAATAAAATGATTTTCTGAGGCTCCACTTCACCAACAAGCACCTCCACTTCCGTCTCCGCGAAATTACGTTTAAATCTCTTTTCAATCACCACGATTCAGTTTTAAATGCCTCAGATCAGCTGGCTCATTTATATGCAGAAACATCCATGAGGTACTTTGCATTGACCATCTATGGTAGAATGTGGGCGTGTAGGAGGCGGAATATGAGCCAAATTCACCTGCGCAAACTCCCAGGAAGAGTGTGATTTATAAAGGGGAAATTGCTTGAATCTGTGCGTACGCACGGTTTTAGAAATCTGAATATTTTTTGGCGTACGCAAACTTTTGGTTTTGGGCGTACGTACACTTTTAGTAAAGATCCTACGCAAAGTTTTATAAATGAGACCCCTGAACAGGAAGTGTTAAGCATGTTCACAGCACTTTGAGTCCAACTGAACACATGCAGTCCCAGCTGGACTGGCTGGGTGTCTTCGCCCAATTTGTGCCATTTTTTTTTAATGAAACTAAGATGTTGATGATGGTTAGCCTCCCTAACCATCAGATCTGCACAATCCATTGATCATTTCAAATCACTGCTGAAAACTCATTTGTTTTCGCTGGCTTTCTAACCAGTTTAAGAGTGTCACATTCTATTTTTTTTTTTTTTTGGGGTTTTTTGGTTTTCTCTTTTGTGATTGTGTTTTTTTCTGCTTTTTTCTGATTTTTCTTTTTTCTGTACAGCCTTTGGTCAACTGAGGTTGTTTTAAATGTGCTCTATAAATAATTTGACTTGACTTGACTTGACTTGACTTGACATGAAAATATACTGAGTGATAATCCTGCCCACTGGAAGATGTATTCAGATTAGAACGAGTGGCAGTAGTTTTATTTGATCCATGCTTGTACGGCAGTGGAAAACTGTTTGTTTGCAGGTTTAAATAGCATCTCATCCTCTGCTGTGGTGACTGGGATAAATGTTTGGGAGCAACTAAATGGTTGACCCAGTTTAACATACTGTAACAGTGAGTTTTAAAGCGTGAGTCTCTGCAGAAGGCCCCTCCACCTGTGATGTAGGTGTTACTACAGTAAGCACAAACACCTGCAAGCCTTTCAGCTGCTATGAATATTCTTCATGTGTATCATTGTCTCTCTCATACCAACAAATCCCCATGTCCCTAAACACAGCAGTTGTGGAGCATTTGTAAGTGTCTCCCTGCTCTGGTGTCCTCTGATGATGCTCCTCTGGTACTCTTCCAGAGGCTGCTGCAGCACCGTGGCCTCTCAGCCAACAGAAGATGTGTTGGTTGTGAAGGATAATAAAAACATCCTCTCACACAACGGAGCAAATGTACGTCTCATTCAGTTATGAAGAAAATGTTATAATTTAGAAATATGCGGCCAAACCTAAGTCTTACAAAAGTACAACCCTTGATGGAAAACATCACTGGCACCACAGCGTGATGACGGTATCAGTGTTTCACATGGCTGTGGAGGATTTTTGGTCCGTTCTTCTTCTCTTGTTTCAGGTCATTGAGGTTTGCAGCACTGGTTTCTGCAGGTCCCACCACAGCATCTCAATCAGGTTGAGGTCTGGACTTCGACTGGACCATGTCATCACCTTGATTCTTTTCTTTTTCGGTTATTTTCTTGTAGATCTGCTGCTGTGTTTGGGATCAATGGGCCTCCTTCACCAAAAGTTATCACAGAGAACTTTGTTCTTCAAGCCTACCAACAAACTTTTCACAAAGATTGTGGCAGTCATGAACATTCTGGTATCTTGGATTTGTCATAAGTCCAAATCTTACGAACACTCAGGAGAACTCTTACAAACATTTAAATGCCAACATGTTTGAACAAAGTCAGCGTTTGAGATGTTTTCTGCTGTTAAGTTCATTAATAACGATGTTTTCTTTTGTGTCAGATTTCCAGGCAAAAACAAACAAACAGAAAAGTAACTAAGACCGGGCTCTGACAGCCTTGCCATTAGAGACTGAGTCCAGGTGGATTGCCCCTCCTTGGGGATGGAAATTGGTGGATGGGCATCATGTCCCAGGACCCCATCGGAAGCAGAAGCCAAAGGATGAGGATGGGCATCCCATCCTGAGAGAGTCTGAGACGAGATCTGGGGTTTGATTGAGGTCTGGAGAGTCTGAGGTGGCCAGGTGCTAACGCAGCAGGGAAAAGTATACAATCAATGTTTCAATTTTCCACTAATACGGCTCCATTTCACATATGTGCTGTCCGATGAAAAACACGCATCTCCAAAAGTCTTACTTTTAGGAGCATGAAAAAACTGTTTTTCTTACAAACTAATTGACAAAATAAGGCGAAGTCTGGGTTAATTGACATTTTTTAGACCCGGAATGAAACCTTGTGCTCACAATCATTGATGACCAGTTTAAATTAATTTTAACGGACATGCGTGTATTTTTGACAGCAAGCGGACATACGTGTTTCTATTATTATGTACTCTTACGAGGTCCGGTTAACATGTGGGCCTACGGTTTCCTCTTTATGTCACACCAAGCTGGTAAACTATTTATAGCAAGTTATGCTACATTTCCGCTTAGCATGTGATGCTAATCAAGGGTTTTTCTAAGCATTTTATATTGAAATCAGGGTAATTCACAGGCGAACAGCTGTCAGATGTTGACGTGAGCGCGTCACGTAATGCTGAGTGCTCGTGCGACTCTTACTAATGCGGCTGCATTTAACAACGTAATGTACCGACGTCAATTTAATATTCTTCGATCATCTGAAAAAAGCATTGTGCTGTTCAGTTATGCTTATCCTGGACAGAAAAACTATTTTACCTGTCAAATGTTATCCTTCTGAACTGCAGACATCCTCTGCTGCACTGCACCCTGTGACGTATGTCCAAGCCTTACGACAGGACATAACTGTCCCACAGAAAAGACACCTCTGATGTAAAATGCACTTCTTCCAAGTGGGACATAAATGAGGATGCTTTTCCTGCTGCCTGGCCAGTAGAAAAACATTTTACTATCCCCCAAACTGATGAGGTGCATTTCATCTGCCTTGTACTGTTTACAGTCAGCAGCTAAGTAAACACTCAAACCAGCTGTTTATTGTTTTCCAAATTAAATCAGATCTCATTTAAATCTAGAAAGAGGTTGGTTGCTGCTGCGTTCCTGTTGTGGTGAACTACAGTTAACTTACCTGCCTCCTCTAGAAGCTGACAGTCCCTGGATTCCCTGCATCATGGAGCTTCCAGATTTACAAATACAATAAAACTAAAACTTCTTGTTTTACTGGACTGTTTTAAAAGGATGTTTAGCAACTTGAAGATGAACACATCTGGTGCAGAGACTTCGACTGATGTTCCTGTTTATTTTTCTCAGTCATTTTAATCAAATTTACCTGATACAAACTTTACTGAAATCTTGTACAACTAAAATGAAACTGTGTACAAACTTTACGTACTGCTGCTCATCTTGGCTAGGGCATTCTGAAAAAAGAGATTTTGCATCTCAATAAGAAACTAATTTTTAATACCAATATGGAAGAGGTGCTTTTTTTTCCCCCAGCATACCTGTTGTCTCTTCCAGAAGGTTATGAGCTATTGCTATACATGTTAACTAGTTACCATTCTATACTTATACACTGAATATTAGCACATAGTGAGCAAATAAAGTCAAACTGATTTCATTAACACTAGTAGTGACTGAAATTCATGTCAGAAAATGAAGACATAAAACAAAGTTGGCACAAATAAACAAAGAAGAAAAAACACAGACCAATCAAGAATAAATTGCTTTGTACTTTAACTTCAGATAAATAACACTACAAACAAAATAGTGTACTATAGTTTCACTAGTTCTGTGCAACAGAACTGTGTTGCACAAGCAAAACTGTTGCAGAGTTTTGTCTGTGCAGCAGAATTATGTTGCACAGACAAAACTCCAACAGTTTTGTTTGTGCAACATAGTTGAGCATGCCGATCCAGCCATTTCTGTTTTTTATTAGCATCATCATAAATGTGCACGTTATTTGTTAACAAACAGAATCAAGTACGTTTATATCTGTGTTCATTTGTTACCTTAAAAAAAAACAGGCTTAATGTTTACGTCAAGCTGGATGTCATCACTCACATGGCAAGATAAATAGTTTATTCATTCAACAACAGCATCGGATCGATGTCGGCCGATACTCAGCCCAGGTATCGGACTGGAAAAACCTGGATCAGTGCATCTCTAGAACAAACTAAACCCTTCTGCTTAACATTGTGTTATTGACGTGTGTGTGTGTGAGTATGTGGCTCCATCCGTCAGTCTGTCCCGCCATCATTAGTGTTGAAGTCCGCCGTAGAAAGCGTGGGAATCTTTTGACATAACCCTCTTCAGCTCTTGAAGGTGTCTGAAATTCAAGTCTTTTTCTTTCTGGCTGCATCTGTAGAGTGACGTCACCGTGGTGATGCTCTTCTTCCTCAGAGATGGTGGGGGGCAGATAGGGTTCCCAGTCGTCTGAGTGGCACAGCTTGTAATCAGCATGCCATCCACGTTGTCCTGATTGATGGACAGAAGGAATTGTACAAGAAAAAGACAGCAGAGAGCAACGTCACCATTGTTTCCCATAATTTAGGTTGTCTCTGCAGGTCATGTGCTTTTGTTGCTAAGACGCCATTTTAGGTGGAAAACAGTCAGCGGTCCCGTTTATCAAACAAGTGCGGAAATGGCGCACACATGATCATAAAAATGTCTTATGATTGTATCCACATGTGATTTATGAATGTTCGTGTCTGACCAAACAACAGAATCTATGTCAGAAATCCCTCCTCATCCGCTGTTTCTGAAGCAGCAGCTCAGACAGCTGGAGGCGGATCCAAGCCTGACCCGGACTGTCAGATCTGAGCCTGACCCGCACAGGGACCGAAGAAAAGATAACTTTCATTAGCTAAGCTAAGAAACAGTCTGCTGACAGAACTTATAGAAAACAAATTATGGTCAGATTACTTAATAGAAACGACGGATCGCCTCCTGTGTCCTCCGTGTCTCAGTGGGGCTGCAGGTGTCATACCAGCCGGCAGATCTTTACAGCAGAGTGTTAAAACTTCTGATGAAGGCGACAACTGATCGCCAAACATGTCAAGATAAATAGCTTTATTATCTCCTGTTGATGTCTGAATAAAGAAAGAAAACTCGGCTGCTTGTAAGAAGTGGGACAGTCAGGCTGCAGAAAGGCGCAGGTGTGTTGGACGCTGCTTTAGACTCAGAAAGTTTGAAACACAACCCTGACCTGTGTGGAGCTGTACAGCGATGATAGAGCTCCTTTCCCCTAAGAGTTTATTGACAAGTTGAAGAACAGAAATACTAGTTTATGAACATTATTTGCAGCCAGAAGGGCAGATGCAATGGTAAATGAAGCTCCCAACAGAGTAATGCAGGAGACAGGAGGTAATCCGTCCTATTAAGCAATCTATACCTTTGTTGTACATGTGCTCAGTCGGTAGACTGTTTATTAGCTTAACTAATGGAAGTTATTGTTTATGTCTCTGTCCGAGTCAGACCCGGATCCGACCGCCTCCACCTGCAGCGCTGCTGCTTAGGCTAGACACAGCTGGATGAGTAGATTCTGTTGTTTGGTCAGACACAAAATTTATAAATGTGGATCAAATAAATAGTTTATGATAGATGTGCGCTCATTTAGCCAGTTTGACCACTATTTTTTCCACTTAAAATGGTGTGAAACCTGGTTACTGCTGGTTAAGCAACAAATGTTACTCCTAGCAGAGACCAGTTATCAGATTGCCAACCTTCCCAATACTAACCTTCATTTTCAGATTCTTCTGGGACACAGGAGAGTCATCTTTGTCACATTTGAGTGAGTCTTGGGAGAGAAAGAGAAACATGTTTACACAAAGCTTACACAGAGAGACATAATTATCCTGAAAAACAGGCAAACAGTGCATAGATTACACACTGATGATACATCTCCGTCAGAAATCTAATGTACAAGTAAACAACAGCACAAGGTCTGTTAACGGACTTAGCAAATCAATCGGATACAAAAGAAAACATTACTGGAGACTAAACGCAGCAACAACATGTTCTCTGCTGCAAAAGAAACGTGTCAACAAAATGCTAGCTGTTACCCATCTAATTGCCATACAATGCTGCATTCCGTTTACCTCGAAACTGGGTAGTGGGAACGGGGGGGGGGGGGGGGGGGCGACGACACCCGACCAAACTGCAATCCTGTTACTGGTCTGAAAACCAGTTAGCAGCCTAGCAAAACAACGTGTTTGCTAAAACGAGCTGGTGTTGTAGTTCACATATACCGCATGGAAATTATGAATTACACCACAGCAGCGTCCCCCTACATCTACATAAACCAACACTATGTGTACGACTGGTTTCATGCAGCAGAAATAGTAAGATGTGTAATTAAACGTAACATTACAGGAGCTGCTAACACTGCTAGCGTAGCTAACACCGGGTGCCGTGTTAGCTGCGCTAGCATCTGAACTCAGACCTGCAAGGATTATCAGACTTCCCAGTAGGAAATCCGATTTCGGGGGGCCGTTCCAGTTGAAACGTCCCACTCGGAACTGGGAATTTTTGACTTCCGAGTTTAAATGGAAAGCAGCAAAGAGATGGCGTTTAGTCGGCTAGCATTAGCTAGCATCATGGTACTCGTCAGGAGCGAGTTGTAAACAACGACAGAAAAGTTGCACTTGAAACAATCCACACAAATAACAACCGTGAGTGCATATTACCTTGTGAAAACTGGAATGTAGTTGTCAAACATTAAGCTTATAATCATACTTTACCTTCTAAGCGATCGATGTAGGTCCGGTCTGCTCTCGGACCTCATGAACAACGTGGGGGCGGGCTGACGTGACAAAGGGGTGGGAGATGCGTGTTCTTGACTGACACTCATGGCATCCAATGGAGATAAGTTTTAAATAGATTGCTGTATAAAACCTCTTCCCGTTGGTTATTTAGATATCTACTGCATCAGTTGCTAGAGAAGAATGCGGACATATCAGATATGATAAAACCTCAAAAACGTCAAAATTGGACATACGTGCTTTCTATCGGACAGCGACGATATGCTTTTTATCACCGCGCCCAAGCAGCCGCTCTACAGACTGTTGTGTATCCATGCCAACCAGATGGAAGTAGAAGAAAGAAAGAAGCCTGGCTGAGTTGTAAACAAAACACACGAACGATAGAGAGTGTACAGCAACACAGTTTGCTTCTGATCCTGCTACATAGTTTGTTTTTAATGTCAGGAAAGTATTCAATTTGAAAACAGGGCACGGCTGCATGTGGAGAACAATGTTGGTATGCAGTGGAGGTGTGGATGAGGATTTCTGGACAGACCTGAGCAAGGCGCAGATTGATTCTGTTGAACTGCAAAGTCCTGACCATATGCAGATATTAGCGACGAACAGCCAGGTACCGGTAAGTTGTGAACATGAGCTTTTGTATCGCTTAGCCCGCTAAGCCCTTGCTGGTAATTTGTCCAGTGTTTGTAAAAGACCTATTGATGTTAATATAAGAAATACATTAGTAGCAGGCACATGATGATACTAAATGCTAGGCATGCCGTGTAACCCTATTATTAGGAGTATAACTGTCAATAAGAAGGATATCCCAATAGTACAGCTGCTTATGGGAACCTCTTTAGTTAAAAAAAAGTGGAGTATCTGGGATTTAGGTCGAGCTAAAGTTGGTGCGCGTTCACTCACGCTGCATTTCAGGTTGATGCAAGCCGCTCCGAAACCACCCTGTACAGCTGGTCCGAGAGCGGGAGAGTTACATCGACTAGGAGTGCGTGTGGCGTGTTCACACTGACCTAGTCGCGCCCTGTTCGGACCCAAAACTCAGTAAGGTTGACCTAAATAGGTCCTGTGTGAAAACCACCTGAGATCTGGGGTCTGACCGAAGTCTGGAGAGTCCAAGACAGAGCTACTGTAGATGTTTTTGTGTAGTTCCTATTAACGGTGCACGGTCCAACCTTGGGCTGAACTTTGACTGACTGATTTGATTTATTTGTCCTTATACAGAAAATTCATTTTCACAGCCCGTACAGCCACAAAAAGACACACAGCAATGAATAACACAAGAAACATATACCTCTAATCACTGATAGTATACCCACCACCCACACATTTTAAAACACATTGAATTACATTCTTCCCAGTGTTCTGTTCAGTTGTATTACTGCATACGGAATAAAGCTTTTGCTGAATTTTACCCTTTTCCAATTTATTTTTCTGTAGCAGAGTACAGATGGGAGCAGTATGAAATATGGATTAGGGGGTGACTGGGGTCAAGTCACTCCTGGTGAGATTCATAAGTAGTTTGGAAATGATCTTATACGCCTTCCCACACACGAACAACTCCTGGATAAAACTGCTGGGTTAAAAAGGGACCAACTGATTTCTGGTTTATTTCAACCCAGACATTTGGGTTGTTGGGTTGTTGGCCCAACTTCTGGGTTAAAATAACCCAACATTGTAGTCAACATAACCCAACTTCTGGGCCAAATATTCGACTCGAAAGTTGGGTCCAAAAAAGAACAACCCAATTTTCTGGGTTGAAGTAACCAAGAAATTAATTGGCTAGTTGGTCCCTTTTTAACCCAGCAGTGGGTCAAAAATAACCCATTATGGGAGTTTTTAATGTGCAGACTGAAGGGCAGCAACGTTTGCTTCTCTAAGATCACGGCAGGTGTCTTTCCTCCTTGGCACTATGTTAACAATCATTCACTGAACTCGTTTAATCCATCTTAATCCATCAGGACCAGAGGAATGAAACGTGTATGTAAATCCCTTACAGTGATGTGGTGGCTGTTTTGGCCAGCACGTCAGCTTGACCACATAAATCTGTGTTTCATCCCAAAAAACTGCTGCACAACCTTTTTCTGCAAGCAAAATGATGAAGGAAATCATTTCTCCTTTTTTACTGTCCACTTCAGTTCAACAGTCCAACCATCAAGAGAGTGGCATAACATATGATTTCATGTTTAGTGAGTTTATATTGCGTCCACCTAACAGGAGGAAGATCATCTTCCAGCTCCGAGCTCTCGGGCAGCCAGACGAGGCCCAGCTCTACATTTGGCAGCTTGTCTTAAAGTTATGACTAATAACTGGACATATTGAGCTTCTCTAATCAAAGTGTCTAATTTCAAAACCAAAAGACAGATGGTTTTATTTTCACATTAAAAAGACAAACTGCATGGGTCCAATTAAAAAAACAGGGAAAATACTGTCAAGCAAGAAGTAGCAACTATATCTGCAGAAGACGGAAAACAATTTCTCTGGTATCCTTTTAAGAATAAGCTTTTTATGTTTACTCTTTACCTACGAAGAAACTACTGCTCAATAACAACTGATCAAGGTTGTTTTTTTTCCATTACTTACAGTCACTGAAGTGGGAACTGGAATCAATTTTCCAGACTATCTGTCCCTTGTGAGATCCATTGATGCCTCTGTTCTTGTAGTCCAGAAAGTTCTCAGACAGAGCCTCATCTGAAGAGAAAAGAAGACTGATTAAAGTTAACGATTCCTCCGCAAGTCTTTCTGTGCCCCCCCCCTACTAGACTGTATCTAATCATGACTGAAAGTGTCAGGGGTCTCTGTTGTTTCCAAGACTTTCAACATTCTCCCACTGGGGGAACACGTCAATCTACACCAATACATCGATTCACTGATCAATGGTCCAAGAGCATCATACTAAACTGAAAATAACAAAGAAATTAAAAAAAGGAGTAAGGTTTGCAATATATACGTCTTTAATGTGGATGATATGAGAATCAGCTGCTCTAAATCCTAAACCATAATCATTCACCACAAAGGATGGAGAGTCCTCTCCAGCTCAGGAGGGAGGTCCTGTCGCAGGTGGAGGAGTTTGAATATCTCTGGGTCTTGTTTAGGAGTGATGGAGAGACGGAGCGTCTCTGTAAACATCACATCTCTGTAAACATCATCTCATCTCTGTAAACATCACGTCTCTGTAAACATCATCTCATCTCTGTAAACATCGCGCTTCTGTAATCATCATGTCGTCTCTGTAAACATCACCTCATCTCTGTAAACATCGCGCTTCTGTAGACATCATCACATCTCTGTAAACATCGCGCTTCTGTAAACATCATCACATCTCTGTAAACATCACCTCATCTCTGTAAACATCGCGCTTCTGTAAACATCATCACATCTCTGTAAACATCGCGCTTCTGTAAACATCATCACATCTCTGTAAACATCACCTCATCTCTGTAAACATCGCGCTTCTGCAAACATCATCACATCTCTGTAAACATCACGTCTCTGTAAACATCACCTCATCTCTGTAAACATTATGCCTCTGTAAACATCATCAAGTCTCTGTAAACATTATGCCTCTGTAAACATCATCACATCTCTGTAAACATCACGTCTCTGTAAACATCACCTCATCTCTGTAAACATTATGCCTCTGTAAACATCATCACGTCTCTGTAAACATCACCTCATCTCTGTAAACATCACCTCATCTCTGTAAACATCATCACGTCTCTGTAAACATCACCTCATCTCTGTAAACATCACGTCTCTGTAAACATCACCTCATCTCTGTAAACATTATGCCTCTGTAAACATCATCACGTCTCTGTAAACATCACCTCATCTCTGTAAACATTATGCCTCTGTAAACATCATCAAGTCTCTGTAAACATTATGCCTCTGTAAACATCATCACATCTCTGTAAACATCACGTCTCTGTAAACATCACCTCATCTCTGTAAACATTATGCCTCTGTAAACATCATCACGTCTCTGTAAACATCACCTCATCTCTGTAAACATCACCTCATCTCTGTAAACATCATCACGTCTCTGTAAACATCACCTCATCTCTGTAAACATCACGTCTCTGTAAACATCACCTCATCTCTGTAAACATTATGCCTCTGTAAACATCATCACGTCTCTGTAAACATCACCTCATCTCTGTAAACATCACCTCATCTCTGTAAACATCATCACGTCTCTGTAAACATCACCTCATCTCTGTAAACATCACCTCATCTCTGTAAACATCATCACATCTCTGTAAACATCACCTCATCTCTGTAAACATCACCTCATCTCTGTAAACATCGCGCTTCTGTAAACATCACCTCATCTCTGTAAACATCACCTCATCTCTGTAAACATCGCGCTTCTGTAGACATCACCACATCTCTGTAAACATCACCACGTTTCTCGACAATGAGACATGATAACAGTGGACTTTTAAAAAAAGACGACTTTGTGTGCCGTGCACATCTGAATTAGTTGTGCACATCCCTAGTATCTATGTGTATTTGTAATACGGCTGCCACAATTTGTCGATTAATCGTGATTATGTCGACTATCAAAATAATCGTTGACTATCGTTTACTGTTTTTAAGCTTTGTTTTTCCCTCTGTAAATTGCCACTGTACCCGCCGCTGCCTTGTCTACCCGTCTGTCCTTGATGCATGTGCATAGTTGTAGCTTCTTTAGTTTTACATTCACATAAATAAACACACATACACACACTGCCAAAAGAATTTACATAATACGAATTGGACACATTTTCCCATTAGATCTAATGAGAAAGTGCCCTAATCTATATGTATAGACACGTATACGTAATGTCAACATAGGTGAAATCTTTGTTCATTTGATGTAAAATAAATAAAGTTCTGGTTCTGGTTACATGTGGTCATGTCTCTCTTACCAATGAGATACATTCCAATCCAATCCCCAGCATCCACCTCCTCTTTGATGTCCCATACGATCAGCAAGTCTTCAGACTGGCCGATGGTGTAGTGGGAGGAGCTGACGGTGAGCGTGGAGCGGGCATCTGGGGACACCAGGTCCGTATCGCTGGTGGAGCGCGGCAGCCCCAGCATGAAGGCATCCTGGTCCAGACCGTTGACAGCGTAGGCCTCAGGGCCGTAGCTGTGACGGGCCGCATCCTTGCAGCGCTGGCGGGTCTGGCTGCTGCGGGTCGGGGAGGCCATGGCAGCCAGGCTCAGGAGCCGATTCTGGTACAGGTTCTGCAACAAATAACAATATTAAAATAATAATAATAATAATAATATATATACAGTATATACATATATATATATATATATATATATATATATATATATATATATATATAGACAGAAAAATAAAGAAACTAAATTATAATCTAGGGAAATAAATGATTCTTTTAGAATTCTGGTTGAAGATAATAATAGTAATAATAATAATGATAATAATAAAAGCAAACAAAGCTATCATGATCACATTAGAGCACCTTTCCCATGAACAGTGTATTGATTGCAGTGACTGACTCAAAGTGTTGCTCACCAAAATTTTAGCTTTGGAGCCCCATCATGCTTGTTTACTTGTTTCTTTCTTTGTTTTATTGTTTTAATATTTTTATTGAACCACAATTCAAAATCAATGTCATGATTTTCATCAAAATTTTATTTATCATTACTTATGTCAATTTCAACTTATTTCATTGACAGCAGTTTTTTTTCCTTCTTTAATTGGAGCGTATGAATAATTTTGAGGACGACTGCATATATATATATATATATATATATATATATATGTTAGGGCTGTCAAAAAATTAATCCTGATTAATTACATTGCTTTTTTCACTTCTAGAACACATTTAGGGTTAAAGGTGTCTCACCAGGAATTCTGCATTTATCTTTAGTAGACTAAACTACTGAAACCCTGTCCTTACATGTCTCCCTATAGTCCTTCAGACAGCTGCAGTTTAGTCCAGAATGTTGCTGATACGGTCCACACACGCTGACTTCACAACTGTCCTAATGTGAAGCTGAAATTCAGGTCTGAGTCCTGGACTACTCCCGGATGTGTAGCTTGGTTTTAGCCTTTAAGTTGTAAAACAAAAGTTAATGTGTTTTCTGCGTAAAGCAGTAGTAATTAAAAAGGACGTCTCTTGTTTGACGATAGGATTAATTTAGGATTAATTTTTTGACAGCCCTAATATACAGGGGTTAGACAATGAAACTGAAACACCTGTCATTTTAGTGTGGGAGGTTTCATGGCTAAATTAGACCAGCCTGGTGGCAAATATTCATTAATTGCACATTGCACCAGTAAGAGCAGAGTGTGAAGGTTCAATTAGCAGGTAAGAAGCATGGTTTTGCTCAAAACATTGCAATGCATACAACATTGTATCAGAGTTCAAAAGGGGACAAATTGTTGGTGCATGTCTTGCTGGTGCATCTGTGACCAAGACAAGTCTTTGTGATGTATCAAGAGCCACAGTATCCAGGGTAATGTCAGCATACCACCAAGAAGGACGAACCACACCCAACAGGATTAACTGTGGACGCAAGAGGAAGCTGTCTGAACGGGATGTTCGGGTGCTAACCCGGATTGTATCCAAAAAACATAAAACCACAGCTGCCCAAATCACGGCATTCGCTTGGCCCAGGACTTGTGCTAGATGGGCCAAGGACTACTGAACCATTCTGGAGGACCATGTGCATCCAAAGGTTCAAACATTGTATCCTGAAGGCGGTGCAGTGTATCAGGATGACAATGCACCAATACACACAGCAAGACTGATGAAAGATTGGTTTGATGAAGATGAAAGTGAAGTTGAACATCTCCCATGGCCTGCAAAGTCACCAGATCTAAATATTATTGAGCCACTTTGGGGTGTTTTGGAGGAGCAAGTCAAGAAACGTTTTCCTCCACCAGCATCACGTAGTGACCTGGGGCCTCATTTATAAAGCTTGCTTACGCACAAAACAGGGCCTGAAAATGGCGTAAGTAATTTTCCACGCAAAGTTTCAGATTTATACAAACAAATCTGACGGGAAAATGTGCGCACCTGTACGCAAACCCTGAACCTTGCGCACGAACATTTTGGAGACGGGAAACTGGCGACACCGCTGGTAAGATGATGAGCTGAAGCCACGATCATGCATTTAACCATCATATCAGACTGGAGACCATCGTAAACCCCCGTCTGTTCCTGGATTGAGCTGTACGATCCATCAGCCTCATTAAAGAGAGCTACAGTAGGCTTCAGCTTCAATTATATAGGATGACAGTTATTGGTAGGTTACCTGTAACAAGGTGTGGAGGCTGATTGTAATTACTTAGGAAACGGTGACACTCGTACATAATGCTTCACAACGGACGCGCTGCACTGCTGGAAGATCATGGAAAGAAGAAGATAAAGATGGAGAGAGTTTTTAGAAACCACGAATATTCCCTGGGCCATGATTACTGACTGATGCCAATAGATTCCCCTGAGCAACCTTCCCGAACTGGGGATTCTTAGATCATTTCAGAGGGTTGCCCGACGATTGTAATCGCTGTAAACTAAATACATTTAGAATTTTTAGGGTTGTCAAAATAAATCTGTTAATGCAGGAGATTAATCTGTAGGAATATAAACGCATTTTCTAATAAATAAATTAGAGCCTAACTCATAATAAAAATTGCAATTTAGCAATATCTTGCAAAGCCCCTTCTCATATCTTGGTCAGCTAAGTTTTTTTTTTTTATTATTATCATGTTTTCTTACAGTTGAGTACATATGTATGATTATTGTTGCACCTGTACTTTTTATATTATTGTTATGTTAGATAGATGTTACATTGTAAAAATAAAAAAACAGTATTACAAACATTGAATTTATCACCTGGGATTAATTAAAGTATTTTTAATTTAATTTCATTAATAATCCACCAAACCCCATTATCCCCCTAATCCATTTTCCGTTTCCGTTTTCCAGCCTCACATGTAGATGCTGCAGGATGATCTGAAATGTCGCACAATAAAGAGCTCAGCTGTTGCGGGGGTCAGGAACAACAACGTCTGGTATCTGGGGGGGTCGTAGCTCAGAAAGTTTGGGAACTCCTGGATCTGTGTGTTAAACTTGACTCGACCGACCCGCCGAATCCGTTTAATCCCAGTGCGCAGTTTTTGACCACAACGCGCTCCAGTGTGCAGCGAGCCGTTCTTCATGAAACTGCGTTTTCTCGTCTTCTCAGTCGCCACGATCAAGTTTAAATGCCTCAGATCAGCTGCTTATTTATATGCAAAAAATATCCTTGAGGTGCTTTGCATTGACCCTTCATGGTAGAAAGTGGGCGTGTAGGGGGCGGGATATGAGCCAAAGTCACCTGCGCAAACTTCCAAGGAGAGGGGGATTTATAAAGGGGAAATTGCTTGGATTTTTGCGTACGCCCGGTTTTATAAATCTGAATATTTTTCGGCGTAAGCAAACTTTGGGTTTTTGGCGCACGTACACTTTTAGTATAGATCCTGCGCACAGTTTTATAAATGAGACCCCTGGCCACTATCCTGCAAGAAGTATGGCTTAAAATCCCTCTGACCACTGTTCAGGACTTGCATATGTCATTTCCAAGACGAATTGTCGCTGTATTGGCCGCAAAAGGAGGCCCCACACCATACTAATAAATTATTGTGGTCTAAAACCAAGTGTTTCAGTTTCATTGTCTAACCCCTGTATATATATATATATATATATATATATATATATGTGTGTGTATGTATATATATATGTTTATGTATATGGCGTGAAGCAGGGTACACCCTGGACAGGTCGCCAGTCTGTCGCAGGGCCAACACAGAGGGACAGACAACCATTCATACTCACATTCACTCCTCGGGACAATTTAGAGTGACCAATTAACCAAACATGCACGTCTATGGATGGTGGGAGGAAGCCGTAGTACCCGGAGAGAACCCATGCATACATGGGGAGAACATGCAGACTCCACAGTTGGAATTGTTCAAGCCCCCTCCCCAGCAGGGACTCAAACTAGCGACCTTTTGCTGTGAGGCTACAGTGCTAACCACCACACCACCATGCAGCCACATATGCCCTGCTCAATACGAACCCAACAGTGAAACATGGTGGTGGCAGCATCATGCTATGGGGGTGTTTTTCAGCTGCAGGGACAGGACGACTGGTTGCAATTGAAGGAAAGATAAATGCGGCCAAGTACAGACAGATCCTGGAAAAAAAACCTCTTCCAGAGTGGCTTCAGAACAACTCTGGGACTATTCTTGGCGAGAAGGGTCTATCTGCGGCTCGCAAGACAGGGGCGTGTCGTAGAGTGGGCGTGTCGTAGAGTGACGTTACTCGACGACACGCCCACCAGGCCAATGATAGCACGGTAAAATCTAGCCCTAGCCCTGACCCTTCCCCTAAAGCTAACCAGACCCACCCACAATGCGACACGCCCACTGTAGGACACGCTCACTATAGGACACGCCCACTGGGTTGCAAGCCGCAGATAGATACTGAATTGAAATTGAATTGAAATTTATTGAAAGGATAGCCCCTTGAGATGTAACATTTCGTTTTCGAGGGGGTCCACGACATAAACAGACATTTACACAAATAACAGAAATTGAATAAACTACAATATACACAATACAACATTCACACCGACTAACAAAGCTCTCCCAAATCTAATCACCCCCATAAACCCGACCCTCGCTACAAGTAGGTTGAAATACATTAGCAAAAGAGTACAGAATACCCATGTGCATAGTAAATTTAAAAAAAAAAAAAAGGCATGTTGGATCAATACACTAACAAACATTTCAGTTGTAATTCATAATAAAGCAAAACATTTTGTAAGAACGCAACAATATATAAATACAGTACATAATTACAAATACAATATCAGAAACAAGAACAAGTTATTTGTAGATGAGTGAGTGTGGCTCTCCTAAAGATCTGTTGAGAAGTAATAGCCCTGATTGTAACAGGTAAGTTGTTCCAGTCTGATGGGGCTTTGAATTTAAATGCTCGACGCCCAAATTCTTTTTTGATTTTGGGGACACAAAAAAACAAATGCTCGGTATGTCTCAGGTTATATGAGGACCTAAATGGAACTAAAAAATTGTTTTAAATAGGATGGATAATTAAGATAATAACACCTAAAAATAAATTGAAGCCAGTGAAAATGCCTTCTTGATTCTAATGCTAACCAGTTTAGTGATGTATACATTTGACAGTGATGCGTTCTGTAAGGACACCTCAGTACAAATCTACAGAGACTATGATAAATAACATTAAGAGGTTTGAGATTTGTATCGGAGGTGCTCTGATAGACCACATCAGCGTAGTCCAATATTGGTAGTATCAAATGAGTAATGATTCTCTTCCGTATAGATAAGGTAAAACAATTAACAGAGGAATAAAGTGATCTCAAACAAATGGAAATTTTCTTTGTAAGTGATTCTATATGTGGTCTAAATGTCAGTTGAGAGTCGAGGTGAAGACCAAGATATTTAAACACCTCAACTTTAACCACTGGTGAATCATCAAGAAATTTAATTGATAAATCATTTGATTGGATATCATGCCTTAAGTTAAATAACATACAATAAGACTTTTTCTTGTTGAGTAAAAGTTTGTTTTGAATAAACCATTTTTGAACCAAGCTGAAATCAGATTGTAAAGAGTGCTTGATGTGGAGAACATCAGAACTGGAGAAATAAATTACAGTGTCATCTGCATATAAGTGTATTTGAGAGTTAAGGCAAATTTGTGGTAGATCATTTATAAATATAGAAAATAATAAAGGACCTAAAGAGGACCCTTGAGGTACACCCTTGTCTACAGTCATAAAATCTGAAAAGATTCCCTGATAAACAACACACTGACGTCTGTGGTGAAAATATGAGTTAAACCAAAGCAGTGCTTGTCTTGATAAACCAATAGCATATAATTTGTCTAAGAGTAAGTAATGATCAACAAAGTCAAAAGCTTTAGCTAAATCAATAAATATAGCACCTGTTTTCTTATTGGCATCAAATGAAGATATTATGTCATTAGTGAATTTCAGAAGAGTACTTGTGGTAGAGAAATTAGGCCTAAAACCAGATTGAAAGGGAGACAGGATATTAAAGTCATTTATATATTGAGATAATTGATTAAATATGATTTTTTCAAATATTTTCACAACAGTATTAATTATGGATATTGGTCTGTAGTTATTGATGTCATGAGGATCACCATTTTTATACAATGGGGTCACTCTAGTACATTTCCATGATAATGGAGTAGTACATGTTGTAAGAGATAAATTAAATAGATCAGATAATGGGTATGCCAGAACATGTGAGGCCATTTTTAAATACTTAGTCTCTAGGCCATCAGGACCAGCACTGCAATCAGATCTCAACCCATCAATTGTCTGCTGAACTACGGCTGGACTAATATTCCTAAAGGAGAAAGAGTTGTGGTGAACAGGAATTGTCACATCAAAGGAGGAATCAGAAACATCGAAGTCACATAACTTTGAACTACATGTAGAAAAATGCTGACTGAAAGCAGTGGCAATTTCAGAAGGGTTATTAATTATTTCATTATTGATTTTCATAAAGTTAGTTTGCTTTTTGGGAGATTTATTAGTTACAGTATTAATTCTGTTCCAGAATTTTTTATGATTTTTGAATTCAGATGTAAGGCAGTCCTTAAAATAGTTTGCCTTAGCATTTCTTGTTTTAGTTGTACATATATTTCTCAACTTTTTATAAGTAACAAAGTCTGAGGATTCCCCTTGTTAGACGATATTTTCCCCATGCCTTATCTCTTTGGTTAAACAGTTTTATTAGATCACCAGTGACCCAGGGCAAGTGTGTCCCCTTAACTTTAATAATTTTCCAGGTACACATGTTCTTGGCTGGCCCTGCCAGAGGGAGAGACTGGAGAGACTTGAAAATGGCTGTCCACCAACGTTCACCATCCAACCTGACAGAACTAGAGAGGATCTGCTAGAAAGAACGGCAAAAGATCCCCAAATCCAGGTGTGAAAAACTTGTTGCATCATTCCCAAGAAGACTCATGGCTGAACTGGCTCAGAAGGCTTCTACTCAGTACTGAGCAAAGGGTCTGAATACTTTTGACCATGTGATATTTCAGTTTTTCTTTTTAATAAATTTGGAAAAATTTCTACATTTGTTTTTTTTTTCTGTCAAGATGGGGTGCTCAGTGAACATTAATGAGAAATAAAATTAACTTTTTTTTTTATTTTGGCAAAAGGATGCAATGAAACCAAGTGTGGAAAGTTCAAAGGAGTCTGAATACTTTCTGTACTCATTGTGTAAAAAAAAATTATATATATATATATATGTATATATACATACAGTACATATCATTTTCATTTATTATTACTTTTGTCAGATTCAAGTCATTTCGGAGACCACTGTGGGTTTGTCTTTCATTAACAGAGGGGTACCAACAATTTTTCCACGTCTGTACTGTATGTTTTATGCCAGTTGCACACTAAAAACTCCTGGGAAAACCTGCTGGGTTAAAAAGGGACCAGCTGATTTCTGTTATTTCAACCCAGACATTTGGGTTGTTGACCCAACTTCTGGGTTAAAATAATAGGGGATTATCACACTTACCGGAAGTGCCCGGATTTTGGCACTTCCTCTTCCGGGCCATGTTAACAACAGCCGTTCCTGCTCTGTTATACTGTTTAAATCGGATAAACTCCAAACATACTCAAGTTTTCATTCTAGACTGAAGTGATACTAAGGAAGAAGTGAATCAAAGCGATCGATTTGCCGCGGTGAAGAGCCGAACTTTATAATAAAACACACGTTTGTTTGTCGCCGGTGGGGCACGACACCGGCACTTCACAGCATGCTAGCATTAGCCAGCTAGCGTTTACTGACGTGCTTAACATTGTGCGTCTTAAAACACACAAACATCTGAAGATCGGGTCTGTACCTCCCCGTTTCCAGTGGAACAACTGGGGACTGCCAAGAAAGGAGACGCTTTCAGATGATTGTGTGTTTTCAGCCGCACAAAGTTAGGCACGTTATCGAGCTGGCTAATGCTAGCCTGCTAACACGACTGCGCAGTCTGTCGGCCACAAACAAACGTGTGTCGTTTTATTATAAAGTTCGGTCCTTCACCGCGGCGAATCGGTCGTTTTAATCCACTTCTTCCTTAGCATCACTTCAGTCTGGAATGAAAACTTGGCATTGGCGTTTATCCGATTAACAAAGTTTAACAGAGTAATAGCTGGCGGACTATTGTTAGCAAGTTACCATTAGCCAGCTTGATGACGTGCCTAACTTTGTGCGGCTGAAAACACACAAGCATCTGAAAGCGTCTCCTTTCTTGGCAGTCCCCAGTTGTTCCACTGGAAACGGGGAGGTACAGACCCGATCTTCAGATGTTTGTGTGTTTTAAGACGCACAATGTTAAGCACGTCAGTAAACGCTAGCTGGCTAATGCTAGCATGCTGTGAAGTGCCGGTGTTGTGCCCCACCGGCGACAAACAAACGTGTGTTTTATTATAAAGTTCGGCCCTTCACCGCGGCGAATCGATCGCTTTGATCCACTTCTTCCTTAGTATCATTTCAGTCTAGAATGAAAACTTGAGTATGTTTGGAGTTTATACGATTTAAACAGTATAAAAGAGCAGAAACGGCTGTCGTTAACATGGCCCGGAAGAGGAAGTGTCAAATGTTTCAACTTCCGGAATCCGGAACGCGGAAGCGTGATAATCCCCTATTCAACATTGTAGTCAATATAACCCAAATTCTGGGTCAAATATTCAACCCGAAAGTTGGGTCAAATAATAACCCAATTTTCTGGGTTGAAGTAACACAGAAATGAGTTGGTCCCTTTTTAACCCAGCAGTGGACCCAGGGGGTTTTAGTGTGTATGTTACTGAGCTCCGTTTACCTGATGTCTACCTGAACATCTGCTAAACTTTGCAATTATTTTGTCTGTTTTTCACCTTTACTCTTGATATTCAATACAGTGTTTAAAAATCTTTCCTTTGAATTTCACTGCACTCGTGATGTTTGCTGCTCTGCTGCTCTTTCCACGGTCTGAGTTATTATATTTGCTGGTGCTGACACAGCAGAGTCCCCGTCACCGAATCTCAAAGATTTCATCAAGCCACCGAGGTACACAGAGCAGTCAATCCCCCACCCATTAAGGGGAAACATGCGTTTATGCACGCACCTCAAATAAACTAACTGAGGCAGGATGGTAAAGTCAAACTAACTAATGTTACCTAAATAATAAAAATGTGCATTTTAAGTGAGAAACATCATCTAACTGTATGTGTGTATTTAGCAGAACTAAATGTGAATGCAGGATAAAGGACTGGTCTCCTGCACTGTGGTGGGTGGTGTTAGAACAACATGTGACAGTTATTTCTCTCAGGAAGCTGTTTAAAATGTTGATGATTTGTTGAATCGCAGAGGTCCTCATTTATCTGTGTCACTGATGAATGAAATACAATGGACACACTGCAGTGAAAGGGGGGTCAGGTGAATGAAGCTGGTGACAAGTCTGCAAATGGTAAGGTCATGATGGAATAATTTTTAATTAATTTATGCATTTTAAGTTTATAAACTGCATAAAAACTGGGAATATGAGTTCGAAGTAGATTGTTTCATTGTTGTAACAATACTTCATTGTAATACTGAAAGCCTGTTTATTTTTATTTTAAATGAAGCCAAGGCCTCCCATCATAAGAGGAAGCCTCCATGCAGACAGATGAGCTTCTAAAACCAGTGCTGATCCCACATCTCCAGTCTGGGACCAGATGACCAAGATGACACCCAGAGAATATAACAGATTATGTAACAAAATCAAGGATCAATGGTGGAAAAATGTGATGTATAATTCAAGACATTGTTTCATATTGATGTGTAATTTCTTCCCTAGAATAACTGTTATGTGCTTATTTTCTTAGAATTAGTCATTTATATCTACTTGCTGGGGGATGCACATATATGGCTGCCATATTTGCTCCACCATTTTTACTACGGTGTCCCTGAATGGACAAAAGAACGTGTGTGAAGTGAGAACCCTCTGAACTTTAAAACTACTGTATCAGCCTTGTTTAATTGGAGTTGGAGCACTGTTTGGGATAAGTGATGCCTTAAAAGACATTATCAGTAGTTACCTGTATTACAGTCACAGCTACACCTGAGACCACTGGATCCACTCACAGATGAAAACATCTTTATATCTGGAAGAATTCTGGCCACTAACGGCCACCGTACATTCACAAGCGTGCTTGGAATATCTTTTCTTTCAAATACCCATCTTCACCACAAGATGTCAGTAATTCTTACACACTGTGGGCCTGATTTACAAAGACTCCAAATTGCGAGTCTAATGTTTTTGCCTCGCAAAAAAAATAGCGTGCGCTGTCATTTTAGCGTTTGCGGGTGATCTACAAAGATTACACGCGCAATCTGTAACAGGCGCAAACAGCAGGATTTAAATGAGGATTTAGCGTGCGCTCTCCCTGTGCCACGGAAAGTTCAGAAGAGCGTGTGGTAAACGCAAAATGAAATTCATCCTGATAGAGAGATGTTAGTTTCAGAGATATAATGAGGCAAATAAAAAACAGAATATAAGATAAATATGAAGAGTTCATTTGCAAAAAAAGACAAACGCCATTTAGAAAAAATGGAGTTAACTGCTTTTGCAAATAAACTCTTCATTTACTTTTTGAATATTTTCAGAAAATCAAGCTCACGTGAAGTAGAGGGTTTTAATGATGTTAAATGGAGATATGGCGTTTGTACCCAACAGCAACAAAAGCAGTTAACTCTGTTTTTCCACAGTGGCGTTTGTCTGTTTTTGCAAATGAACTCTTCATAATAACTATAAATAAAAATAATGCAGCAGGTTTCCCTGTGGGTCGTAAGAAGAGGCCAGTTTAAGGACATGGATAAGGACACGCTGTTGAAGATGATCTGATATTACGCACAGACTGCGCGCTCTTTGGCACAATGCCAGGCGCGGGACCTGCGTAATTGCCCCCCACCCCATGCAAAACTCAGTAAAAAAAAATAGTATCATTAGTTTGTGCGACGTTACTGGTTATTTTCACTGAGTTTTTTGTGGGGTGGGGGCCAACTTCACGCAGGACAGCAACCTCAGAACAGCAGCAGCAGTCGCTGCGGCGTGGAGGAGCAGGAGATGATTTTAATTTAAAATATGCCATTGGCAAAAAGTAAAAGAAAATAAAAAGACATAATTAATGTCAGCTTTAACTACCATGATGCTGCAGCTGCAGATGTTCTGGTTCATGTCTAGAATAACCCGTGTTTAACAGTGATGTTGATAGTTATTTAATTAAATAATGAAAACTTGACGTGTCGCCTGAACACATCATGAGAAATGATTCTGACCCGATGTCTGCAGTCCTGTGTGCAGCATTCTTTCAGCCATCAGTGCGTAAAGCTGCCAGTTATACCTGCTTTTCAGACGTGCTAAATTACACGCAATCTTTTGCCCCCGCTTTCCTTTGAACAGTTGATAGATCACATTGCGCGTGTTAAACTGAGGTTTTGCATAGTCTCCTCCCAATATTTTGCGCCTTCTGGCAGAAACGCCCGGTTTGCATATTCATCTGCAGCAGATGCGCAAAATGGACAGCGGCGCTATTTTGCCCCTTGACAGGCGCAAACCTCCTTTTGCCCTGCTTTGTAAATCAGCTCTGGCGGATTATTGCGTGCGTAATGAAGATAGCGCCTGTTTTAACAAGCGCAAACCTTTCGTAAATCGGGCCCTGTATGTGTTATTTCTGATATCCGATATCAACCGATACTAATCTATCCAGCCAACTGTGAGGTTGTATATCATATTTTGAGAAATACAACAATATTCTGCTCTGAGAGCAAAGATCCCAAAATAGCCTTAACTCAGCCAGAGGAGTTCCTTTTGGACATCTGGCTGCCATACAGTTATGCTAAAGATTATTGATACCTTCCAATTAAAGAAGAAAAAAAAAAAATCAGTTGTCGGTGAAGTAAGTTTAAATTGACAAAAGTAATAATAAATAAAACTTCAATGAAAATCATGACACTGAATTTGAATTGTGGTTCAAAAGAAATATTAAAAACACACAAAAGTAAAACAAGCCAACAAGCATGGCGGGGCTCTTAAACTAAAATTTTTATTGAGCAACATTCAGAGGTAATCGCAGCAATTAGATGTTATCTGTAATGTTCAAAAAGACTTTTTCACCTGTTGACTGGTGTTTTGGTCCACATTTCACAGGAAAGGTACTCAACTGTGTCTGGGCCAGTTTTGATTTTTGTTGTTTTTTATAAATTATTACTTCCAACCACAATTCAAAAGCAATATTTTATTTCACTAAATTACAATTTTGTAAATTTTTATTTATTATTAGTTTCTTGTTATTTGAAATATTATTGTTAGGGATGCACGATAAGAGTTTTTAGAAATCAATACTGATAAACTCAATTTCAGCTCCTACAGGCCAATACCGATAACCAATAACCGGTAGCTCGTGTCTAAAATAAGGAGGGGAAGTGGTTTGGAAGCAGCTTGGGGTCTCCCTTGTAAAGCAGCAGCTTTCTTTCTCCAATCGCAATATCTCAGCGAGAAAAGCTTAAAAGTAGGATTTTCAACTTCTGCATTCCGATCTTAAAAATTCCAACTTTATCGGGTATATGTTATCGGGGCAAGTTGTCATGATATCGGACTTATCGGAATGACGTAATAATTTCCTTTCATCGGCCTGATAATTATTGGCCATACCTAACTATTTTGAATTTAGCCTTTTCTATAATTGAAGGATGTGATTAATTTTGAGCACAACTGTATATCAGATACTAGCAGGTATTAGCCAACATGGGGCTAATTCTAATGTTTCTGACAACTTGGTAACTTAACCTACAACTTAAAACCAGACATATAAGCAGCTTCAAAGCAAGTCAGTCTGTAGCAGCAGCAGCTGCACCATAGTCACCTGACTCTGAAAGGAATGCTGGGATATGAAGTTCTTCCAGAATAACAGGGACTTTTCTACATGCTGGACCAATGCTAATGAAACAAGATCACTAATGAGGTCTCCTTGTTCCGTTAAAAAATCTCGCGAGGTTTTGTTAGTTGAAATATTGGCTCAAAACACCTATACCGATATTTTCTGATATCACATTTTAATTTCAATATCGGCCGACAATATCGGTAGGCTGTAATGTCGGACATCCCGATTACAGATCTGTTATGAATGTTTAAGAAAACACCATCTCCCCACAGACTGTGCATCTGTTTCAGTAAAATGAGTCCAGCCATTCTTAACTCAGCATCCAGAATATTTGGAGGACAAAAGCAGCTCTGTTAAACATGTAGACGTAGTTTGAAGATGTGTCGCGACCCAGTATGGATTCACAGCTTGTTCACAGTTGGATTCTGTGATCATGACACGTTGCAGCATCATTAGAAGCAAACTCCAGTTTGCAGGGAGGGAGCTGAGCGTCCTGGGAGCTCCGACTGGATCAGAGGACGCTCCAGTTAGAAGGCAGCTTCGGGGCACGACTCTGCCAGCCTCGACTGATCGCTCTAAATGCCGAAGCACTCAGCAGTGAAGCTATCTGCACACACACCTCTCTTCTCATGCACTTGCTCATGCCAGCATGCAACATGAATAGAAATGTAAGAGAAAACGTTGTTTTCACTGATGTGTCAAGTTTAATACGTGACACCAGTCATATGTGATTCCAGATGAACTGTGGGGAACAGGCAGGTGAGGAGGAAATGGAAAAGGTGGGGGAGTGACTGTGGTGGGTGCAGAGAGGAGGGGGGGCACTGACCTTGAAACTACAGAGCTGCATCAGCATAATGACCAGTCAACCCAAAGCAGAGCAAAACCTGAGGGAAGTGGGAGGAGAAGGGCGGTGTGTTACACAGCACAGAAACAGGAAGCAGTGATTGCAGCAGGTGAGTCCAGTATGGCGTCAGCACATACTGATGTCAGAGGGATCATCATCATCATCATCAACCATCCGCTCATACCTCATCTTCATCAGATGAAGATAAGAATAACTGAAAAGGAGCAGAAGCAAAGACGGACAAACAGGGGGGACAATGAGACGTGGAGACCAGACAGAGGGACAACGATATGTGGAGACCAGACGGATTAAACACCATGAAAAATATCTTCCACACAGCAGCAAAAAACATGTCCTCAGTTTTCACGCGCACATGGTCGCATGGTCTGAGCAGCCTGCAAAGGAAGCATGTTAGCAAGAAATTCTCTGAAGAGTTATCGTGGGCTATGTTGAATCTTTATCACTACTGGGGGTTAGGGCTGTGCAATATACTGATGTGATATCGAAATATGATATTTTCATGAGAGAGATATCATATTTACACATATCGTTATATCACAGTTTTAGCTGTACAAATTTTTTTTGTTTATTTTTTCGTAATGACCCGGCTGCCCTCGACTGACTACAAAACTGACTACTGACTGATTATTTAATAAGAGCGGGGAAAAAAATTGATCCACTGAAATATCACGATATTTTCATGTGCCGATACCATATCTATATTTAAAAACGCAGTATCAATCTATTTTATTAATGAAATCTCACGAGATATCATAGTTTTGTTACGAAATCTCATGAGATTTCACAAAATGCCGTGAGAATTTGTAACAGAACGATGAAATCTCACAGTATTTCAGGACATCTCATGAGATTTCGTAACAAAACAATGATATCTTGTCGATAGATTTCAGTGTAAATATCGATACCCCCCCCTATTATTTAAACTGTCTGGAAGACAATCCTCCCCAAGACTTTTACAAAGAAATTATAAAAACCAGCTAACTATCTTTAATTACTTCGATTTAACAAACATTTCTAACCAGTGTTTTGTCAGTTCCATCACTGCAGTGGAGCCATACCTTCACGCTCAACATGTTTCAATACTAAAAAACAGCTATTTGATATCAAATGAAACTTTCAGACAATTTAGGGTAAAAATACCGGTATATATCGTCTTCTAAAATAGATATATCGTGATATGATATGTGGTCCATATCGCCCAGCTCTACTGGGAGTGTTTAGCAAAAGATTGTTCACCTTGTATCTAGTCAGCTGTATCTTATAAACAGACGTGAATCCATGTGAAAACCAGGACGAGTTCAAAAGATTTAATCCAGACCAAAGTTTTCCAGATTGGATCATGTCGTGAAAACAGGTTGCTCTTCTCTAACCCGATGACATCACGTAATCCCATTCTGAATTTTATCTGAAACATTCAGCTTGTGCTGTTCTAAACTTTTAGGAAGGATTGGAAATTGTCTGATCCAGATAGCTGGATTATTCTGATCCCAGGAGGAGGATTTAGTGGATTCCAGGAGCAAAATAATAAAATTAACTTAAAGGTACAGTATGTAAGAATTACTGACATCTAGTGGTAAACATGGGTATTTGAAAGAAAAGATGTTTT
The DNA here is from genome assembly GCA_023101725.1 of Atherinomorus stipes. NCBI lineage: Eukaryota > Metazoa > Chordata > Actinopteri > Atheriniformes > Atherinidae > Atherinomorus > Atherinomorus stipes. The sequence continues at coordinate 45,820 of JALJCO010008960.1, forward strand.
CTTTCAAACGACTTCATATTCCAAGCACTGTTGTGAATGTACGGTGGCCGTTAGTGGCCAAAATTCTCCCAGACGTAAAGATGTTTTCATCTTTGAGTGGATCCAGTGGTCTCAGGTGTAGCTATGACTGGACTCAAGGAAACTACTTTCAGTGTCTCTTACTGATCCCAAACAGTGCTCTAACTCCCATTAAACAAAGCTGGTGCAGCAGTTTTAAAGTTCAGAGGGTTCTCACGACATACACATTGTTTTGTACATTCATGGACACCATAGTAAAAATGGTGGAACAAATATGGCCGCCTCCATACAGTATGGCCGTTTCTCAATACCAAGTTCGCTAAGAACAAACTTGTGTACTTGCTAGTATGGACTTGTTGGAAGTACAGACTTCTGAGGACGGAAGGACGCAAGTACACTCGTTGCACATTTGGAACGGAAGCATACTTGATTACGTCAAAGACGTTGCTGAAGTTGTGTCATAACAGTTATCTAATATTAAAATGATAAGTAGCAATAACCCTGCTTGAATGTGGCAGTTAAAGACAGCTAATCTGCGCAACCGTCTTACTTACTGTTAGCTGACGTTAGCTGTTCAGCCCATTTGTGAAACCGCTAGTCACTTTTAATAACGGTTTAAAATTTATCAAACCACCAAGAAGTTGAAGTTAAACAACTCTGTTGTAGAAAAGTTATATAAAACCAACGTTACGTAAAATAATGAGTATTTTCAGCACTTATAGCAATTACTTTTCTCTCCACCATTGTTATGCCGCAATGCCTTATGGGATAGAAAGGTGTCTGAAGTCCACAAAAGTCATCTCCAATGCAGACTCGGAAAAGTGGGCGGAGCAAGTACACATCCGGGAATATGGAGCGTACTTGTCTTGATGCGTTCTTTGAATTGGAACAGTACTTGGACCTCTACTGATGACGTTTCAAAAGTACACAAGAATGCAAGTCCGCAAAAGTACGCATATTGAGAAACGGCCTATGTGCACCCCCAAACAAGCAGATATGACTCATTTTCAGAAAATAAACATATCAGTTATTCTAGTGCAGCGATTACACATCCATAGAAACACAGTTTTGAATAATATCACATTTTTCTACCATTGACCTTTGATTTTTTTCACACTGTACCTTTAAAACTGATCAAATAAAACATCTGTATCATGCCATGTTTACATACATCCCCCTCAAAATTAGTCATACCCTCCAATTAAAGAAAGAAAAAAATCAGTTTTGAGTGAAATAAGTTGAAATTGACAAATGTGATAATAAATAAAAATTTTATGAAAATCATAACATTGATTTTGAATAGTGCTCAACAGAAATATTGAAAACAAACACACAAATAATAAAACAAATAAACAAGCATAATGGGGATCTGAAGCTAAAATTTAGTTGAGTGACACTTTGAGGCAATCACTGCAATCAGGTGTTTTCTGTAATGTTCAAAAAGACATCTATACCTGTTGACAGGTATTTTGGTCCACTTTTCTTATTTTGTCTTTTTAAATTATTATTTTCAACCACAATTCAAAAGCAATACAGTATTCTATTTCACTAAATTACAATTTTGTACATTTTATTTATTATTAGTTTCTTTAGTTTCCTCTTATTTGAATTACTATTGTGAATTTAGCATTTTCTATAAGTGGTATGAAAAATTTTAAGGATAACTGTACATATTCAGGTTTAATCTGCAGTTGGTTCAATCAGGAATTATACTGCTCTGAAAATGTGGCATGGCTACGTTTCTTCAGACATACTTTAGGTCACATCACTGACCAGTTATGTATGCCACTTAAGAATTTCAGTGTTACACTGTTTGGAAAAAGATCCATTACACACCTCAAAAATGACTTGCATGGTTTTCTACAGATCTGGGCGTGAAAAAGTTCCTCCTGTTTCTGCCAGAAGTTGTGCACTAATAGTGCACCATTACTGCACTACCACTGGCTGAACGACTTGTCCCGCAAATACGGCATCACGTACAGTGTCCAAACTTGGTGTGTGGAAACATCCTTGTTCCGGGCGTTCATTTAGGGTCTGGAATCGTTTCCCCTTGGCACACCGGTGTTTCTCTGTGCGATTGAATTAGCAGACAAGTGGCTGGTAAGTGGCTGGGAAGTGGCTGGCAGTCAGCTGAAAGGGGAACTTTTTCATGCCCAGATCTGTATTTCTTTTTAAATAAGTTTTGCCCAGTAAATGTTATTAAATTCTATATTTTCATTCACTAATTTGTGGAAGTGTTTGTTCGTCTGCAATGTATCCAGTATGTATGTTCAGAAATAAATACACAGAAAAGAAAATACATCACAGTGCATATAGAGCTGCCACAAACGATTATTTTGACAATCACGTAGTCACCAATTATTTTGGCAATTAGTTGATTAATCAGATCACATGTAAATTGTAGCATATTCACAGGACCAGTCAAAAGTTTGGACACTTTCTCATTGAATCAATGGTAAAAACATGTCCAAACATTGGCTTGTAGTGTGCGTTTATTTATGTCAATATACAGTTCAAGAAAAGCTGACCCTGATAGCTACAATAATACACGTGCATCAAGGACAGACAAGGCAGCGCAAGGTACAATTTTGAGAGGAGAAACAAAGCTTAAAAACATTAAACAATTCGTCGATTATGAAATTAGTTGCCAACAGTTTTGATAGTTGGCTTAATCACAATTCACCGTTACAGCCGTCTACCATTGTCATGGGAACGTGTCTGCCGTTGTCATGGCCACATGTGTCTGCCGTTGTCATGGTCACAGCCGTCTGCCGTTGTCATGGCCACGTGTCTGCCATTGTCACGGTCACAGCCGTCTGCCGTTGTCATGGTCACTACTGTCTGCCGTTGTTATGATGCTTGTTCGTTATGATTTAACTCTTTCAGACAGAATAACTGTATAACATAGGAAATGGCTATCATGGCTCTTTTACCATTAAATGTAGAACGCCAAGCAAGACTTTTGGCCTGGTAATAATGCCTTTAATAATCTACTGGGAGCACTGGGACAAAACTGGAACACATACAGTAATTAGTGCTGAGTCACAAATAAAGTGACAACTCTTTTACCAATCAGTGGATCACAGCATGTCAAGCAACACCATTCAGGCTCAGGTCAGTAAGACTGGGAGTTGGACCCCAATGGAAGTGGAACAGTATCAGGCACCCGTCCCAGTTTTTGTCTGTTCTGTTCTGTCCAGTCCCATCCCATTCTGATCTGGACCCACTGGCGGAAATGGGGCATGCAGAAGATGGCTAATGGTCACATCTAAATTGGGTTCTGGCTTGGTTAGAAGGAACTGAGACATTGTTCATGGAATTCAGGTGCAAATAATCAGTAAGAGCACAGGCACCATACAAATACTATAACAACCCACGTTAAAGTCCCTACGGTCCTGGTTCGTCACATATTAGCATGATTTCACAGCAAGCACAATAATCTCCAGGGAGAAACTCCAGTTGTCCAGCTAACTTCTTTTGACGCTTGGGTAATTAACCAGTATTCTGTTTAAAATGACATAATTATCATTTCAGAGCAGACAGTATGAGCGAGACTGCAGGCCTCCAGTGGAAATGAGCTCATCCAGTATGGCAGACTAATGGTCTGTGCTGGCCCTCCTTCAGCTTATTGTTAACCTACAGTGAGGATGAATAACCACCGCTATGATCTGATCATTAACAGTCTACATGACTCTGCAGCTGCTCTATCTTCCATTTCAGCTGAAACTCAATACACACTTAGCGTGCAGAGGAGTCTGAAAAATGTACAGAAAATACTTCATTAGTTCCTACAGATGATGGAGGACGACTGGGTGTCAGAACTGTGAGCTAACCTTGCTGTGATTAGTGGATCATTTAGCAGTGATGGTGGTAGATACATGGCAGGTTAGTCCTTTACCTGATCCCAGCAGCCCCAGCTGTCCCAGTAGAGCCAGTGTCTGCAGTCAGCGGGTGACTAAATAAACCCCTGGTTGAAGACACTTGTGTGTGAGGATGGGAAAAGGAAGTACACTGAGTGTGGACAGGTCCCAGTGTAACAAGACATTACTGATGACTGGATCCTGAGCAGAAATGACGTGAGACCATCGTGTGATCAAACTTATCATTAGGGCTGTACTTCCGATGCCCTTGACGGAAGTGCATAGTCGTAGGTATCAGGGTCAGCTTTTCTTGCATTGTATATTGACATAAATAAACACGCACACAGAGCCAATGAAACGTTTGGACACATTTTTACATTAGATTCATGAGAAAGAGTCCAAACTGGTAGTGTAATATGCTACAACTTTGATATGATCTGATTAGTCGACTAATCGCCAAAACGATTGGTGACTAGTGGATTATCCAAATTTTGTGGCAGCCCTACTCATCATTTACATCAACATTTCAGCACATCAGTTTCTAGGTCACGTTTTCTAGTTTTCTGCCTGCAGCCTCCCACATCACAGCCAATGGTACCAAACCTGATGGTTCTGGCCCACCTGGTGCCCACACACCTCCAACTTTAGAGATGTCTCGATACTGATGCCAAGGTCGGTACTCGCTCTGATATTGGCATATTTTGCTGTACTTGTACTCGTCAAATACTCGCTCATGACAGCACTCAATACCGGACATTGCTGTGTTTACGCCGCCATGCTGACAGGAAAATACTCTTCAATTTGAGTTTACCTCTCTTTAAAATCAGAAAGCGCTTGTGGATTAAATATATCTGACCCGAATCGTGTCCCTGGGACACTTTTCAAAACGTTGGCTGCGGTGGGAGAAGACTTGTGGTACTCCCACATACTGTACACTTTCTGACATTTTATTCAAGATTCCCTTTATCAGAGGTAAGTTTCCTGAAAATTCTGTTTCCTATGCTTTCAAAGTATATTTTTGATGAGCTGGTATACGTTTGAATATGTAAAATTACGACGATGCTGCTAAAATACAGCAAACCACAGCTGCATCAGATCGGCTGTTTATTAGCTTCTAACGTCTTGTAAGCTTTAATTTCTGCTCTTATGAAGTCCAACTGTCATTTGACGAGGTAGTTAAATGTCGTGGTAAGCTAATAGGGCAGAAACATGCCCACATCACACCTGAATCGCAGAGATGCTTCTATTTATTTAGTAAACAAACCAAAAAACAAAAGGAAATACCTCTCACTTTTCCCTATTAATTACTCAGATCGGTACTCGGTATCAGCAAGTACTTAAATGCCAGTACTCGTGTTATTATGTTTGTATGTTTAAAATTCATTGTATCCATTGGTAAATAATAAATGGGTCAATTTTTCCTCATACTGTTTGAACTTATTTCATTAACTTGTTAAACCAGGTTTTTAGAGGTGAGCTTCCACAAAAAAGACATACCTATAAACCAAGAATAAAATAAATTTTTAGATCAATGTGCATTTTCTCTGGCCCAATACCACAGGTCAAGAATCGCCGATGCCCGATATCGATACTTAGCTGTGTTTTGGGCCAAAGATAATGCATAAAGGTGCAGTGTGACATCTGCTCCAGATGGACACACATGGAGTGTGTTTCTGTGAAACCCCCATCAGAACATTTTAGTAGCAAGTGTGTGTGTAATATTAAATTTGTTTGTTACATAAGAATATCAAATTAAACCAAAACAGCATACCTCTTCATTAACTGTGTTTACGCTGTTATGATAGAGTAGCTAAAATCAACAGACAAGCCTACAAGTTTGAACTTCCAGTATGCTATTCTGACAAGCTGCCAGAACACAAGCAGCGTGCACGCAACAGCGACGTGCACGTCCAGAGAGCAGGCAGAGTGCACATTACAGCAAAGTGCACGGTTCTGTCAACAACGTGAAGGGAAAACAAAGCCTCAGTTACTGTGTTCAGGTAAATTCTGAGGCGAAGACGACAGAAAGGAAAAGCTCCGCAGGGGCAGCAGAGAAGTGGAAATGGATTAACCCTTTAATGTTCACACCAAGAGAAAATCAGTGGAAACATTTTCACTGCCTGTTTTATTTCTTTGGCATAATATTTAGAAGAATCAGTGTTTTTTTTAAACAAATGATTTAGATAACTTGAGTTTATTTTTCAAACTTACTGTATACCGATTTACTGGCTTGAGCTGCTTCTGATTAGTGAGAGAGGCTTCGTCAGTGGTTGTAACACAGGTAAACATCATATCTAGAACAATTCCCCACAGTGACTGACGTTTATCTGGAGATAATGACACTGTGCCGTGAATCCATGCAAACGTTACAGACTGCTAACAGCTGCTCAACATGAAAATGAACTTTTCCTCCTGCTGGGAACCCTATACTCATCCCAAAAAGAGAGGAAATGGACTCCAAAGTCATGGATGTAGCTGACCTGTAGGCAGAGCACCAGGTCCAGGTTCATATCCTGGCCTGGGACCCTTTGCTCTAAATCACATCCTCTATGTCTGACTCCTTTCCCTGTTGACCTTCTTTACAATAAAGACTCACAAAAACCTAAAAGAAAAACTAAAACAGGCTGTTTGTGTTGGGGACAAAAATCATTGATGTTACTGTGGATAATGAATTTTAATTGGCCTGAATTTGGTGGACTTAAAAATTTATGTTTATACCTAATTCAGTTCAACTTAGCTTTATTCATAGAGTTCCGATTTAGAAAACCTCAATCAGAACCAGGACCAGGGAGGAAAACCTGTATCAGGACCAGAAGCAGAAGGTAAAACCTCCATCAGAACCAGAACCAGGGAAAAAAAAACCCCACCAGAACCAAGACCAGGGAGGAAAACATCCATCAGAACCAGGACCAGGGAGGAAAACCTCCATGAGAACCAGGACCAGGGAGGAAAACCTCAATAGGACCAGGACCGGAAGGTAAAACCTCCATCAGGACCAGGTCCAGGGAGGATAACATCCATCAGAACCAGGGCCAGAGGGGAAAATCTCCACCAGGACCGGGACCAGAAGGTAAAACCTCCATCAGAACCAGAACCAGGGAGTAAAATTTCATCAAAACCAGAACCAGAAGGTAAAACCTTCACCTGAACCAGGACCAGGGAGGAAAATCTCCATCAGAACCAGGACCAGGGAGGAAAACACTCCATCAGAACCAGGACCAGGGAGGAAATCCTCCATCAAGACCAGGACCAGAAGGTAAAACCTCCATCAGAACCCGGACCAGGGAGGAAAACCTCCATCAAGACCAGGACCAGAAGGTAAAACCTCCATCAGGACCAGGTCCAGGGAGGATAATCTCCACCAGGACCAGAAGACAAATGCTCCATCAGGACCAGAACCAGGGAGTAAAATTTAATCAAAACCAGAACCAGAAGGTAAAACCTCCATCAGAACCAGGACCAGGGGGAGGAAAACCCCCCATCAGAACCAGAACCAGAAGGTAAAACCTCCATCAGAACCAGGACCAGAAGGTTAAACCTCCATCAGAACCAGGACCAGAAGGTTAAACCTCCATCAGAACCAGAACCAGGGAGTAAACTTCCATCAAAACCAGAACCAGAAGATAAAACCTCCATCAGAACCAGGACCAGAAGGTAAAACCTCCATCAGAACCAGGACCAGATGGTTAAACCTCCATCAGAACCAGGACCATGACGGAACCCTGTGGTGGACGGGGTTAGATAGAATAGCTATAGATCCATGTTCTGTTTATCTGCTACTACATCACCATTAATCCCAGTCCACTGCACCAGTGCTAATGTGGAACAAACCCACCCAGAATATTTTTGATGGTCCCACTTTTCCAACTCAGGACTTGGACTGAACTGAACTCTCCAGAGAAACTTCTAGAAGAGAGACAACGTCGTACTTCCTCTATTTCTGGCCAATTCTTGAATTCATTCACGTAGATTCTCGTGATCTCCAGATAATTAGAATATTATAAGGAAATAAATGACTGCATCTAGAAAACACCTAAATTTTACTGAATGGCTGCAACAAACGAAAAAGAAAACAAACAACAAAAACAAAAGATAAGCAAAAGAAAAAAGAAAAACAGAAGGCAAAAGAAAAGTTGTCTCCCAGAACAGCCAGACGGGATGTAAGCAGACGTGGTGCTGTCATGACCATTCTCATCCTGTACATCTAATCATGGAAATCTAATAAGCAAACAACGGCAGCAGCATGTTCCTCCTCCTGCTAACGTTTCCTCCTCCATCTCATCTACAGGAAGGAGGTCCCTCCTCCGACAGGCCCAGAGCATCATCCTGATCAATACTAACTCTTTTAGCTGCATCCTATGCTGTTTATGCCTTCATCTGTGGAATACGACTCTCTGGACTGCGCTGGGAAAAACAAAGTGTTTCAGAGACTGTACAGTCAGTTTCTGTAAAGAACAGTTTAGTTTACATCATCACCTTTAAATCTATTGATCCTGCACCCTATTCAGTGTTCAATACGCCAAAAGTTTCCTCCTTCAAAGATTTAATCAAACTATTAACACCAGTATAAAGGAGCAACACTGTGAGACAATCACTGCAAGAGTTTTCTTTAATGTTCAATAAGATTTCTACACCTGTTGACAGGTATTTTAGTCCACTGTTCATGTGCAAGGTGCTTTAATTTGTGTTTGTCAGTTTTGTTTGTTTGTTTTTTAAATTTTTTTAAATTATTTCTCAAAACAAGAAATCAAAATCAATATTTTATTTGACTAAATCACAATTGAATCAATTTTTATTCATTATTACTTCAGTATGTACTTCAGTTATTTGAATTTCTATTGTGAATTTAGCCTTTTCTTTAACGGGGGGGGGGGGGGGGGGGGGGGGGTGTGTGTAAACTTTCAACCATAACTGTGCATCTATCTATCTATCTATCTATCTATCTATCTATCTATCTATCTATCTATCTATCTATCTATCTATCTATCTATCTATCTATCTATCTATCTATATAGGTAGATCGATAGATAGATAGATAGATAGATAGATAGATAGATAGATAGATAGATAGATAGATAGATAGATAGATAGATACAGTTGTCCTCAAAATTATTCATACCCTCAAATTGAAGAATAAAAAATCAGCTGTCAGTAAAATAACATGAAATTCACAAAAGTAATAATAAATAAAAATTCTATGAAAATCATGACTTTGATTTTGAATTGTGGTTTGAAAGAAATTTTACAAACAAACACACAAAAAATCAAACAAGTAAACAAGCACAATGGGGCTCTGAGGCTAAAATTTTGTTCAGCAACACTTTGAGACAATCACTGCAATCAGGTGTTTTCTCTAATGATCAAAAAGACGTCTTTACCTGTTGACAGGTATTTTGGTCCACTGTTCATGGGAAAGGTGCTCTAATGTGTCCGTGACAGCTTCGTTTTTTTGTTAGTACTTTTTAAAAATTATTATTAATAGTTTCTTTACTTTGTTATTTGAATTACTATTATGAATTTAGCCTTTCTTTAATTGGAGGGTATAAATAATTTTGAGGATGACCGTATCTGCACTGTTAAAAAAAATCTGTAACATCACAGATTTTTTTCTGTGATATTTAATATTTTTTCCCCATTTTCAAAAATCCGGAAAATAATGATAAAACTATGGAAATAGGCTGTGAATTTACAAGTCTCACATGAAAAAACATGAAAAGTAGGGCTGGGAAAAAAATCGATACACTGAAATATCGCGATATTTTCTTGCTGATATCATATCGATATGTAAAAATGTGGTATCGATCTATTTTACTCATGAAATCTCGCGAGATTTCGTTGTTCAGGCAAGAAATCTCGCGGGTTTTAGTAAAATCTCGCGAGATGTCACCGTTATCTTACGAAATCTCACGAGATTTCGTCGGTAAAATAGATCAATACTGCATTTTTGAATCTCTATATGAAATCTGCATATGAAAATATCGCGATATTCCAGTGTATCGATTTTTTTCCCCAGCACTAATGAAAAGCCTGTAACTGTAAAAAGACATGAAGTTTCCATTTTTTTTAAGAAGATGAAATACATTTTCAATTTATTTCCTGATAAAAAATTTCTGCTTAGAAAAAAAAAAAAGTTTTTTGACAATTTCATGTATTTACACTAAAAAGAGTATCTGTGCTGTAGTTGATATAGAATTCTTTACATTGATCTAACTTAATTATTTTGGTTTGGGGATTATCATTATTATTATTATTTTAGTCACATTAACTTAAAAACTCTCTAATCTGAAACATGTTTTTACTTTCACTCAAACTAAATTTTTTAAGTTGTTTCAGATTTCAAAACACAACATATCAGGACCACAAAGGGTCATGGAAAAGACAAATTCAACAGAAATGACCCGCTTATGATTGTTATCCTATAAATTTGAGTTAAGTGTTTACTTCCTTTAATATGTTCACATTCAGAAGAAGTTTCTGAGAAAGTCAGTTAAGTTTGGATGTTAAAGTTGCACCATAAGTTTGAAGGACAGTTCGTGGAGATAAACTCATCATCTTATCTAATGCTATTTGATGTCCAGAACGGAACCAACATCATTTAGTTGAAAGTTGTGTCGCTGTTCAATCACAGACTCTGGTTTTACTCACTGTGAAATCTCTACCTGTGTAAATTTGCACTAAAAACAAATATCAATGCAGCAGTGGCGGTCTTTGGACCAGCCATTAGTGACTTTTCTCCCCGAAGAGTTGGCAACAATCATATTAACAGTTTTTACCGTACGTCTAGGTGACTTTCTTGCTATTATACATCTTAACGTCCTTCAATAAACCTTAAAATGCCACAAACCCCCCCAAAGATTTCATGTAAAAGCAAAGTTATAAACTGTATTTTTATCACGGAAAATTACTGTATTTTTAAGAGAAAGTTTTTCTCTGTATTTTTACGGTATTTTTCTGGCACCCCAGCTGCCAGAATATTACCGTTTTTTTATTTTTTTTTTACACAGTGTGGGAGGAGGATACCAGAACTCCCACCACCACGTTCACATACTGTAATTTTCAGTCCTTCTCAACAAGCTGACCATGGTCGCCTAAAATACCTGAAAACCTGTGTTTCTCTCCATCATGGTGGGTTGTGTTCTCCATTACTGAGTCATAGTGTTGACAACCACCATCACTGCATCTCGAAGTAGGATGTTTTCCCTCTTTTTGCCTTTCATTTATTATTATTTTCCAATTTTAAGTCATCTACTTCCATGAGAATAAACCCTGTCCCAAACAAAAGGAAACTGGCATGTATGTCCCAACAAATAAGAGGATTTGGATGGGAATCCCTCACACAAAGACGGGGGTATCCTCCTCTTACTCCCAGTAAATCCCAAAACAGGAGAAACTGGGGCGACGTCGCTTTCCAACCCAGCGCCAGGAGCTCACACCAAACTCCCTTCAGTAAATAATTAAATAAGCTCCGCTGCCTCCTGGAAAATGCGAATATTTGATGCTGAAAATGTTTCCGTGTGGTCTCGCGGGTCTGGGGTCCGTTCTTCCATTCGGCGCAGGTTTAAGTTCATAATGAAGAACTTTTGTACATTTTTAGCTTGTTTGTTGTGGAAAAACAGCATAGGGAGAACACTTGGATGAACGGCAGCCTGAGTGATTTCTAAAAGGAAATCTGACTGAAACGCTGTTTTTGTTATCTTGAATCTGTCGTGACTGACGCGGAGAAACGAGGAAATCCTCTACTTTCAGCTAATAAACCCCCTCGACGTGCGTGTTGCTGCCGGGAATCAGTCGCTGTTTACGGCATTGAGCATCGTTTCCTCCCCACGGAGAGGACAGCGTGTATGCGGAGATGGAGATGCTGGGCCGCTGCTCGGCACTGACATGATGATGATGATGATGAAGGAGAGCTACATCAACATTACACAGCAACAATGGAGACAGCTTACCTGGGACAAAATGACCTGCCGGTGGATCATTCTCCAAAAGGTGAGGACGACACGCGCTCTTCCTAATTTCCACACGGCTCCATTTCCACGGTAAAAGGGCAAAAGGAACACACGCACACAACGGGCCGAAGAGGCACGCGAGAGAGGCTCGAGTCACATCCTCTCCTCTGTCCCTGGACCACAATAAAGTTGCTGAGGATGCACAGTTTCCGGTAGGAGCCCTAAAGCAAAACACCCGGGACCTGCGCAGTTAAAAAAAAAGATAGGTCACGTGGGACGTAACAGATGACAGATAACCAACCACAAAAGCACGTTTTGAGATTTTTATTAAACATAACAAAACCGCGAGGTGATAATTTCCAATTTGAGGGAACAAGATGGCTTTATTCTGAAGGTTTCACTTCCGGTTGTGGAGCCAAACGTCCACCTTGACGGAGCTGAGTAGCGAGACCTCTCAGCCAATCAGAACACGGCTCCTCCGCTAGTTGGTGTGCTCTGCCTCCTCTTCTCTTCTCCCTCCACCTTCCCGCGCGCACGTGAATTTGTAATGCGCGTACGCAGTGGCACGCGCCATCCCCCGATACACACACACGCACGCTCACTAACCCCCCCTATCCCGAGCATCTTTCACTCTGGAGAGCTGCAGCTGCGGGGTGATGGAAGCTCCGGCTCTTTTTAAAGATTAGGCTCTTTCGGCTCCCTAGTTCTCCATTTTTTACACTTTTAATATCTTTTATATCACTTTGAGCTTTTACTTTTTTAGCGGCTAAATTAGGTTGGTGAAAATTTTTTAATTAATATTTTCTAAAAAAAACTTCATTTTTAAAGGGACTAGGGGCAGGAATTGTGAAAGAATAAACATGCATGTCCAGTTTTTTTAATGCTAATGGGTGATGAAGGGTTAAAAACCAAAAAGAACAAGCCCTTAAACAGGCTGTGTGCAGCATAATGCGCTGCAATTCGGTGTCCGAATTTCCCACGCTGTCCTGCGGATGTGACATCAAATGACACTGTATCTGCGACCCCAACAGTTTTGATACAGGACGGAGACGGTCGCGGTGAATTTAAACACTGCAAGGGATAGTTAGGGATTCTTCTGCCGTCAGCAAACGATCCGGATCAACTGAAAGACACTAAAAAGTGGAACTACAAAGAAAAAGACTTTATCAGCGTAGTAAACAACGTTATAGCTTCAGTTTTTGCATGCTCCCGTGACGGCTTGGCTCGTGGCTGCAGTTACTCGCAGCACCTGTCGCAAGTCTCGTTTCTTAATCTTGCCTCAAGTCCTTTTATGCTTTTGTGTTGCAAAAAGAAAAAGATGGAAAACTTAATTAGCCATTGTTTAGTATTTTAATCTTCTGGACATTTATTTTCTGTTTTACCTTCATATTTTACATTTTAAACAGTTCATTTTACTTATTCTGTGTCATTTTTTTCAGCACAAACTCAGAAGTTTGACTTGTTTTGACACATTGGATTAACACATTGAACCTAAACCAAGGGGCAAACTCCATTGGAGAGCAGTGAGGCTACTTCCGGGTTGCACAAAAACTTTAATTCTTTCTTTATCTGCTAGGGGCTGGTTCCTAGCAAATCCCCATAAACTTCCATGTTAAAAAGGCCAACTTCACGCCAGAAATAAACATGTTTACAGCCTGGTTCAAAAAATCATTTTAGGTCTAATAGATCAAGTTTATCTTCATGTCAACTGTGAGGGGGCGAGTTTTTTTTTTTATAACTCGCCCATTTAGATTGGTAATCTCAAAATTACAGATAATTAGGGGCATGTTCTTTTGATTGACATGCGGCAGACCAGATGCCATTTTTAGCCGTGGAGGCTAGTTAGCTCCCTGCTTGCTCCCAGGAAGGCCTCAGTCTGTAGCAGAGTTGAAGAACAGCAGTTTTTAGCTGGTTAACAGCAAGTCTTACCTTTAAATCGTCTTCTTTGTTTGTTCCTGTTCACTTCGGATTAGCACGGTTAGCGTTACCTTGGCTGTTTTTGACTATTTTAGTATTTTCTGGGCGTGACGACACACACAACACGGCAAGATAGCTACAGTGGGAAGTGCCCAATTGGCTTCACTTTTCCCTATTCAGATTGACTAGATACTACATCCATTTTTTTTAACAGTCTTTGACCTAAACTCATACAAAGATGTTTTACTGTGAAAGCCATTATGCACTTTATTCTCAACCTGAAACAGTTCTCTGATATCTCAGTGAAAAGTTGGATCCATGCTTTGGTCCCATTGGTTCTTATGCTGCCTTCATGTGGTATCGTATTTATGGTAAATACCAAAGTCCGACATCAAAATTGCACTTGAACACCCACTCATGTCGTAATTTCCTGGGAGGAAATTTTATGATGTCCGAGTTGCCGAGATGAAGTATACTCTGACCTTTCAACATGGCGGAGAGCAATGAAAATATCCTTAATGGGAAGCAATACATTCTGTTTAAAGTTTTCTGCTGCTGTTACGTGGTTAGTTTGTAGTCTGCATAATTCTGTGATGTACAGAACTTTAATAACATCATCATTTAAACTTAGTTTTGTTTGTAAAAATATGGTTATTATTTGGCTTACTTCCTCAGAGGAGATTCTAGCTAGCAGCTAGCTAGCTAGTCAGTCAAAGATAGCCTCCATTGTTAAACTTCATTACGACAAGAAATCACTTGAACACAACGCTCTGGTAATTTCCATTTAACAAGTAGAAAGGATCATCTTTCCCATACCACATGAAGGCAGCATTAGTTGGAGTCCAGCAACTTCTCTTTGACCCTGCAGAAACCTCTTTAGGAGGCAGAGCTGGACGAAGGGGGAGGAGCTGAGCAGCTATTGGCTCCGCCCATCACTTCACTCATCTTCCTGGAGGTGATTGACAGCTCAGTGCTTCTACATAAAACGGCTGATTGTATTAATGGAGGGAAAACCAAATCTCTCTGTAAGTTTCTGAAGAGCTGAATTGAAGCTCCGTGGGCAGCTCCCACCGTCTCCATCTAGGCAGCGTCGCATCATCAGACCCAGAAAATATAGAAATGGATAGAGATATGGAGCTGAGAGGGGGGACAGTGAGTGTGGGGGTGAATGATTGACCCAAGGAGCTCTGAACTATCTGGAGCTAACAGAGTTAGGTGGGCTAAAGCTCAAGTACGCTGTTATCCAGCTAAAAACCACAGTTGAGCTGCTCTGCCACAGGCTGAAGCCGTCCTGGGAGCAAGCAGGGAACTAACTACAAGTCATTAGCTCTAACATCGGCAATTGGTCTGCCACTTGTCAATCAAAGGGACACACCCCTAATTATGTGTAATTTCAACATTAACTAACATCTGAAAGAATGAGTTCACCACCCTCACAGCTGAGATGAAGGTAAAATTCAGACCGGCGAACTCTGTATCGGTCTGTCGTGGTGAAGAACGAGCTGAGCCAGAAGGCGAGGCTCTCGATTTACTACCCTCACCCATGGTCATGAGCTGTGGGTCATGACCATAGGTGAGGGTACAAGATCGCAGGTACAAGTGACCCAAATGAGTTTCCGCCGCAGGGCAGCAGGGCTCTCCCTTAGAGATAAGGTGAGGAGCTCGGTCATCTGGGAGGGACTCAAAGTAGAGCCGTTGCTCCTCCGCATCAAGAAGAGCCAGATGAGGTGGCTCGGGCATCTGGTCAGGACGCCTCCTGGACGCCTCCCTGGTGAGGTGCACCAGGCTCCGGGGGAGACCCAGTACACACTGGAGGGACCATGTCTCCTGGCTGGCCCGGGAACACCTTGGGATCCCCCCGAGATGAGCTGGCGGCTGTGGCCCGGTAGAGGGAAGTCTGGGCTTCCCTGCTTAGGCAGCTGCCCCCATGACCCAACCCCAGATAAGCAGAAGAAGATGGTACAGTAAAGGGGGAGTGTGTAGCCTAGTGGTAATGTCGCGGGCCTTGGCGCAGCAGATCTGGGTTTGAGTCCCCGACATGGCACCCAGGTGAACCAACATGGACCCCAGCAAGGTCCTTAACCCCCACCAACTGCTCCCCTGGCACTGTAATTAGCTGCCCTCTGCTTTCAGGTTTAACCTGAGATGGGTTAAATGCAAAGAATGAATTTTGTAGTTGGCACTCTTATTGGGAATAATAAAGTATAAACTCACCGGCCACTTTATTAGGTACACCTTGCTAGTACCAGGTTGGACCCCTTTTGCCTTCAAAACTGCCTTAATCCTTCATGGCATAGATTCAACAAGGTACTGGAAACATTCCTCAGAGATTTTGCTCCATATTGACATGACAGCATCACGCAGTTGCTGCAGATTTGTCGGCTGCACATCCGTGATGAGAACCTCCCGTTCCACCACATCCCAAAGGTGCTATATTGGATTCAGATCTGGTGACTGTGGAGGTCATTTGAGTACAATGAATTCATCGTCATGTTCAAAAAGCCAGTCTGAGATGATTCAGGCTTTATGACATGGCGCGTTATCCTGCTGGAAGTAGCCGTCAGAGGATGCTACACTGTGGTCATAAAGGGATGGAAATGGTCAGCAACAATACTCAGGTAGGCTGTGGAGGTTAAACCATGTTATAGTTCATGTTCTCTTTGTTGTCAATATCCAATACTTGTACATTTACTTTTATGTTCGTTTTAATGTCAGTTTACGTCTTTTTTTTTTTTTTAAGTGTTGTTCCAACTCATCCCCTGCACCATTTTTCATTTTCCAGGCCTTTTAGCCCTCTCCTATTTATTTTGCTTTCAGACAGTTCATAAGCCTGAAATCTTGAACCGCATGTTTATGTCAATCTCTAAATGGCAGAACCGTCATTTGAAACATATCAAAATAGTCAATGAAATTAATGTTTGAGGTTATTAAATACAATATATCTGACTGCTCTTTAATCATGTAGCAAAGTCTAGCTAGATGTATTCAGTGTATAGAATCAGTCTATAGATGATATCCCTGTATCATTCCGATCATGATTCATATAGTCTAATTACTAAGTTATTACACCTACAAATGTGTATTCAGCATGACATTTCTATGCAATGGCAATAGTTAATTAATACAGTAGTTTTGACTCAGTTGAATTATTCTCTTATATGTATAATTCCAATCATGCATGGGAGTTGCTTCTTCCTCATTACATTTTTATGTATTTCATCATGAAATTTATGTCTTAGTCACGTGACTATTTGGTCACGCAGCAATGCTGGGTGGCAAAAAGCTCGCCTGGACCACTGCAGCACTCAGTGGTGACCGTAAACTTGCTGTGAGCTGTTTCATTAATGATAGTTCTACATGACTTTACACTTTTTAAGCCAGTTCAGCTTTTATGTGGGCAGTTTAGAAAGCCATATTTTCATAAATTTGCATTTGCTGGTGCTCAAGACCGTTACGATTTTTCTAAACCCTGGTTTACAAACCTCCAAAATTGCCACCAGACGGAGATGTTGCTGCCTGATTAGCTTAGCATGACATTACAACCTCGTCCATCAACAGTTGCACTTCACAGGAGCAGAAATAAAAGATTACAGGTTGTTAGAAGCTTCTAAATATCTGGTGCAGGATGGTATCGGACCTTCAGCTAAGGAAAGCGTCCCAAACAAAGTATTTCCTCTTCATGTCAGAGATGAAAACAGCAGACTCAGATAACGTTAACACCATGCAAACATTATGGACGTCTCCACATTATATTTATGAGTTAACGTTACAATAACAGAGAGAAAACGCTGCTGTTTCATGACGGTTCAGTTTATTGACACCACAAAGGAAAATAAAAGTCCGTAAGTTTTATTAACACTGAGAACTGAAAACTCCCGTTAGCTTGTTGTCGTCTTGCAAACGTTTCCAGATCTTCCTTTTGCCTTCTTTCATCTGGATCGCAGACAAACACGAAGCTGGATGGGACATCAGCTGGGGACAACAGAGTGTCTTATGTTTACCTGAAGGAGACAGAATAATCCTCCATCAGACGTCTGTTTGTCTCTGAACAACTGACAAACGTGAAGCGTCTGGTCGCAAAAACGTTAAAGTTGTACTTCCATGGTTATTTCATTAATATTTCTTTGTTTTTCATTATTATTTAATTGAATCTGCATTGTTTCTGTTTAAAAAAAAAATCTGATATTTTTGTATCTATGTATATATATATATAGGAGAGGGGGGTGGGGGAAAGGGGGATTCTGGGGTTTTTTCTTAATTATTTTTGGTGGGCTCCCCCAATAAGGAAGGAAGGCCCCCCCTCTTATATAATAAAGAGGGAAAAGAGAGGAAAAAAAAATGTCCATAAAAAAAAAGTAATTACACTCACAGGAGAGGTGCGCTTTTTTTGGGGGGGGGGTCAAGAGAAAAAGAGAGAATTGAGGGGAGGGGGGGGGTGGTCGTCTTCTTTTAGGGAGGAAGGGGGAAGAGAAGGGGGGGGTAAAACAACTGCAGTTTGCTGCATTTTAGCCGCATCGTCATTATCTTTAAGTAGATAAATAAATGCAAACTTAGAGCAGCTCACCAAAAACAGAATTAGCAGGAAACTTACCACCGACAACAGTGCTGCTACTGGGCTGTTGCAGCCCAGATCTCCCATGGTCTTCAGTTGAATTTATTTTATAACGGCATCCCATTTAACTTGTCGATCAGAATCAGCAGGCGGCCTGGAAAATTAAATCCCATCCTGGAATGTCGATTGGCGCATCCAAAGACAAAGCACGAAGGTACCAGTATTTTTATCGAGTTAAAATGCTGCTGCAGCAGCCGAGCCCCCAGCAGCACACCTGATGTGTTGATCTTTTTGCCACCCACGTACGTCGCCGACGTGACTGTCACGTGATCAGCAACGACACGTAAGAAGAGTCTATAGACATGAACTATGAAAATAAACCCTGTCAACCATGTTACACTTGATGGGTGACATATTTCATCCATTTTTGGCCAGTCTATCTACGGTGTTACTGTGGTTTCTGCTGCTAATTATGTAAATCTGAATGTGCAGGTGCCAGGCTGGGATTGGTGGATATCCTTGTGGCCCTGTTGTGATTGGTCGTCATCAACTACTGGGTGATATCAACACATACGGGTGTTGATATCACCACATGACCAGGATCAACTCATATTTCTGTGGGCTTTCTTACACTGTTGTCATTAAAACAACTAAAGTAAGTCCACGAGGAAATGTTGATAACACAGTCAACGAACAATTCACCCACTCCATGAGTCGGCAGTTCTGATGAAATATTGACAAAAAGGAGTTGAAACTTACAACACTGCCTTTTAAGTTCATACCAAAAAGGATATGCCCCCCAGTCCTGGGAATTTGGAGCAACCGTTTCTAATTTATAGGGTTTTATTAGTGGGTAACACAGTTGACAATGATTTCTCGGACACACGTAAAATGAATACTTTTTGTATAATGTTTTAAATAGTTTTAAAAACAGCTTTGCCATGTTTAAATAGTTATTTTTCAACAATGAATGCTGAAATAATGTTTAAAAACTTGTATTCTATTGTTAAACGTGTTATAGGTCAGTGATGTTTCGGGATTTCAGAAAGAAGAGACAGTTAGCGAGTTTTTGAATAATGCGTATGCCCAAGACCAACCTGCTAGATTCACAGCTGCCTCCCCCGACCACAGCACAACGTGCACGAGCCACTCTGGTGTTTAGCAGACAGCAGGTACAGATTCTCCATCATGTCACAAAATCAAGTAAAACAGATGTCGTTTTCTTAATGTCGCTAACTACCAGCAGAATGATGTCAGCTACCTACTGTAGTATCAGGCGAGAGTGCACTACTTCCAGCACGCAGTATTACTCTCGCCAATCAATCACTCTCATTGGTCAGTCTTGCCTATTACCCGTTGAACTGACTGTCAATCACTCTTAGTACGGTAGTAAAAGTGATTGACGAGCCAATAGACAAATGAAAAATGTAAGGAATGCAGAGATGATTGGTGGATGTTTTTCCAGTCCCATTAGTTTCACAGCTGATGTATATATATTTATATATTTAAAGCTTTTAATTAATCATAGTGTATGGGGGAGTGAACCCAATTTCATCGAATATTGCAAAAATTGTTAAAAAAAGAAACATCTTCTATAATGCCTTTAAATTTTAAGGGTGAACTTAATATTTAAGAAATCAAACAGCACAAAAACGGAAAATTCCAACATATAAATAGCATTTTTTGCAAAAAAAAAAAAAAAAAAAGAAAAAAAAAAGGAATCTCAACTTTTGTATCAAATGAAAGAAAAATGTCAAAAAATGTCTCATTGTTTTCAATATTAACTAATGATATTTGGTAAAATTGATAAATACCTTCTATGGACTTGAAATGTACCCATAATTATAGGATAATGTCAATCAATGTTGGCAATTGAATCTCAATGTAAACACTGCACCCAAAACAACCAACTTATCTTTCGATGGAGCTTTCTGAACTTGTTGCAGATACAGTATTTTTACCTGCTGAGTTTTAAGTTTTTACTTTAAATTGCAGGGGGGGCAAAAATGAATGTAAAATAACAAAATAAACCTAACAAAAAAAAACCATACAATTACTACAATGCAAAAAAATAAATAAAAATAAATAAATAAAAATAAGGCGACCGCACAAAACACAAAAATTCTTGAGTCAATGTTGTCTGCTATCAAATAAGTTATTCATAAGTTTTGTATTCATTCATTTACTCATTTACAAAGTGTAAAAGGAATGTTTACTTTCATGAAAAAGGTAAAGATTTGATGGGGAGATCAGATTAGAGTGTTCCTCTGGTGATATCTAGTGGACAATAGGTGGCACTGCATCTATCTACATCACTGAATATCTACTCTGTTTCCATGGGAACTGCTTCATGATGCTGTTTTTCAACTCCACATATAACCTGAATTTTTCATAGAAGTCCCAGAAATCCACTGATTTTTTTTTTTTGTTTTCTTTTTGTAGAGAAGTAAAATAGAGAGTAGAGTAGGGAGACAGAGAGAAAACACAGCAATGGCTGAGATAAGAGAAGCATTTACACTCGGCATGATTCCTCCTCTTCTCTGTTCTGTTCCACCCACTCACATTATCTGCAGTTTGCTTTTGTTCTGCCTCATTTTTACTCACTCTTCTCCTCTCCGGCCTCCTTCCACATCTAATTTTCCTGGTGCCTCCATCAGCTTATAAGCAGACGGTGCAACTACTGCCTATTAATCTTACCACATTGACTGACACATGAAATAGTGAAGGAGGTAGTTAAATTCATACTGACTTTTGTGTGAGTTCACTAATTACACAACTGCTGCCAGTTTTACACTCGCGATTGACCTGACTTTCAGAGCTGCTAAGCTTCCTGATGTTATAAAACTACTCAGTTTTAACTGTATACGCATGGGTTAGTTAGTATTTGTACCTTTGCAATGGTGGATTGTAACCAGGCTGCAAGTAGAGCTTCAGACTAACAATAAAAAAAACTCACTCATTTGATATTTATTAAAAGATCTCAAAAGGTTACAGGACCATAAAGTCACAGTTGACCAAAACAATTTCACCAGCATTGAACATCTGAATAGCTGTCTGTGAACACGTAGACCAGGAGCCGTACTCACAAAGAATCTTATCCCACTAACAGGAATCCGAAATAGCACTAAATGTTTTTAGCTAAGAGCTCCCTCTTAAAACCTTCTCACAAAGCTGCTGAGAGTAACTTTACAAAGAAACTGAGAGAAATCCTAAGAAAAAGGGTGGGTTGACCCCATTGCTATGGATGATGTCATGTTTCCTGACTGTGATTGGCTGTCTCTGTCAGAAAATTCCTGACAGAAATGCTGCAGGAGGTGTGCTGCTGGATCCAAATAAAGATATGAAATAAAATGTTGTCTGCAAGTGTCACTGTTTTTGCTTTTTAATGTTTATCATTCATTTTCACTTTAAACAAACATGCAGTGTATAGTGTGTACAGTACAGCTCAGTCACGATTCATCAGTCTTCAGAGATTCAGAAAGAAAACACATCAACAAAGTGCAACATTTGAAATATCTGTAAAACAAATGACTTCATACTTCACTCAAATAGACACCGTAATGACATTGAACACAAATTAAGATAAATGGTTGAGCTATTGAAAGGGTAGAGTTGATAACATTTGTGGGAATATAGATTGATGAATTTCTAAACTTTAGGAAACAAACTGACTAACTGTTTTGGAAAAATAATCAAAGAACGGCAAACACTTAAGAATGGTAAGAAGATGGTTTTAGCAAGGAGTGCAAATTGGTCCCAGACCTAGTTGTACAGAATTTCAGCTTCAAACAAAACCATGATATACCCCCTCCTCTTCATTGGGTACGTTTACATGGAGACTTTTTTCCCTTAGGCACAGAGACAGATTTTGAATTAAAAACAAACTTTCTCGCTGTCCAGGGAATTACGTTGTTCACAGCCATCTGTCAAAGTGAGGAAACGTCACTCGTTGCACGTTGACGTCTTGTTGAAGCATGCGCTGTAAGAGCGCAACCTCATAACTTTCTGATTCAGCGTTTACATGATACCCCGTTCGGTTTGGGGAAAGGAATATTCTACCGCCCTGAAACCGAATGATAATAGAGGATTATCACGATTCCTGTTTCCGGAACTTGTCGAAATTTAAGCATTTCCTCTTCCGGGCCAGTTCAACAATAGCTCAATCCAACGTCACTGCTCTGTTCCACTTTGTAAATCGAATAAACAACGGCAACCCTACTTAAGGTTTCATGGATTCCTGACTGAAGCGATGCTAAGGAATTCGTGGATCAAAGAGATTCGCCAGGGTGAAGGGCCGAACTTTATAATAAAACACGATCAGAATCAGCAGGCAGCCTGGAAAATTAAATCCCATCCTGGAATGCCGATCGGCACATCCAAAGACAAAACACGAAGGTACAGGTATTTTTTTATCGAGCTAAAATGCTCGCTGCAGCAGCCGAGCCCGCAGCAGTAAAACTGCTGTGTTGATCTTTTTGCCACCCATGTACGTCGCCGACGTGACTGTCACGTGATCAGCAACGACACGTAAGAAGGGTCTACAATTTACAAAAGAAAACTAAAACTAAAACTACTGTAACACTGAAACTAATAAAAACTAAACCAAAACGAAGCATTTTCGAAAAAATAAAAATTAATAAAAACTAGCAAAGCTGCCCAAAAAACTAGCTAAAACTAACTGAATTGAAAAACAAAAAGTCAAAACTAAAAACTGAAACTAATCAAAAATCCCAAACTAATATAACCCCCATCAACTGCTCCCCGGGTGTTTTAATTGTCTGCCCTCTGCTCTCAGGTTAAAGGGATACAACACCCACAGAATGATGGTTTACATGTGACTAGAAAAGAGCTGTATAAGTACAGTTCATTAACTGTTTGTAGATCGATGCACCAGCTACACTCGAGGATTGACCAGATGGGGTTTCGAGGATGTTGCCACTTTGCTTGAGCATAGGTCCACTGGTGTTATGCCTGGTTTTGTATCCACTCAGTAATTTTCTATGGACTTTGTTTTTTGTCTTTAGATCTGTCTGAATTCTCTCAGAATTTTACATCTTGACTTAGAGCAGTGGTTCTCAAACTTTTTTTGCAGGGCCCCCCTTTCATTGGAAATAATAATGTCAAGACCCCCCCCCCCCCCCCCCCCCCCCCCCCCCCCCCCCCCCCACCCCCACCCCATCCCACCACCGCAACCACATGTACCCAAACATTTACCATGAAATACATGAAAAAAAGCACTGCATTTGAGGTGGGGGGAATGCCTATTGAGACATCATAATTTTTTCATGCAAATTTTTTGTTAGAAGTATAAAAACTAGGCCTGGCTGGGCCCCCACTGACAGAGCCTTGAGCCCCCCTGGGGGGCCCGCCCCCCAGTTTGAGAACCACTGACTTAAAGGTTTTGTTTTGTTTTTTTGTTTAGTTTGTTCTGCTGCACCCAGGTGAGATGTGGGAATTAGTCCACAGCAAATTGAGCTTCATCATGTTTTGTCTTTGTTTAAGCCTTAACAGATTTTTAACATTTTTATTTCTACTTTCTCACTGTTATCTGACATGATCCTTTTAGCATCTGTGGTGGCGTCTTTGAGAGTAATCCTTGTTTATCTGACTGTGACGAGGAAACAGGACAAATCAGGTAATTACTCCTCCTGAGAGACAATGAAGATAATCTGATGCGTAACATCCAAGAACTGGTTAGAAGCGGAGGGTGAAGAGAGAGGGAAGTATTACGGAAACATGAGGAGAAGAATAAGAAGCTGCAGATACAAACAAAACAATGTCATGTCTGTAGCTGCTCGAATGGAGAAGAACACAGATGTGACAGAAAACTTCAAAGGAATGAACAAAGGGAAAATGGAGAGAGTGGACATAAGAGAAAAAAACAAGAGTTTCCAGAACTGGATCACTTAAAGAATAACAACCATTCCTCCTGCTCCTCTTTTCACCATTTCTTTACCTCCTTTATCCACCTTTCATCCCTCTCTTCAATAACCACTCAGTCCTCACCTCCACCCTCAGCCCTGCTTGTATCATCCTCAGCTCTTCAATCTCCATCCCTAACACCTCTGCCTTAATGTCTCCTCCACCTTAATCCTCCCATCTCTCAATTTTCCCCTTTTGTGCTACCTCTGCATCACCTCAACTCTCCTTCACACATCCAGCTTCATCTGCTCACCTCTATTACTCCTCTGTCATTTTTCTACAGCATCACCACCTTTCCTCACCCTCCTCCTTTCAGGCAGCTTGGAGGAGGAATCAGGAATAGGAACTGCAGTCTGACAGGAAACACCTCCCCTGTGTGGATGGGGAAAGACCTTGCACCAGCCAGTACATGTAATAAAACCAACAACCTGTGTTTCTGGAAATCTGGAAAACTGAATTTAGTTAAAGGAATAGTACACCTACAGAATGATGTGCCTTCATTTTCTACTCACCCTCATTCTGAGCAAGACTCTGGAGCACTTTTTTAATCTCTCAAATGCAGCCGGTGATCTGGGAGGCTTCTTGTTATCCACTGACATTTAAAATGTAACTTGGTCAAACCGTTTTTCTAGGATCCCCTACTCTGCCTTTAAGGCCCCTTAAAGTTACACCGTGTAACTTTTGGCCACTAGGAGCGCTAAACCTGCAGAGGCGCCAATGTCTTACAGGACTCACGGCAATGACGCAAATTTAAATCTCCTCTCCCATGTTTGGATATTGAAATAAACGAGTTCATCAAGATTCAAGAATTTTCTAAAGGATTTTTCACCATTGGAGGATCTGCCCCTGGCGGAGGTGTGCACCTCTAACTGTCTCTAATTATACATGTTTATATAGCTAAAACATCACACACACAAACGCACAATGCAAAGATAAATGCGCAATCAAAACCGGCGTCGAAACCAAGTTGTAGTTTTGTGCACTGAATGAAGTCGTAACTTTGGCAAAACTCACGTTTGTTATGAGAATGTCAGGATTAGCTCAGCTTATGGGACATTACAGTGGCTCTGCTTCCTTCTGAACAGTGTATGAAAACCATACAACTAAACCAAGCAAACTGCCGATCGTTCTGTTACTTCTTTGATATTTATATGAATTACAGAGAACGCATTTATTGCTGCAAACCAGCCATAATTGCGCAAAATGTTTAGGGAGTCACGTTAGTCACGTTTGGTCTATAGTAATTCTAGCTGCATTTTGCTAACAGGAAACTATACTGTAGGCAGCTTATACGGCTCTGATTGACGTTTTGAATAAACGCTGACTGACAAAAAAAAAAGCATCAAATTTTCGTATGTCTACATAACAGCCAAACTTACTTACCAGTCTAATGATACCGTGGCAAACAGACAGTGGGTTTGGCTTCCACACTTATATCTCCAACGACTAAATTCTTTTCCAAAGTCCACTCGTGTTTTTGATCTGCCGTGATCTCTTTGCCTCTTTTTTTTCTGGCCTGCTCAGACATCACTTTCACCTTTTTACTTTGTTCCGCCATGACTATGCTTCGAATAATGAGAGAAAGTAGCACAAGTAGAGCTTTCTCTGTTTACGGATAAGGAGCCGTAAAGCAACTTGCTTTACAGCACTTTCATAGATAGCCCGCCTCTCTAAAGTTACAATGTCTGGTTTCTGCAGAGGGCAGCCCGCTCAGAGTGCTGACACACGTCAGTCACTGTATATTGGCCCGAAAAATCATCTAATACTGCTCATTTTAGGCTTAATGTCAGAGTCAAAAGTTATACGGTATAACTTTAATGGTGTATTTTACACACATTACAGTTTGTTGGTATCTAGGTAGCAAGCTGCTTTTCTCAGCTGTAATTTGGCAGTGTGCAGCCTGTAGAGGGTAGAGAAAGCCCCCAATAACTAACAGAGACCTAACTCTGAACTCACAGGACAATAGTACTTGTTCGTTCATTCATTCTACTTAAAGTATTGGTGAAATGAAAAAGTTTTGCTGCAGATAATGCCTTATGTAGAGGCTGCCCCTTCTCTCCCATTATAATGATGCACACTGAAGGGCAACTAATCTAAATATTGCCCGAAGGAGTCAAAGTAATACAGAAATTCTACCGGTGAGTAAATACACGTACAAACTCCTAGAAATAAGGTTCAGGTTGAAAAAAAAGAAAGATATCCTTTAAATCACAAATGACAGATGTTACCAGGAAGCAGTTCCAATAATTTCCATTTACGCTTAAATGAAAACAGACCACAGTTTGTGAGACTGAAAGTTTGTGTGTCTGAGATGGTGGTCAGCAGCACTGGAGCACCACAAGGAACTGTACTCTCACCATTCCTCTTTACACTGTACACCTCAGACTTCCAGTACAACTCTGAGTCCTGTCATCTGCAGAAATACTCTGATGACTCTGCAGTTGTGGGATGTATCAGTGATGGACAAGAAGCCGAGTACAGAGAACTGGTCAACTGGTTTGTGAAATGGTGTGGTAACAATTGCCTCATCTTAAAGGGACATTGTGTAAGTTCTCCTGTTATGTATTAACAAAAATTGATTAATTGGTTCAAAAGTGTTTTTTCACTAAAGGAATATTACACCCACAGAAAGATGTGCGTTAATTTTCTTCTCACCCTCATGCTGAGGAAGACAGAGGAGCACTTTTTGAATATCTCAAATGCAGCCGGAGATTGGACAGGTTTTTGTTTTCTCCCAACTGTCATATAATGGAGTTCACCAGAGACTGAACCCAAAAAGTCCATAAAAGTCCACAAAAACTTGTCAGTATTCCTCCATACTGCTTGTCCAATGTAATCCAAGTGTCCTGAGTGGGTAGTGTCCATAATTTACTGGGAACCACATCATTTCAGGACAGAGCAGGTGAAGGAAATGATGTCCCAACAGAGAAAAACGTGATAAAAACGTAACGGTGCGGTTGATGTAGAGGATCCGCAGTGTAAAAGGGCTGGACTCTGATGAATATAAGGAGCGGACGTCTGACGTGAAGTTAACCAAACAGTGTTAGCTTCTGTAGCTACATTAGCAGCTTGTCCGCTCGTCAACCACCGTTCACTGGTCTCTGACACAAAAGATAATAAGTTACACAAGCAGCAACACTTACCGACTGCACATCCTCACTGATAAATATAATCCACTCCTCCCTGGTAGTGCTGTACCTCCTGTTAAAGCACCGAAAACTGCTGAATTTCTGGCAAGGCAACTCAGCATGGCAATCTCCCCCCTCCTCCTCCTCGTCGTCGGAGTTACCTGCCACGGTCTACTCTGTGGCAGGTAATCAGCAGCCTTCAGGTGGCGCTAAAGACGCTAGCTTAGCAGCTCACTCACAGCCTATCTAGTTCACGTCATAACAGCTGGTCATAACTCCTCCGTGGCAGGTAATCAGCTGCTTTTAGGTGGCGCCAAAGAGGCTAGCTTAGCAGCTAGCAGCCTCTCTAGTTCAAGTCATTTGGTGAAAGAAATCCAAACCGCATACTGTGGAGAGCGCGTGCTTGTGGCCGATTCTGGTGAGAAGAGAGAGCCCGCACTCAAAGACGAAGTCACTTTCACTTTCCGGAGTTTCTGGTACGTTATAACTGAGGTCCTGTTTCAATACACATGTTTTAACGTGAAAAAGTGGGATTTCCAGGTGATGACTCCTTTAAAAAAGTGCTCCAGAGTCTTGCTCAGCATGAGGGTGAGTAGAAAATTAAGGAACATCATTCTGTGGGTGCACTATTCCTTTAATCAGTAATCAACAGACTGAAGTGCTCCTGTAAGCTCTGAATTTGCTGTTCGTGTCATTCACATAAACATGGAACGGGTCGGCTCGGTGGTGGCTACCATGTTGTATCGCCGTGTTTTTACATTCAGTAGCAGCGTGACAGTAGGAAACCACAGAAACTCACCAGAGACACCGGAGTTGTCGGTTCAGTTCGAGGTAATGCCTTTGAAAAGTCACTGCGGGTGCAGTGAGGAGGAACCAAGCGTTAAACTGATGCTGGGTTCACGTGCAGTCGGGCAGACGGCCGTCTCAGTAACAAACCAGATGTAATTTTAATCACAGAAGCCGAGAGAAAGACAGTAAAACATGGGTCAGGGAAAACAATACAACATCGCCATGACAACATATCAGATGTGGACTGATGTCACTGTAACTGACGGACCACATCTTCACATAGAGGCTGTTGATGCCTTTACATGCAGCGGCTGTCGTCTTTCTGCTGTGTGCACGTTTTCACCTGAATGCAGCATGAAATGTATGAGCGAGTTGTGATCTACAACTGCTACACAATGTCCCTTTAAATGCCAGCAAGACTAAAGAGATGAATGTTGACTTCAGGAGGAGCAAGAATACACAAAATACTGTTTACATTCTGGGAGAGGAGGTGGAGGTGGTGGAGAAATCCAAATACCTGGAGTTCAGCTGGACAACAGACTCAACTGGGACAAAACAAAAACAACCTGCACAGCACTGTTATTTCCGTCTGGAAGTAAAAATAGTATGATTAATTTAATTTGGATTTTATTGACCATTGTGCAGCCTCTCCTGGTGATTGTTGGAAGTTTTCCTGAGTCCATGCTGTAATTTTCCAGTAGACAATAATCACCAGCATCCAGTTTTGACCTTTGGTCCTTTCCTGTGCGCACAGACTCCTCTTGATTTTTTAATCTTTTGATATTATACCCTGTAGATCAGGGATGGCCAGGTCCAGTCCTGGAGAGCCACTACCCTGCTACGTTTAGATGCACCCCTTCTCCAACACACCGGAATCAAGTGAATGTGTCATTACCAGGCATCTGCAGAGCTGGATGACATGCGTTTGAGGTAATTCAGGAGTGTTGGAGAAGCGATGCATCTAAAAGTTGCAGAACAGTGGAGGACTGGATTTGCACACCCCTGCTGTAGATGGTGGATCATCAAAGTCTTCATAGTTATACATCATCAAACATCATTATTGAACACATTTAAAGTCTTGGAATAAATCAAAGCTGAGTATTTTCAAAACTAGACTGTTTTTCTTTAAGCTCTATCAGTGAAGCTATTAAAGTTGCAACAGTGAGGACAAGCCTGTGAGATGAAATCATCTGCAGTGTATAGTCATCTCCCAGCACTAGAGGGCAGTGTGGGTCTACTCCACAGACATGCTCCCACTCCAACTATGTTTTAAGTGTAAAAAGGCTCTGTGTGTGCTTTCCATGTGCTTCCATCTATCTCCTGCTCGCTCACTAGTACACAGTCTGGTATTTACATAAGAAGGAGCAACGTGTCCATGTTTGAGTGTCACTGGTTGCAAGGATTGGCTTGACCTGTCTGTTCTCTACAATGAGCAGAAAATCATCCTTCGTTGCTCAGTTTCCTGAGCCCCCCCCCCCACTTTCCCTTCTGGATTTGCCTTTTTATTTCCTGGATCTGGCCTCACAGTGATGATGATGATGATGGTACAGTCCAACAAGATTTCTACTGAGAGCAGATTTTCAAAACTCAAACATCTTCATACTCGCTCTATGTAGAAGAGGTCAAATTATACTGTATCTATCAACTCGTCCTCCTCTACCTCCACTGGTCTGACTACCACTGCTATAATCACTGCTGCTACTACAACGACGGCCCATTCTCTTAGGGTGCATTCAAGAAAGCAAAGTCCGCGAGTCTCGGTCCGGGCGGGGATGGTCTTCTGGACTGAGATCATGTTCACGTTGCACTATTGCCAAACGAGCCAAACGGGCCAGGAATGAGAATCTCAGGTGGCGCTGTTCGGATTCACCGTAGGTGAGGACAAGAAAAGAAGACAAGAAGAGGACAAGAAGGTTCTCACAACTTCTGTTTCCTCCACAAAGCGACATTATTTTTGTACGAGGAGCTGGATATGCTTTCTTCAGATCAAATATTGATTAAAACTTTTACTTCCTCGTAACTCCACGTCTGACCACGAGCCATCTTTATAAGTACCGCAGTCCCACACGTGTGTTTGTTGTCGTTACGTTTACCCACGTCATCCAACGTTTGACCAACAATGCCAATGCAATTTGTAGTCCACTTCCTGTATTTGGTTCACTTGAATCGGACCGAGACCTGCGTTTGCAGGCGGACCGAGTCCGGCTGTTTGATTCATCTATCCATCCATCCTCCAACTTTCATCCATCTGTCCGTCTGTCCATCCATCGATCCATCCACCAACTATCATCCATCCATCCATTCTTCTGTCTGTCCATCCATCCATCATCCATCCATCCATCCATCCATCCATCCATCCATCCATCCATCCATCCATCCATCCATCCATCCGTCCTTTTGTCCGTCCATCCATCCATCCATCCATCCATCCATCCATCCATCCATCCATCCATCCATCCATCCATCCATCCATCCTTCTGTCCATCCATCCATCCTTCTGTCCATCCATCCATCCATCCATCCATCCATCCATCCATCCATCCATCCATCCATCCATCCATCCATCCATCCATCCATCCATCCATCCATAGTTCCCATCCACATGTTGCTCCATGATGCTAACAGCTCGGTCCACTCCCAACTATAAAGGCTGCTGGTGTACATTACCCTGAAGTTGACCGTTGATCATGTCTTCAATTGATCATGACTCTCCGTCTTTGAACCAGGAGTTGCCTGAATTGCTTTGATTTTGATCGCTTTGTCATCATATTCTTCACATCTGTTGAACCAAACCCTCCACTTCCTGATTCACCACAACGTTTTCATAAGCTTCTCTGCCATCATTCAGATGATAATTACACAGAATAACATGATCTCTTTTAGCCCTCTTTGGTTTTGTTATAACAGTTTCTTATTCACCTTTGAAAATGGTTTAGATCAAGTTTTTTTATTATGGTCTTAACTGTCCTCTGCCCCCCAGGTGGTGTTGTCATTCTTGAATAGTTAAAATAGTGCTTATTCCCTGTGACACATGAGCCACACTCGGATTGCGTAATATTTGCGCTGAAGTCCATCCGCTCTTTAACCAAGGTGGTTTTTTCAAACATGCCACGTCCTCACACACTGATTGCATCTTGGCCACATTCAGAAATCGGGAAAAGTTGTGAAGGTGGATTGTTGGGCCAACAGCGACAGCCATCCTTTCATCCTTGCCCGGAACATTTCCTTGCAAGTTCAGCCAAAACGGTGTGCCGCAACATTTCAAGTCTTGTGACATGGAGGTTAGCCGGTACATGTCTGCTACACCTCTGAGGTAAAACAGCAGAACATTTGTCTGAATGCAAATGGAAGAACAACAAAGACCGCAATATTACCTCTTTCCAAAGTGAGCCTGAGAGGGCTCTGATGTCAGTGAGGTGTTATTTCTTGCCTGTTTCCAATTTTCCTCTGTTCTCATTTCAGTTAAGTAGACTCCATTCGCTTTCTATAAGCATCTTCATTTCAATCAGTTTTTCACATGAATGAAGTCTCTTTTTATTTCCAGGTGAAATGTTGCCTTTATTCCACAGAGTTGTCTTACAGAAACTTTGCAAAGTACTGTATGAAAATGCAGAATCTGTAAAATAGCCAGTGTTGAGCCCAGATCTGTTGGAAATTCTTACTAAACCTTTTCAAGTTTTACAGTTAGTGGATATTACAGGCAGTTTGTTCCATGTTAATAAACATGCACTTTACCTTTTGACTCCAAACTTGTGGAAAGAAAGCAGTGGATAAGGATGCGGTAAATGATCATTAAAGACGGTAAGCCACGAGCATTGTTGAAGATGAGGGACTCAGAGAGCTGCTTCACCTCTGTGAGCACTTATGTCCTGCCAGCCAGAAAGATATATGAAAGGACTGGAAATTGTACACTTTGACATTTACAATGGAAAATGTACAATTTGCTAACATGTGTAACACTCTAATTGTATCTTTAATTTAAGGCTTTCAAGGACACAGTGAGCCAGAAACCCGAGAAAGAAAACGGGCGGGCTAAGAAAGACATTCAGAGCTGCAGTGGAGAAGGAAACACCAGCTTCAGCAAAAGTATAAACAAAATGTACTTAAGGAAAAGTACCACATTAACCTGATTACTTGAGTAGAATTGAACAAGTGCTTGCTTTCAAATATACTTGAAGTATTAAAAGTGCTGAATGTGTTGCTAAGGTGGTGGTCTGTAAATGTGCTGATTGTGTGTATATTTAACACAGTATGGATATGGCCATTTTATTTTTTTAATGTGTAAAAAGTGTAATTACAGTGTACAGAGTGCATGTGAATGCAGTGCAAATCTTTAGTGTCAAATAGTGATTAAAAAATATGAAAATAAAGTTAAATTAAAAATTCTGATGGCAAAATAAAAACATTTTTAGCTGTATTACAGAAATGTTTGACTGTTGTCTGCAGGTTCTCTCCACACCTTTTAACGTGATGTCAATAAAATATACTAGCTTTGTTAGCATCTGATGCAATATTCAACAGTGTCACTCTGTGTTTTTAATCTGTCGTAACTTTGTAAACTTTTCTGAAGTGAACCCAGAGATAATTTATTGAACTTTTAGATACATAATTTGACCAAGAATGTTGGCAGGTTCCGTATAGACTAATCCGATGGCCGTATCTTGTGTTGCGCCCTCTTGCGGTGCCCCCATTGCGTATGGGGTCCTAATTACTTTGTATCTTCCAACATTAGAAGCAGCATGAATATCTGGACAGACAACATTGGACTGCTTTTTAGGGTAATTGATAACCTATAGGCATGTTATTCGGAGAACTCAAAGTTATTTTGACATATTTTGACATCGGTGCATTAAAAGCAAACTTTCATTTTAAACATATGTAGAAGCCTTTGTAGTGTATCAGGTCCACACTTAATACCAGCAGTAACTCCTGTGACATGGCTTTGTAATAAGTATGATATTACATGTATTGTATGATTAATAAAATGTAAAATTATATTATGTAATAGCAGCTATTATACTTTAATAGCTACTTCCATCCAGGCTAGACTGCACTGACAACCTTAAAATCAGCTCTGCTTCATGATGTGTTCATGAAGCAGACCTCCCACTAACAGCATCAGTGTTTATATTGCACATAATATAATAAATCATATTAATCATCATGTGACAGCTGAATGTTGTGAAGGCACGTTACATTTCTGAACTTTATCACAGAATAATCAAGAATAATCATCAATAAATCACTAAAACGCAGTGATTAAAAAAACCCACTGATGACAAAAAAAGTTAATTTTTGTTTAAAGGAGTGATGACATAGCAGTTAAAAACTAGTTTATGTTGTTGGCATTACTTTATATGTAAATACTCCAAAGAAAAAAACGGCATTTTTTACAGCGGAGTATTGTTTTGAAACGCCAGACCTCACTTCCTCAGTAATACAGTTGGGTCCGGTGATGATATGGAGCTTTACCCGGAGACCACGTTGACTTAATTTTGATTGGCTACACCTTATTTGGCTATGACCTTATTTGGAGAATTTATAGGTCAAGCTGCGGTCGGAGTTTGCTAAAGGCTAACTGCTAGCAACATGGGCACTTCAGACAGTGTGAGCTACGTTTATCAGACAAGACAGCATTTAGAAAATAAATAAACTTACAGGTAATGACAAGGTTGTGGCCCCCTCCCTCAGTGTTGCTGCTGAAGTTTTCTTTTAAATCCATTTGTTTGAAAATCCAGACCTGACTGCACAGAAGTTACTACTAGCTCCATACATGCAGCTGAATCAGACAGGGAGGGGAGGGGGGAGCGGACGGTGCATAAACCGTTAGGAGAGAGAGAGGGGGGCGCTGCTTACCTGATAGTGTGCTCTTATTGGAGCAATTAAATTACGTAGAATGATAGAACTACGTAGAATGATAGCCTGCTGTCTGATTTAACTGTTTCTGAGCAGAGAGACAAAGCTGACAGACCATAAACAGGAACTTTGATTCTCACTCTGGACATTCACATGGCCTCATCAGTGCACAACAGATCATATTATACCCCCAAAACCCCAGAAAAGTGAAATTTGATGTCATGGCACCTTTAAAGTACTAATGAAACCGTTTCATGCAGTGGAGTCGCGTTAAATATCCTTAAAGTTCACATCTCAGATAACATGCTGGATTAAACACCTACAGCTGATCCATTTCAAGCTACTGCGATGTGTATTCTCTGAAGGAGGAAAACCTCCGGCTGCTCCTCGCTGGAGCGACTGCTTCCTCCTCCATCTCACTGATTAAACTAAAATAGACCTATAGACCTCCATAAACTGCTGTTGGTTCTTACACGGGAGAAGACGATTTAAACCGGCCGGCGGCCACGAACAGAACAGAGAAACAAAACCTAAGACGCATCTCAGAGTTGTGCTGATATCAGTGTCTGATTCTGAAGTGTTTAATGTGCTCTGTCCACGGTGCTGGAGCCTCATGTGAGGACGCTGGTGGGAGATAGCGGAGAAACTCTGAGAGGAACACACACCTGCAGCTATGATGCTGCCATGTTCACCAGGTAAACCAGGTCTGGTAGGGGAGGGGGGCGCCCTGCCTATGTAATGGTTGGAAACACTGAAATAGAAGCAAACATGCTTTATTTCACCTTTTTGAAGTTTATTACATTGTCTCACTGGGTCTGCGCGGGCCGGACATTTTGCTCTTGCGGGCTGGATGTGGCCCGCGGGCCACTAATTGGGGATCCCTGATTTAGACCTTCTACGGTCTTTACACCGTTTAAAAAATCTGTTCTTGTTTATCTGATTAATTTCATTATGTTTTAGCAACCATCATTATATTAGTTGAGGTTTTCAGTCGGAGCCAGTACAAACTGCGCCCCTGCAACCACGCCCCTTTACAAACCACGCCCACCGTTGGATTGAGTGGAACCTAACCCTAACCCCAACCCTAACAACCACCCGCCCACATGAGTACAAACCACGCCCATTTTCACAGCAAACCACGCCCATTTTCATGCCACGCCTCTGGGTCTGTGGCTGCAGTTCCATTTAGAGGAGACGGACTCAGCTCCAGCGATCACCTGGGGCATGAATGTCTGCCGAACAGCAACTGTGTCCGTGTGTTTACTTCCACCGACAACCGGCTCTGTTACACTTCAACAAACCCAGCATCAAGACATTTTCCCTTTGACTCTGTCCACAGATGTCTGCTAACAGCAACACCGTCTCACGGCTCATGCAAAACGCTTTTACATATTTTTGGAGGCCAAATGTGGAGAAAAGTCGAGTGAGCCGCTGAAAGTGTACGAGGAGCCGATATCAACCGTTCTAGAAGCCAAACGTGAGCTCAGTCTGGAGGGACGACAGTTCCTCCCTTTTCTAGTTATCTGCAGTCAGAAACCCTCGCTTCTCCCAGGATTTTGTGCTGAAAAGGCAGCGGAGAAAACAGTGTCCCGCTCTGATGCAGCGGCAGTCCTGCGGGCGGACTGAGTCATCGCTCCCCGATTCGTGAGCCTGGCACCACCGCTCTCTCCATAGGAAAACAATGGGACGCAAAGCTTTTTTTTTCACCATGGATCATGTGTACAGGTGTTTATCCCGCCTCCGACTTTGAGCTCTTGATGTTGAGAGGAACAGCGATAAACAAACACTGAAACCTGCAGAAACTCAGCAGCGTTGCCGGCTAAAGCTAAGCTAAAGCTAAGCAAACGTTTTCATGGCCATCTGTTGCCGAGTCAGTCCGAAAAGAAGAGGACGTCTCTGGAGGTGATCAAAAAGGTGCTGGCCGGGAGAGTTCAGCCTCAGTTGTAGAGGTGAGGTTCAGAAAGAAGACAGATGTTCAGAAAGATGATGTCTAGCTGCTAATCGGCTTTTGTCTCGCCGTTTATCTGTTATTGTTTAGCATTGGTCAGCTGTGGAATTCACAGGACTTCACCTACTCTGACGTCAGAGGTCACATGATTCCAAAGCTGTGAGATTGTGAAGGAGAGTTTTAACACTTCCTGGTTCTTTTCAACTTAAGAGACCTAACAGTTACTGACTCATCTCAGGGAATGATTTTCTGCCATTATAAAGAACATGAAACATACACTTTAATGTAAGCTAATTTTCATCTCCAGAAACTGATAATACTGATGACAATCCACATTACAATATAAAATACAGATCTCATAATATCTTATCAAAAGATGATAAAGAAATACTTCAAAGCTTTTGCAAAGATTGTTTTCTATTTTGTCACATATTTGGTTTTTGGTACTGTTTAAACCCACCTGGGCTTTGGCGCCCAGTATTTCCACGCAACACAACAGTGGCATAAAAATAAATAACCACTGTTAAACTTTTGCCAATGTAGACGCGTCATATATGGTTGGAAAATGATAGATTCTCCACATTTCAACTACTAAATTCATTTTATGTGCACAATAAGCACCAAAGTATATTTGCCCAAGACATAGCAGCATGGTGAAACATAAATAAACAACTGTGACTCTACCTTTGAAATGGTCTTGAAGCCATAAGTCCAATCTTTAATTCTTTATGGTCCTCCTGTTCGTAAGGGCCGACTGATTAAGTAGTCAAATATATTTTTTGAAAATAACCGATAAGGTCAGTTTTTCACCGTCCGAAAAAAAAATCTGCTCACTCAAGCTAATGCTATACATTTTATTCTTGTAGTGTAGCCACATTCCTCTCAACCATTCCTGTTGGAATATGTTATATTCCTCACTTTCCCGCCTTCAAAATATAAGTGTCCCCATTAATTCATGTTTAGACTTGACTCCAGGACAGCTTATAATAAAACATAATAATAATAACAAACCCTTCCAGTTTTTAAGGTCTGTGTGCATCATTTGATGCCTTCTGTTGATCAGGCCCACATGGGTTTGTGATCTAGGTGGCAAATGAAATTAACTTTCTAATGATGGTAAGCATGGCCGGTTTATATAAAACTAGAGCACCCTGTGAATGTGTGCAATGTGTTTCCCGTTCCCAAAAATGCACCTTAAAATGCATCTAAATTATGCAAACACAAGAACAGTTTTTTTATTTTAAAGACAGTGACACAGGGGTGACGATCTGGGAAAATAGGTTCCAGATCCAACGTTTGAGGTACAGAAACGCATTCCGGCTTAATCTGACTCAAATTAACCCATAGCTGCATCCACTGGTACAGAACCAGAAGGGTTTAAAGTATTTAATAAGAACATTCTGGTGTCACTTAGGAAGAGAACAGAACCAATTGGCTGCAGACCAACTGGTTTCATGGGTTGGTGATCAGGACAGAAAGTTCTGCATGACTGGATGACTGAATCAGTCAGTTTGGCTACAGGAACTACAGAGAAAGGAGGTAGTATCTAAAAATTTGAGCAGACAGTGTTAGTGAGGCAATGATCTATGGTTTTCTTGACCAGTCAGACCAATAAATAAACTGTCGGCCCACTGGGAAAATATCCAGTATGGCTGATTGCCAGTCCGTCCCTGTTCACCAGTAAATCCTCTGCTCAATTTGTAGTTGTATACAATCTGATACTTGTCTGCTGCCCCCTGGTGGAGACCTTAGTACTACAACAATTATTACACATACCAGTGGTTCCCAACCTGGGGTCTGAGACTGCCCAAGGGGGTCCCGATTAAAATAAAGGTCATATCCACTCACAGATGAGTTGGGGTGTATCAGCATACTTTTTTTTTGATCATTCTAGTTTGATTATATGGTGGGCTTATGAAAGGACAGGAGAAAAGCATAGTTTCAGCAAAGGGCGGTGAGGGGGGTCAACCACTAGTTGCATGAAGGGGGTCCTTAGGGAAGATAGATTGGGAACCACTGATGTGTTTGGTATATGTACTGTACTTTTTTCACATTTTGTTAAAGGGCTAAATAAAGACTAACAATTAAAAGAAATAATAATTTCCTGTCCATTTCTTGGCACAATCTGTACACAAAATCATTCAAATTTGTGTATATGTTAGGATCTGGACTGGTTCCCAGTCTGATGTGGCTCGCCTTGCTCCACCTGCTTGCCGGGGAATTAAAGCCCAGCTGGTCATCTCCTCTTGCCAGATTGTCACTCATGGTGAGCTTAGCCTGTTTGGTGTCTGCCATGTCTTACCTGAAGTTTTGGGCATTTTTCTCCTTTCTGTCTTCACCGTCTCTTCTGCTGATCATCCTGAGGATGACAGTGAAGCCATGAAGTCATCACTTTTTACTTCTTGTTTTGTTAAATAAATCTTCATTGTGCCCTTTATAACTGCCTAAAACTGCTATAATCATCATCCATGACAGTATAACTGGATCTAAATGTGGGAAGTGTTTGCACACTGTGGCCTTTTAAATCACAAAAAAGAAGGAAAATTATTTAGCTGGAAAGCAGATCTGTTGGTGTTTGAGTCAAACCAAGTTGTTTAACGCTACCATGTTATCAGTCATGGCAGAGCAGAAGAGAAACATCAAGTCAGTTTGACTCCGAAAATAAAAATGTATAATAAATACATGACTTATGAAAATTTCTGTTTGAAACAGATGCTGCCGATTCAGTCCAGACTGGAGCACCATGCCTTTTTAGCCGGCAGGATCTGTAGATATAACTGCTCACACACGAAGCTGTTCAATGGGATGACCCAGTTTGAAGTTAGTTGCAGAGGTGTTACGTCATCATCCCTCAGCAGTTTGAGAAAGCAGAATGACGAGCTGCTGATACGGAGCCAAGTTCAGCTTTCATTTCAACCAGCAACCTCAAACTAACATCGCTGCCGTCAGTTTGACTCCTTAACTTTACCACATGAACTCTGTCACATTGTTATGGGTCAAATAACTATACAGTTAATAATGCATTAAGGCAGTGGTTTTCAAACTGGGGGGCAGGCCCCCCAGGGGGGGCTCAGGGCTCTGTCGGGGGGAGCCAGGCCTATAGTTTTTTTACTTTTAACAAAAAATGGGCATATTCTTTAATGCAGTGCATTTTTTCATGTATCTCATGGTAAATGTTTGGGTGCATGTGGTAGCGGTGGTGGGATGGGGGGGGCTTGACATAATATCCAATGAAAAAGGGGCCCTGCAAAAAAAGTTAAAGAACCACTGCATTAAGGCCGTTTCAGATAGGACGCTGTGATTTCGCTGTGCTCACCGCCGGGTAAGGCGCAGACCCGGCGGCAGAACACAGCGGCAGCGAGTATGTCAGGCATGCGTCGCTAAGCGACAGACCAGGAAGTGTTTTCTCCCCGGCCTGCTTTGTTGTGATGTATCTCTCATCATTGCAGCAAAAAGCTTTTCTCCTGAGGAAGAGGAGAACATCAGCAGCAAATAAAAGGGTGTGGGTCCACCTGATCCTGATGGCAAGGCAGGACTTGGGGGTGGGGGTGGGGGGTGGGGGGGTGGGGTCAGGCTCATCTGGGAGCTGCATTCTTTCACTACGACCGCTTCCAGGTTTACTTCAGGCTGACCAAGGACCACTTTTTTCCTGAACTGGCCTCTCTTATTGGACGCTAGAGGATGTTGTCAATTCGAGCGCGGCAGCGTCAGTGGTACCGTGGTACCGCGGCGGCATGCGCCCACCTAGCGCACAGCTGAGCTCTGTGGCATGGCGGAATGCGCTGAAGCCGCGGTACCATGCACACAATGAATGGGTTTGCGCGTCCTTTCTGAAAGGGCATTTATTCTCAGAGGTACTGCAGGCCAGAGCTGGTTTTGTCACTAAGCAGA
This sequence comes from Atherinomorus stipes, assembly GCA_023101725.1. Lineage (NCBI taxonomy): Eukaryota > Metazoa > Chordata > Actinopteri > Atheriniformes > Atherinidae > Atherinomorus > Atherinomorus stipes. Next base: position 85,647 of record JALJCO010008960.1, read on the forward strand.
CAAAGCGACCGCTTAGGGCCCTGCACCACTAGGGGGCCCCCAAAGGACGTCTAAGCAGTTTGTCTTAATGAGTGCTGTATGGGCTTCATTAAGATGAAGAGGAATTATCCATTTGGGGCAGAAAAAGAAAAAAGTCCAAAGAAGCAGCTGCAAGGACAAGGTGATTTATTTTGTAATGATACTGTAATGTCAGGTTTTAGTCTGGTGTCATTAATTATGAACATGAATAGACTAGACATGTAACAGCAATTTTTGAAAACATGATTTGATTTAGCAGTTGCTAACAGATTTAGTAACTGGTTGGGTACTGTTAGCCAGCAAAGCAGTTGTAGCTCAAGCTAGCGGCGGGGTTGCCAACCATCCTGTAAAATATGGAGTTGTTCCTATCTAGCAATTAAACGTCCTTTCCTGACATTTTATTGGTTCAATAGTGAAGGTCCATATAATACAAGACCAAATGGTGTCTTTTACTGGTTCAACACAAACAGTATTGAACCAGAATAGGATGCAATTTGTTCGTATTTTCATAAATATCGAATACAGTACAAGTCTGTCACATCCATGTAACAGGAGTGAACAGGGCAGAAGGAATAGGCTTCTATAAGACATGATCTTCAGCAAAACTCCATAATTTCACCTGTATTTTAAAACAAATGAATGAAGGAACGAGTTAGGGATTGGCACAATTAATCGATGATCAATAATTGATCATTAAGAATTTTCGATCACGCAATTTCTTTTCGATAATCTGACGGTGCTATAAAACAGAGTTCATTCTTTTTTTTTTTTACTATACTTTATTCATCCCAATTAGCTAGCCAATTAGGAAATTCATTCTCTGCACTTTCACCCATCTCAGGTTGAACCAGAGAGCAGTGGGCTGCTATTTAAAGCGCCCGGGGAGCAGTTGGTGGGGGGGTTAAGGACCTTGCTCAAGGGTCCACAGTGGTTCACGTGAGTGCTGTGTCGGGGACACAAACCCGGGTCTGCCGCGCCAAAACCTGTGACATTAACCACTACGCTATCCACTCCCATATACTACATATTCATGTATTATATGTCGTGGAGCTCTGTAATAAATGTCACTATGTGGTGGTGATAAAACATCCTACCAGCAGGGGGCGATGTAGCCTAAGGACAGCAGAGAAAGCCGCCTGCGAGCTGTCATCTTCCCTGTCACCGTAGTTGAGAGAAGACTCGTCTTAGGTCTAAACATGAAGCAAAAATGACACCTCACAACAACAACTCGACAACAACTCCCATGATATACCATTTAAGAAACGCTGATCTGACCGTGCTTAAAGGTAACGAATCCTCCGTTCAAACCATTGTTGCCTCTGTGTGAAGCCGGAGGAGCTGTGATGCTAAGCGGGCAGAAACAGAGGGAATATGTAAAATTATTAAAGTGGATATGTTGCCTGGAAGTGTCGTCGATGGGAAAGGTTTCCCGGATTTGAGTTATTTACTCGAACCAGTCTATCAGTAGGGCTGTTAACGAATATTCTAAATTCGAATATATGTTCGAATATTAATAAAAATCCAAGATTCGAACGTGAAAATTAATATTCGAACTTTAAATAAACAGTGGGCTATTAACAATAGGCTATTAAATAATAGCCTATTTTAGGCCTATTATTATTATTAGGCCTATATTTGCTACACTGGTTTGATTACAGGCCGACTGTTTCAAGTTGTTCCATGTTTATTGCAGCTTGCTCGAGCATTCATTGTTCGTTACTTTCATTTCAATTTGACAGGATCTTTAATTGCTCGCACGAGTTAGAGAGATGCAGGGGGGGACTGCAGTGAGTTCATTTTCTAATTTCCTGGGCATTGTTTAAGATGTTAATATTGAAATAAACATTTAAAAAAATAAAAAAAAAACTATAGACGAAACCGGCCAAACGCCACAACTAGACCGTGCACCATTGCCTGGGAAGCGTTTCTGTTCGTAATTAGAACAGATGAGAATCAGACTTTTTTCCTAACAACATGGAGGAAATCTGGAAGGACGTCACATTCCTGGTTGTTGGAACAACAGAAGAAAACTTTATTGTGGTAATAAGCTAATAAGAAGATCGCGGACATATATTTCATGAAGATTGCTTCTGTCTGTGACAAAAGTGGACTTTGCTGCTGCTCACGCTCAGTGCTCTGATGTCAGTGTGTTCGTATCGGGGAGGAATATCGGACACTCAGCGCAGAGGAGGAATAACTTGCTGCCACGGCTGAGAAAACACTGGATTTAATCCCCAACAACAAAAACACGGTAAATTATGGTGAAGATTCATTAATCTGACACGTAGGCTCCCGAAAATGAGGCACTGCATAACGTTTTTATGCTAGGCTAGCTAATGCTACACGAGACAGCTGTGATGTTGCTGAAAGTTAATGACTTATCAGGGAGATATTGTGAAATATCAGGTTATTTGCTCTGATCGGGGTAACGTTGGGACCAAAAAATAAAAACAGTTCAGTCAGAAACACAAAGAGATCAGGAAGACGGTGTCCTGCAGCCTTTAGTTTCATTTGCAGGACATGTGAAGGCTATGTGGTCTGTACAGTCCTGAAACAATACCAAAAGCCAAATTTATGACAAAATAGACAAGTAACGAGCTCTGAAAGGGTTCGGTTTTTTCAACTTTGATAAGTAATCACGAGATTTCCGTGTTATTCCGGTGTGGCTTGTCATCAAAGCCAGTTTCTGGAGATGAATAATAGTTTAAATTAACTCATTCACTGCCAGCCGTTTTCAGAGCAGAGTACTCCATACTGCCAGACTTTTTGAGCATTTTGACTGATTTTGGGAGATCCACAGAATATTGTGTACTATGCCAATACAAACACTGAATGTACCAAAGAAAAGTTTAGACTCTCTTCTTTTATCAGAAAAAAACCATTTGTTTCTAGCTTTTTCCATTCTTTAGTAATCTGCAGTAGAAGATGGGCTTGTTTCAGCGAAAATGCCTATTTTTGAGCAAAAAGCGGAGAAAAATGAGTTTGAAACTCGCCGTCCGATTCAAGTAGAAAAGTGTCTTTGATGACAATATTTTTTACTTTAGTAACACCTTCATCTTCTGAACAGCTGTTTACTTCTATGAAACAACAAATACAACACTGAGAAAAGAGTTTTGGAGGCTAAATAATTATTTACCAGCTAAATAAGCCACAACAAGCTTGTTTCACAACAGAATATTTGGCAGAAACAGCGAGCAGAGACATCTCCCTCCGCCCCTCCTCCCCTCTACTGCAGCTGCTCCGCGTGCACGCACCCCCAATTAAAACCCTTAATTAACGTGTAAACACGTGATTGGCAGTTAACGTTCGGATTTGAATTAACGTGGAAACACGTGAATGGCAGCGAAAGAGTTAATGCTCCGATGTAAATAAATGAATAAAATGTCAGAATCCTTTAGAGATCTCTGGATAACATACCTATAGGTTATCATTACCTTAAACGACTGTCCAACATTGTAAATCCAGAAATTCACGCTGCTTTCCGTGTAGATAGGAGCTGGGACTCGTTCCCCAGGCAACGGCGGCGGCGCAAGATGGCGCAACACACAAATGCTCGCCGGCTGAGTCTGTACAAGTAGTTTTGTCATGTATTAGTTTGTCCTCCTGTTGGCACATTGCTCAAATGGATATTCGAATTTATTCGAATTATGTGTAAATCTTAGAGCAAATATTCGAACGTGATTTTAGAGCAATTCTGACAGCCCTATCTATCAGTTTCCTTCACGGTGCATTATCACCAGGCTCATTGAAACACGAGAAGCGAAAGCAGGAGCTGCAAAATAAGCTAAATTAGCCACAGCAGCTAGCGTTGCTATAACAACACACTGTTGGACCGCTTTAACAGCAGAGAGCTACCTCACCATAACGTGCCACCACTGCTGACCTGCTTGCCGAGATGATGATTGAGGTTGTTGAGCAGATGGGGGGTTGAAATAAATACGTATTTTAGAGGAAAAAAAACAAAACAGTCTGCCTATGGAATGTGTAATCATTTTGTAACATGCATTTCTTAAAGATTAATCGATAATTGATTGTTAATTCTCCCAATGATCTATCAAAAAGATGTTCTCAAATGCCCATCTCTAGAACGAGTACTATTGTCCTGTAAGTTCAGATCTAGCTTTTCGTTAGTTATTGGGGGAGTTCTCCACGCTCTACTGGCCACGCACACCCATTGACGTGCACTGCCACAACACAGCTGAGAAAGCAGCTAGCTAGCCAGACAACAACAAACCACAATCCATGAAACTCTGAACTCACAGCAAATTAACAGCACTACTGGTAAGTGTGATCATGTTTTTACTTGCTATGTTCCTAGAGTATTTTGAATAAGTTAATATTAGAGCCCGACCGATATATCGGTCCGATTTTGGCGTCTGGCTCATTAATCGGCATCGGCCAAAATGTGGCCGAGTTTTAAATGCGCTAGTTTTAGCGACAATTAGCATTTTAACAGTGCAAGTTGCCTCTTTGTGAAATAAAAGATGCAGCTGCTAAGTCCATCTCTATTATTAGCTAATGTCAGACTGTTATACAGCAGTAAACGCTGTGTAAGTTGCCTCTTTGTGACACAAACGAGATAAACGCAACTGTTAACTTCTATCTCCTGTTATCTAATATAAAATTATTATATTGTGTCCCTCTATACTTCATGCCATGCAGGTTTTACTGGGACTCGTAAATTCAGAAGTTTAAGTTTTCATTAAACTAATTAAAAGGCTCCAACTAATGTATTTATTTGTAATTCTGTTCAGATGTTTTAAAAGCTGCAACATTGCTCTTAAATCTAGTTTAGTCCCTTGTGTTAAGTGGAAGATGGAACTTTTTGAAGCTTAAAGATGACAAATTTTTATGTCTAAGGTGTTTTGGTAAATGAGTCTTTAAAAATATATCATTTAAAAACACCTTTCATTAGTCTGTGTGTTATCACTGTAAGCTGTTTGCAGCAACCTGTTTTCATTTTGAAATGGTCATCTATAGTATTGAAATCTAATTACTAAAATACACTAAATGTATATATATATTCATTCCCAGGCAGAGGAAAAGAGTAAGGTGTGGAGCCACTTCACAAAGATTTAACAGGTGTTAGATGCAACATCTGTGATGTGAACGTTAACCTGGGCTGCAGCAACAGTAAGGCAGAAAACACAACAAATCTGTGTCAACACCTAAAACATCATCACAGATTCTGGATGATCTGATTCTTAGTGTTGAATCACATTTTGGTCATTATAAGAATTTAAGTTGGACTAGACAGTATGTATGTCTATGTTCATTTTTTAATATCCTGGCTGATATATATCGGCTGACATCAGATATCGGCCAATATATCGGATATCAGGTTTTTTAAAGCCCCCAATATCGGTATCGGAATCGGCCTCAAAAATCCCATATCGGTCGGGCTCGAGTTAATATACATTGTAATATGACTTAATGCGTCTGCCCAGAAACTTTGTTCATGGCATGAAGGGGTAGGGCCCCCAAACATTATTCTGCTTAGAACCGGCTCTGCTGCGGGCCAAAGCTAAACCCACTTTAACTTAGTTGTTCCCATAAAAGGACATTCGTCCTGAACTTTTACAATGAGGAAAACACAGCACAATGCTGACAATCTCAGTCGACCAGAATACTGATTTATATCATCTCCAATTACATGAAGACTTCAAAGGAATACGCTAAGCATGAGAAGCTACTAAATGGAAAATAATGAGAAAAACAGAACATTGCAGTTCATATTTCTGAACAAGAGATCATGAGACAAGCCTAGCTCCCTGAAAAACATGGTGACATAAGTTCTGGGCGAGTAGGTAAAAATAATGAGAATATTCTATTTTTCATGAGTATCTGGTAGTGGAGAAAAATAACCAGCCTCAGTCTTCCCCCTCAGAAGTCCTCATCTACAGTCCAGCGTTTCCATCTGCAGTTGAGTCTGTGTTCATTCTCACTCAGAGCTGAGAGAGGACCATGGAGACAAATGTTCAAATACGACTACTTACACTATAAGCCAATGGCTATTGATCGCATAATTGTTTCTGCATTCGCCAGCTCAGGAATGAAGTAGATATGTGATAATCATAGTCTAGTTTTAGACAAAAATTCTAAAAGATTTTAGTAATAAAGGCTAGCAAGCCGGGAATATGATGGCAAAGATGTTTAGAATATTTCCATGTGCAGTTATCTGACTAAACATTTCAATTTATTTCTCTCCCTGCTAATGCTATTAGCTAAATCTTAGCTTTCCGGACTATTGAGCACACCTGAATACCCACTAGAAAAATGATATTTGTATACATGCTGCACTCGTCCATAGGCTGCAGGTGTCCACAGAGATATTTACACAGAAAGATTTATTATTTACTTTTTTAATTAAAGAGTTTCCGGTAACATACATACAGTACATAGACACGCCACACACACACACACACATACTGTATACATACATATACATATACATCATTGTGAAAAAGTTTTTGCCCCCCTTCCTGATTTCTTACTTTTTTGCATGTTTGTCACACTTAAATGTTTCAGATCATCAAACAAATTTTAATGAGAGTCAAAGATAACACAAGTACACAGAAAATGCACTTTTTGAATTAAGATTTTTTTTTTAGTGAGTGGGGGAATCCAAATCTCCATGACCCCCCCCCCCCCCCTGTTTAAACATGAATTAACTGTGGTTTATCACATCTTTGGAAAGCTGAATTCAATTTCTCTAGCCTCACCAAGGCTTGATTACTGCCACACCCGTTTTCAATCAACAGATCACTTAATTAGGACCTGCCTGATGAAGTTTAGTAGACCAAGAGATCCTCAAAAGCTAGACATCATGCTGCGATCCAAAGAAATTCAGGAAAAAATTTAAAAAACAAAGTAATTGAGATCTATCAGTCTGAAAAAGGTTCCAAAGCCATTTCTAAAGCTTTGGGACTCCACCGAACCACAGTGAGAGCCATTATCCACAAATGGCGAAAACATTGAATAGCGGTGAATCTTCCCAGGAGTGACCGGCCGACCAAAATTACCCCAAGCGCACAGCGACGACTCATCCAAGAGGTCACAAAAGACCCCATAACAACATCCAAGAACTGCAGGCCTCACTTGCCTCAATTAAGGTCAATGTTCATGACTCCACCATCAGAAAGAGACTGGGGGGCAAAAATGGCCTACATGGCAGAGTTTCAAGACCAAAACCACTGCTGAGCAAAAAGAACATAAAGGCTCATCTCAGTTTAGCAGAAAGCATCTTGATGATCCCCAAGACTTCTGGAAAAATAGTCTGTGGACTGACGAGACAAAAGTTGAACTTTTTGGAAGGTGAAGGTCCCATTACATCTGGCGTAAAAGTAACACGGCATTTCAGAAAAGGAACATCATACCTAAAGTAAAATATGGTGGTTGTAGTGTAATGGTCTGGGGCTGTTTTGCTGCGTCAGACTTGCTGAGACTTGCTGTGGTAAATGGAACCATGAATTCTGCTGTCTGCCAAAAAATCCTTCAGTTTTTTTTGGTAGTCATCGGTTCATGACCTCAAGCTGAAGCGCACTTGGGTACTGCAGCAGGACAATGATCCAAAACACACCAGCAAGTCCACCTCTGAATGGCTTAAGAAACACAAAATGAAGACTTTGGAGTGGCCTAGTCAAAGTCCTGACCTGAATCCCACTGAGATGCTGTCGCATGACCTTAAAGATTTACTTCCATCGTCGTTCATATTACTGAATGCAAAATGCGTTGTTTCTGTTTAAAAAAACCTTCTGGTTTCTTTGTTTCCAGCTGTATTTGTATGCTAGAAGAATGGCTTGTGGTCCAACGAAAGGCTTTTCCAGTCCTTCTCATGAATATCCGTGACGCGAAAAATGAGGTGTCTCTGATTGGCTCCCTCCCATGAATGTATGAAGGAACCTCCTCCCCCCGCTCTGTGTGTGTAACAGAGCACACGAACGAGTTTGTTCCGCCATGCTAGTAAACAGTTAGCTAACTTAGCTTCTCAACTCCGCGCCGTCTTCGCTTCTAATGCGGAGGGGAGGGTTACCTGCCTTCCCATGGGCAGGTATAAACCCACGTGGGCGACACCCTTTTCGATGTGACGTGGAAGCGAAAGGCTTTTCCTGATTCGCTCCCTCCTCTGTATTGTTTCTATGAATAGGAAACACAGCCAGTGGAGGTGACGCACCACTTGCAAGTGCAGCATGTGTGTGTAACTGGGGGTGACCCTCCGTATTTCAAAAGGAGCAAGTTAAACTGGTTTTCAGTGGAAGCAGATCTTTAAAATGGCAGTTCATGCTGGAAAATCCGCCAATATGGCTGAATTACAACAATTCTGCAAAGATAAGTGGGCCAAAATTCCTCCACAGCGCTGTAGAAGACTCATTGCCAGTTATTGCAAACTCTTGATTGCAGTTGTTGCTGCTAAGGGTGGCCCAACCAGTTATCAGGTTTAGGATTTTTGTATTTGGATTTTTTTTCCCCCCTTAAAAATAAAAATCTTCATTTACAAACTGCATTTTGTGTTTACTTGTGTTATCTTTGTCTCACATTTAAATTTGTTTGATGATCTGAAACATTTAAGTGTGACAAACATGCAAAAAGGTAAGAAATCAGGAAGGGGGCAAAAACTTTTTCACAATGATGAGATATCTCACAGCTGATAACTCGGACTGTGTCTGAATGTACATTCTATTCCTCACATAGGGATTACGCCATTATGTAAAGGTTTTCAAATGTCTAGAAAGAAAAAAAGTAGTGCACTCAAATTACCCATAATGCCTCTTGAAAACTGGTGAGCTTTGATGGTCCCTAGATGGGTCAAAATAGACCACAATGCATTGCGGTCAGGAGGGCTAAACTGTGCAGAGGCGGACACATCAAAACGCGGGAAAAAAGAAAGAACCCCCCCCCCCCCCCCCCCCCCCCCTTGACAACAAAACAGGAAGTAAATACAATAAAAGTAAAATAAAATATATTCACATGAAATTATGGATTTTATTTGGCATGACAGTCAAATGATTTTATATGGATTTTACAAGTAATTAGTTGATCTGTGACGAGGGAAAAAAATAACTTTGTGTCCAAATGGCCAGCAGAATGAGTGTACTGTTGATAGTTTCCAGACATGTGACCTGCCAGGAACTGTGGCGGGCAAAAGATGACGAGGTGCAGCGGAGTCTGATCAGACACACTACAGAATAATTGTTTAAATCACCTGTCAGTCGCCAACAAGGCAAGATACAGAAATATGTTGGAGGTGTTGGACACTCGTGACCCGTATGGAGAAGCGGCTGCTGTATATGAGCCGTTAAACATCGCCACGTCCCTGCCCAGCCTACATTCAGCAATATTTACATCTGTCTGGTTGAAAAGCCGTCACCGTACACCGCCGCCAGAATAGAGGTATAGAAGAGCACTGACAGTTCTCACTGAAAACTATGGGACAGAGCAGCTTCCAAATAATTATTATTTGTCTGGCGACCGAACCTGGATACATGTGTCTTAACGGGCTATGATGTGGACTACCACCTGTAAATGAATACTGGAAGGCCTGTATTGAATTATGTATTTCATACAATAGGTACTTTTTGTTAATGGAAAAAAAGAGAAAAAAGATTTGACAATGTAAAAAAAAAATGGACCATTTAGTTAGACACATGAAAAACTATTGCCATGCTTTTGCTTAAATATGTTTAAAAGTGTGAAAGCATTCACGTTTTCAATTATAACTGAATAAAATGGCTACATTTAAGTGTTTTATAGACTGTCTTGGTGTTTAATTTGTGTAAAATAATAAAAACAGAATTCTCAAAAATTTAAAATGGAAAAACACTTAAATTGGAAAAAAATTGAACGTATATCATTGGGCTCTACATATATGCACTTTCTTTAAATGTGTTTTTGTTTTTTCAGTTTTATGCTGTCGTCTCATAACTTTCCCTCTGTACATCCAAGTTTCAAAATTCCAACTGTTGGGCTACTTCATGTCCAACATAAGAGGACATGATTATTGGTGTCTGGTTCCGGGTCTCCCCCATAAAGCTGGAATCTTTTCTGTTTTTAGCGTTTTCTCCCTGAATAAGCAGCACATCCAGATCCCCCTTAAGGCAGCAGTTTTAACACCATTTGTGAGTCGAGGACGATGAAGACTTGATGTGTAGGGCTCAAGCTCGATGAGAGACATCATAAATGAGAAGGATCAAGTATTTTTTTTGTACCTGATTTTCTTCTTGAGGCTTATTTGCTAACAATCTAGCTGCATCATTGTTCAACCCACAGTGTTCAAAGTGTGTGAAAAAAGCAGTGGCTCGTAGCCCAGAATTTATGGTAAACATTTGCGTTAGCTAACAATGACATAAAGCTCTGAATCCAGGGGCTGTTACCTTGCAAGTTAACCTTATATTGGCTGGTTGCATAACTACTAACTAGTTATTAAACTCAATCATTTGCATGACCATCATTTCTTGAGTTGATATGTATGAATACGTGTGGTAATGCTAAATCTAACCAAAACATTTTTCTTTAGGCTGACTGCACACAGGTAGTTTACCGTTTGGGCCAGGGGACATTTGGGAAGGAGGAACAGGATCCCTGCTCCAGCCTTCATCATCCACTCCATCAGGATTGTTCCCTACCTGGAATATCATGGATCTGAGTGTGCTAACGATGATTTGTAAATATTATGTACAAAAGTTTTCTACTGAATATGACTGAATATGAATTAGGCAAGCCTGAGGATTTTAAGACCGTTTATTACGGAAATATATATTGATATGGTACATAAATAATTAATGAAATTTAAGAAAAGATGAAAGAGAAAACAAAAAAGATGAAGCAGTTGCAGCCAGATACTGACTGCAACCCAACTGTCCCATCCAAACAATCCCAGAGACATGGTGTCCTGCTCGAAGTTCTGAAGGAGACACAACTCGTTTCTCAAGAGCAAAGGAGTTATGATGAAGATCCCTCAGATGTCCTGACTCCATAGAAGGCCACACCCTTGGTTGGTTTTTAGATCATGTCAGCCTAAGGGTGAATTCCAATTCCTGTTTTAACCCTCAATCTTAACCCTCAATCTCAAAAATGCGCACTCCCGCGAAGTGCAAGTGCTGTCCCGATTCTAAGAAAGTTAAAGAAGGCGAGCAACAAATCTTAAGTATTTTCTTTGTTAATGGAGATATAAATATTGCGAAAACCATTGTTTTATCTTAGTTTAGGCTCATGTTATGGATTAGTTACCTCATTGTTGCATAATATTTATTTTTATTTTACGATCATTTGTCAATAGCGGCTGGTGCGGTCAAGCCATGTTGCTATCGTTTAAGTTAGTTAACGTTACAAAATGGTCATTTTTCTCGGCGCTAATGTCGTTGTTTTATTACGTGCTTGTGCCGATAACAGTATAAGATGACCGGGCTGATGTCATCTCCCGTAGTCGCAGAGTTATGTAACGATAGTTCTGTTTCTTTCCTTCTAACAAAGCTCCTTGCGCTCTTGGCAGGTCGAGTCCTAATGATAATTGTCAGTCAGGTGACGTGCAGGCCAGCTGACTGGCAGTCATCCAGGAATTCACAGAACCACAGTTACCTACGTAACTTTCGGTATAGCTGGTGTTTACCTTTCAATAAGCCGTGGTATGTGGTGACAGCTGAATATGTCCATAGGCAGGGTTAACAGTGCAAATAAATGTAAATAAATTCTTCTTCTTCTTCTTCTGAATTGACAGACTGAACGCCGCTTTGGCGTAATGCTGCCCCCCACAGTTTAAAGATGCATCTGCATTTAAGGGTGTCCCATTTCCAAGTCACAAAATAGCCCTTAACACTTGGTTTTGAGGGCTACTAATATTGAGGGTTAAGACTGAGGGTTAAGATAGGAATTGGAATTGGGCCTAAGTCTAACTTATGATCAGTCAAGCTCTTGGTGGCTCATATTGACCATATTATGAATGTCTACTTGCATAAATGATACTGTTTATCATATTGCAGATCAGAGAAACCCCGTGTATGTGAGAAAGAATGTGACCAGGGAAATAGCATTATCAGTAGTAACATTTTGCCGCACCAGAGTTTTTATTGTTTAAAGCTCCACTCATTCATACCGCCTTAGTATCTATTCCAGAGGGGGACTGAAAAACTGAACTGTTTACAATGTCACATGCATACTACGTGGGTAATTTGATCCATAGAGGATAGAGGCACGATTAGAACATCAAAATGTGAAAAGACAAATGACCTCACTAATGTTTCTTCAATCAAGAGAACCTTGTACATGTTTCCCATGGTAATGTGAATCCATGGAACAAAGAATTAAACTTTTTGCCTCAAGAAGTTGAAAAGATACATGGATACTTGCACATGAATGACAAATATGCATTGAATCTGTTTCTCAAAATGAATTATGAAACATATGCATTAAACATGAAAGAATGTCATTTTTGCAGATGTAAAGGAAACATTATGAGGATCTTCCTGTTCTTCCTTAGTGAGTGGCGTTACGGAGCTGTGATGCAGATCTGCTCAGATGCACTTTCTCTGTGTGCTGGGCCAGGTGATAACAGTGTCACTTTTCATGTCCTGCAATGTTTCCCTGATGGATGTCGTCTTGCACCTGTTGAGCACCCGTTTCACAACGTCCTTCCTGAAGGCAGAATCCTCGTCTACCTTCAGTGGTGTCACCACTCCACCAGACTTGAAGTACTGCTGTTTATGTTGCTCCTTATCCTGCTTCGTTTTGCCATCTCCTGTTCACGTTACTGTTGTGATCCAGTGCAGCAACAGGCAGAGGGGCCTCAATACTCTCCCTCAGGAATTTCTCTCTCTTTGTGGTATATTTTGCGAACAGTGAGTAAAGACTATCCAGCTCCCTGTGTGAATGCCCAGTGCGGTCTTTTCAACATTTTTCGGGAGCTGTTTGTTGAGGACAATCTTCTGCAGGTGCTGAAAGGCAGCAGAGCTTGTGACTAGTTGCTGGTTGCTGACTAGCTTCCTCAGAGGTGTAGCTCTAAGGGCCCATTTATGCTCAAAGCAGAAGACGGATACGCAATGTCTTTGCCCATTTTAGTATTTTTTCCGAGAGCGACGACAGACACGACACAGCAAGATGGCGATAGTGGGAAACGCCCAACTGGCTTCGCTATCAGCTATTCAGACCTGACGGATACTTTGTCCATTTTTTTTTCCGCTGTGGTCATCACTCCTGGAAAATACTATAATGGGCAAAGGCAAGGCCACTTCAAGCCGCAGGGCAAATGATTGACAGCCAAGCTAATGCTAACCGAGTTCATCCGAAGTGAAGAGGATTGAATGAAGATAGGCGGTTTAAAGGTAACACATGCTCAGACTTGAAGTTTACCAGCTAAAAACCGCAGTTGTGCAACTCTGTTAAAGGCTGAGGCCTTCCTGGCGGCAAGCAGGGAGCTAATCATTAGCCTCCACGGTTAAAACCGGCATCCGGTCCGCTGTCAGTCTAAAGGACACATGTAATTTCAAGATTAAATACCATCTAAACAGATAAGTTGAAAACATACTTAACTTCCAGGCTTCACTCTTTTCCAGTGGAGTTTGCCCCTTGGCAAAAATTCAGCCCAGCGATTGGACAATGGGCTATATGCCCGGCTCCACTACTTCCTGAACTTCAGACAGCACCTTTGCTTCCTGTCTTTCATTACTGGTTGAACTAATTACTCCAGGTGTGTCTGGCCAGTTACTGAGGTCAGACACACTTGGGTTAATCAGTTCGTCCAGTCACAACAGACAGAAAGAGGAAAAAAGTAGAAGCAAAGGTGCTGTCTGAAATTCAGGAAGTAGTGGAGGTTACCTGCCTTAATGGACAGATATAAACCCCACGTGGGATACGCTATTTGAAATGTGAGTAGGAGTGGAGGCTGTTCCGATCGCTTTTTTTATTATTTTTATAAAAAAAAGAAAAAACACTGAGGAGGGAAAAAAAAAACAAAATAAGAAAGAAAAAAGGGAAAACCACTGATTAGAAGGAGAAGAAAAGAATGAAGGAGGATAATTAAGGCATCACTCTTCCAGTGGGCCCCGCAAAACCGGGCATATAGCCCATTCTGTGCTTAATGAGCTGAAAACTGCTTCACCAGAGTGCACCAGTATGCAGTGTCAAGTTCAAATCCAGCCATATAATGTACCATTCATGATACTTGCCATTTATGTTAAGAGTTATTTCCTTGTAATTTTCCATTATTTTGGACAAAATTAGAGTGTCTCATTAATTTTTAGTAAATTGACTTTTTTGCATTTCAGTTTAATGCCTTGAATATGAACATATTCACACGGCTGTTAAGCAATAACGGCCTTCTGGTTGCCGATGCAATCCCAGTGAAGCTTAACAGACTTGGGGAAAAAGTTAAGAACAGTAAAATTTTCCATCTGCAACATGTGTCTCCATCAGCTGACAAGCACCCCAGTTAACCTGCCCTTGTATTATCAGGGACATCAACAGGAGCATGTGTCCCTAGAAACTCATTATCTGTTCAAGCTGGGGTTGGCATCGTTGAAACAGTTTGAGCAAGTGACATTTTTAAAAAATAAACCACCCGAAACCACGCCTTCAGAGTGCAGGAACGTATGCGCTGATGTTTTTCGAGCAGGTTAACGATAACAGCTAAGTGGATAGCTCGTTAGCTTGATAGTAAACAGCTGACAAACCACATTACTTAAAGCTTTAATCCACCCACCTCCCAACTCCTTCTGTGGTGTAAAAAGTCTACACTGCAAACGTCAACGCCTCCAAGACCTCATTCTTATCTGTTGTTTTGGTTTTTTGGCACGGCAGCAGCTAGCAGTCCGTTAGCTATATTTGTTTACAGTGAACGGTGCACAGAGGGTTCACGAGACATAAAGGCATGGATTCGTTCTTTCTATACGTTGCGAATTACCAATTGCTGCCTTTTGGTACGAATGGCAGGGGTTGGTCAGAGTTTTTACAGAACTGCAGCTCTCCCAAAGGTCTGACTTTTTTCCTTCATTTACATTCAACCAATAACCCTTTCATAAACCGAATATAGCAATAACCCTGTTGTGCAGGGCCATGTAAACATCGACAAAACCCCAAATATGCTCATATTGGGGTTTTTAAAAACCTGAATATTACCCTGGGTTACTCCTTTTCTAACCCCAATATTTGGTCATGTATCAAAATATCTCCATTGAAAGGAAAATTTCGTTGTGTTCTGCGCATGTTCTGTTTGCAAGGATTCTTGGTCTTTTGAGTAAACTACAGGGAGTATTTGTCCCAGGGGTCAGATTGTATTCTGCACAGCTTGCTAGTTTATATATCACGATGGCAACACGCATCCTAAGAGGAACTGGTGTGCAAACAGTTACTTCGTGGGGCTCTATCACTCATCTGGAAAAGTTTGGAAAATTGTCACGCCAGCCGGAGTCAGTGAACTACATTATTACAACCTGTTCCCACCAGTCCTGACTGAGACCTTCATCATAAGTGTGTGGGGGGCTATGGTGGAAACTGGAAATGTGGATGGTGCATAGCTCCACCTCCATTCCCCATCTCCACCACACGTTCTCTCCTTCTATGATCCGTAATAGTGTCAAGTACTGCTGGTGGGTCAGTACCAGCACAGCAGCGCCAGCAAAGGTCTGCTGTCTGCTCCGGACTGCAGTCGAACCAGCTGCCTCTCATGAATCCGTGGTCAAGCTGACCACCGTTTTTTCGGC
The DNA here is from genome assembly GCA_023101725.1 of Atherinomorus stipes. Lineage (NCBI taxonomy): Eukaryota > Metazoa > Chordata > Actinopteri > Atheriniformes > Atherinidae > Atherinomorus > Atherinomorus stipes. Next base: position 101,354 of record JALJCO010008960.1, read on the forward strand.
TGCAATTCTAAAACTTGGTGGCTTAACCGCAGTGGCTGCGGATGGTTCATTATCCACTATCATTATGACATTTTCCGTGCATTGCTGTTTGGGGATATTCCAGTTGATTGCTGTCATCATGTATACAGGAGTAACTCTGTCTGCTCACACATGTAATCGGGTTATTCCTATTCTTTCAGAAACCGGAATGTTGACATTAGCCCGAATTTTGATGGCATATAAACGTAGTCACTGACTTTTGTCAGGATGGAAGGACCATTTCACCCACTATAAGAAGGTCTTTCTGAACAGGATTACCAACTCTTGCTTTAATTGCTCCTCTCACGATCCGCACCAATGTTGACAGGATCTTTTAAGAATGGGCAGGACATTTTCCAAGACAGCTGATTGGTTAGGAGGTGGTGGTTGATCTCTGATCAGAGCTAAGGCACTCAGCATTAGTTACCGTGGTGATTTACCCCGATTAGAAGTGAACCTGTGTTGTAGGACAGAAAACCCAGGATTAACCATGAAGTTACCTCCATAAAAGAAAATCCGGCTTCGCTGTGCAGGCCCCAGTGGTGGTGGCTCAATCATGACTAACCAAGACAACACTGCTGATTCTTCCCAGCAGCTTTATTTAATGAGAGTCAGTCTGCACAGGCAGGAAGTCAAATAAAGGAACCGCATTTAGCATTTTGTTAGTTTTCCACATGTAAAGCTGCACTCTGGTTTGCATATCTCAGCACTGTTTGAAGTCATGCAGAGGAAAAGGCACACAACGGCCATGCAGCATCCTGCAATCGATGGCGAAGCCTTGTTGTAAAATACCAATCAAAGCGCTTTGAAAAATCCCAACATAACAAGCTCTTCAGATATTCATGGAGACAAGCACATGTACCAGTGTATGAGGACCTCATGATAATTATGTCTGTCTTTGTGGAATAAACAAACAAGAGTGCGTATCTGGCTTCTCTCAGTCTCTTTTCCCTAAAGTCGGAGTCAGTTAATTAAAACATCACCAGCATCACATTTGTTTGTGTGTGAGTTTCTCTATTTTTTTTTATCACGCCATCCAGTTTCTTTTGAGGTCACAGAAATAAGAGTTTGTACTTTCGATCTGATGTCGTATACAGTGCTGAAATAAACAAGTCTGAATTTTTGGATCGACCTGCGTTTTCATTTTCAGCAAACAGTAGGTTTGTTATATTTCTGGAAAAGAAAACATCCTGGGATGAGGGGATGTTCATCACCATGGTTACAGTGATAATGTGTTATGGTCTGTGGGTTTTAGTTCCTGGTCTTGCATTTGTAATGGATTGGTTGGAAAGAATGACAGTATTATTAAGCTACATGATAGTTTATAACGAAAAACAAAGGGAGACTGTTTTTTTTTTCTATCAAATTTTCTATCGAGCCCCTTTATTTTCTATTGCAGACAAACCTATAGACCAATATCTTTATCGAATTATCGCCCAGCCCTAATCTTTACACAAAAATCTCCTCAGTCAGCCCCTGGAAACAGAGGCGCCGATCTACATTTCTATCGGTGGATGCTGTGAGTGAAGGCCATACAAGATGACAAAATATACAGTATATTCAGCTATAATATATATAAGTCGAATTTGTAGCTTATTATTTTGTAAAATGAATTAATGACCTCACCACAAAATTAACAAATACATGATCCATTTAGGAAATAATTTCAAGAAATTAAAATTGGAATTAAATTAGTCACCAGTGGAATCCTTCACAAATGTGACACCAAGCAATAAATGTGCTTGCAAGTGAAACAGAAAGCAAAATCTGTAGCCAGTGCAACATAATTTTAACTAACAACTTAATCAGCAACCTAATAGCCAGCTAGAGTTTTTTTTTTCCCTCACCAGTCTTGTTCTTTCTTTGAAATGTTCGGCTGCTTTTAGCTGCAGCTTAATGAAGCCATTGGTGATTATATCAAGACCATGCCATATTAAAAGTCCGTACTATTTTCTCATTAAACGTGCTGATTTTGAGACTGTAGGGTAATACAGGCTACTGTAGGTGGTTTGATTCAATGAAGAACTGAAGCCACTAAAAGAATACTTTATCCTCATTGATTAAGTTTAAGATATAGTTAAAGCCTTATGGCCAATTCAAATAAGGTCTGTGCGCACTACGTTCTGGCTGCGCTGTTTTCATCCTGACACCGGTCTCCATGCTGCGTTCACGTGCAAATGTGATGTCTGACAGAAGAGAGTTATACTGCTTCTGGCTTCTAGAAGCGCTAATCCAGCTTCAATTAAGAAATTTTGATGTTATGAAAAGATTTTATTCTAATAATTTTGAAGGCATGGCGCTAATACACTGCCTGGCCAAAAAAAAAGTCGCCACCTGGATTTAACTAAGCAAATAGGTACGAGCCTCCTATTGGATAATTACTGCATGGGCGATTATCTTTCAGCTGGCAACAAGTTATTTAACCCCAACTGGTGCGATGAGTTGCTTCTCATTTCCTAAACAACCATGTGGAAACACACATCCGTGGTCGTGGAAAAGATGTTAGTCTGTCTGAGAAGGGTCAAATCATTGGCATCAAGAGGTGAAAACATCTAAGGAGATGCAGAAACTACTAAAACTGGGTTCAGAACAGTCCAACGCATTATGAAAAACTGGAAGGATAGTGGACCATCGTCTTCCAGGAAGAAATGTGGCCGGAAAGGCAGATGAAGTGATGCAGCATCATGCCTAGTGCTACTGTATGAGCCTGTGGGGGCAGTGTGATGATCTGGGGTTGCTGCAGTTGCTCAGGTCCAGGTTCAGCAACAGTATGAGCTCAGATAATGAGGTCAGCTGATACCTGAATATACTGAATGACCAGGTTATTCCATCAATGGATGTTTCTTTCCTGATGGCACGGCCATATTCCAAGATGACCGTGCCAGAATTTATCGGGCTCAGATTGTGAAAGATGGTTCAGGGATCATCAGACATCATTTTCACACATGGATTGGCCACCACAGAGTCCAGACCTGAACCCCATTGAGAATCTTTGGGATGTGCTGTGGTCAGACTCTACAATCATCATCAAGATCTTGGTGAAAAATTGATGCAACAGGATGCAAATAAATCTGGTGACATTGCAGAAGCTTCTGGAAACACAGTGAATGCTGCTGCAATCAAAGCTAAAGGCGGTCCAACGAAATGTTAAATGTTTGACCTTTTTTTTGTTGGCGGCTTTTTTTTGGCCGGGCAGTGTAATATAGCTGAGGAAGTCTGCCATGACTGAGTCAATGTAGGGAAACACTGCAGTAGATGCTTGATGAGACTTTGCCATCAATCCCAGGTGGCTGCTTGGGCCCCGAAGCACCCACGGAATTGGCGCCTATGCCTGGAAATATGGAAGATCACCAAAAATATAATCAGTCATTCATTACTTAAAGGTAGAGTCCGAAGTCCCCCCACCATTTCTGTTTGCAAACAACAGTATTCAAACTGAGCGCCCCTCCCTCTCAGGCTAATGGCTGCTTTATTTTTAAGCCTATTCAGCGGTAAAAGCCAAACAGCCCCTGTTCTCCAAGTTGCATTCTCTAAAGCTTTTACCTTTTCTTCGGTGCATCCGCAATTTTTTCTTTCTTTCTTTTTTCTTCGACAGTTCAAGTGACTGGCGTCTGCTTCAATCATGAGCTTGTTCCCACACAGCGTCATGCTCTTAGTTCTGACATTGGCTGGCGATATAAACAGAAATCTCCACCCAGAAACGTCCCGAACACAACAAAACAAAGCTAAAGAGCAAATTACAGGCAGGGAGAGAGAGTTGCATTCAAAAGCACCTCTGCATGCGAGTAGAGGCCCAAAGGCGCAGTTTGAGATGGATTTCACTTGAACAAGCCTAACGTTTGTTTTCAGGGGGAAAATGTCGGACTCTACCTTTAAGATAGATCTGTAGTAGGGATGTGCCGATACCAATGCCAATATCAGTACTCGCTCCGATACTGCCCTATATTTTGTTGTACTCGTACTCATCAAATACTCACTCTTGACGGCACCCGATACCTACTATAGAGCTCTGGGAGCTACGCTGCCATGCTGGCAAGGAAAGACTACAACATGAGGAGCTTTGCCTTTAAAGGCCCCTACACACCAAACGCGGCGGGCGGTCGGCGGCAAACCCATTCATTCTGTATGTGTTACCACGGCGGCAGCGCGCTCCGCCATGCCGCGGAGCTCAGCAGCGCGAAAGGGGGGGCGCAAAAAGAGATGGAAGAACCTGAGGGACCGATATATTAAGGAGAGAAAGGCAGCTAGGGAGAAACGGAGTGGGTCTGCAGGAGGAGAGCAAGTGATGTGGAAGTTTTACAAGGCAGAACTTGGGGGAGTTCATGCTCACCGGGAGCTGCATTCTTTCACACAGACCGCTTCCAGGTTTACTTCAGGCTGAACAAGGACCACTTTTTTCCCTGAACTGGCCTCTACTATTGGACGTGCTAGGATGTCGTTACAGCGGCGTCAGCAGTACCGCGGCGGCATGCGCCCACCTCGCTCGCCACTGAGCTCCGTGGCATAGTGGAACGCGCTGCCACTGCGGCACCACATACACAATGAATGGGTTTGCTGCCGACCGCCTGCACTTTGTGCGTCCTATCTGCAAGGGCCTTTACTCCGTCAGAGTTTCCGCCTCTTTTTAAATCAGAAGATGACTTTCATCTCATGTGGACAGATTAAATATATCTGACCTGTATCATGTAGTTTTCATAAGGGTAGTGGCGGTCGGAACGGACCACTTGTAAGCGTTTATTTCTGCTCCTGAAGACCAGCTGTCGTTTGACGAAGTGCAAAAGAACTGCAATTCTCATATTTCTAAGAAAACGATCCTAGTATTTGTTCAGTAATCAACGTTATCTAGAACACTTTTTTCTGGTTTACTTCAGAAAAGCTGGAAGATGCAGGCACTCACAGATTATTTAGACGTAAACTGCGCCTCCTCTGCGCGCTGCTCCTCTCCTCCAGGTCAGAACCAAACCACACACACTACAACGGATCAATTTTATAGGCTATTGCAAAAAATATTGATAAACAGAATCAAAAGCATCAGATTGGAGGTGCATCCACCTCCAATCTCCACGCTGACAGCGTCTGAAAAGCAGGTGTTTGGACTTTAGCGCGCAGCAGTCCAGCTCCGTTTCTGATGTCAAACCCGCGGTCTGAAACACCCGCAATGATTTAAAAATGTATATTTTACATGTACTATGTAATTACTTATCGATATCAGGGCTGCCTGCAGACATCACAGATGTGGAGTTGGAAAACGCTATTTTAAAAAAAGGAAAAGAAACTAAAACCATGTCACGTGTGCCATGTCGGTAATGAGAACTGTGGTAGTTTAAAACATGAGTTTTTACTATAGTTGAAAAATATATCTAAAAGAAGATCATCAGAAACCTGTTGTGACCTTGTGTACTTATTTGCTATAATAAAGCCGGGGTGTCTGCAAAAACCACAATGGATTGCGATGTGACATGCGCATCCAAGTACTCCACAGCGTGGCTGCAAGAAAGGGTCTAAAAGAAGAAAAAATAATGACATGGCCTCCTTGTTCACCTGATCTGAACCCCATAGAGAACCTGTGGTCCCTCATCAAATGTGAGATTTAAGAGGAGGGAAAACAGTCCACCTCTCTGAACAGTGTCTGGGAGGCTGTGGTTGCTGCTGCTGCAATGTTGATGGTGAACAGATCAAAACACTGACAGGATCCATGGATGGCAGCTTTTGAGTGTCCTTGCAAAGAAAGGTGGCTATATTGGTCTGAACTGATTTGTTTTTGAATGTCAGAAATTTATATTTGTGAATGTTGAGCTGTTACATTGATTTCCCCGGTGAAAATAAATTGAAATGGGTATATATTTGTTTATTGTTAAGTTGCCTAATAATTATGTTTACCTAATAAAGCTGATATAGGGTGTTGATGTTATTAGACCACACCCTTCTCATTACAGAGATGCACATCACCTGATATGCTTAATTGGTAGTAGGCTTTTGGCCCATACAGCTTGGAGTAAGAAAACATGCATAAAGACGATGATGTGGTCAAAATACTCATTTGCCTAATAATTCTGCACTCCCTGTAATACTGAAAATGCAAAGAAAGACTGCTTTAAATATTAACAGCAAGCTGTATGTGTGGCATCGAATGACACAGCCCAACCAGCAGAGTATTAAACTACTGACACAGAGCTCCCCTGTAATCCAACAACCGTTAAAAATACATCAGTTTGTCTAAATATTGCAGTGGATGATGCGTTCCTTTATTACTGTGAACAGGCTGTAGTTTGGATTCAGTCCCACTTTCACCACCCTGCTGCCAGAAAGCAGAACCCCAGCAGCAGTGCAGACAGTCCTCATCACCTTCCTCCCACCTCAGCCATCAGCTGCTTAAAAATACCCAGCTTTTTTTTTTTTTTTTTTTTTAGGAAAAGCTTGATATTTGTGAAGAAAAATGTAAAACTTTTCTACAACACCTTCCCCTAAACAAGCAACGAAAGACTAAACTACACACAAAGTTTAGTGAATGAACAATTTATCTTTATTCATGTATCAATCTTGAGGAAAGAGATTCAATGGACTGATGTTCCAGGTTACATCATGAACAAAGTGACTTCTTTTTGAACTATTTTTTGTCTTAAAGTAAATGACTTATGTTCCCGGATGGTGCAAAACCACACAACTTTTATTTATTTATTTATTTTTTATGGCTGAATACTGGTCAAGCAACATTACACTTCTTCATAAAACAGTGAAATAAAGTAGATGAAAACAGCATGCTTAGAGATGTGTGTAGGCAGTTTTAAATGAGCAGATTTATGTGTAGCGAAGTGAAGCGCTTGATAAAGCAGCATGGAAAATATTCTTACAGCAGGAGGCAGCAGCTTAAACAAAACACTGAGCCCAGAGGAGTGCGTGACATCAGTCACTGGCACTGAGATAAAACTCTGGCATCAGTAATCACCTGCTGGCTGCTCCACTCTCAGTAACCTTTATGTTGTCAGCTTCATTTGTATTCTATGCATTTCACCTAAATGTCTTTGTTAGAATAGAAAAAGCAAATGCAGCGTGTAACCAGTCCTAAAATAGTTGTACAATGCTGTGTAAAATGTAAATGAAACCACAATTTAATGATTTTCAGAATCTTATATTTTATTCCCAGGAAAACATACACAACATTTCAGATGACAAAACAAAAACATTTTACCATTTGATGGAAAACATTCACTGATTGTGAATCTGATGGCAGAAACACGTCTGTAAAAAGTAGTTCCAGGGCGATGTTTACTATCATGTAGCAACATTTTTGTAAAAAGTAGTTCCAGGGCGATGTTTACTATCATGTAGCAACATGTTTGTAAAAAGTAGATCCAGGGCGATGTTTACTATCATGTAGCAACATGTTTGTAAAAAGTAGTTCCAGGGCGATGTTTACTATCATGTAGCAACATGTTTGTAAAAAGTAGATCCAGGGCGATGTTTGCTATCATGTAGCAACACATCTGTAGAAAGTAGTTCCAGGGTGATGTTCACCATCGTGTAGCGACCATAGAAAATTAATAAAGAGGGACGAACCAATGGGTCACGAACCTCACGTGACCCATTGGTTTCTGAAGAGCTAAAAGTGAACCCAGTTGGGCGTGTCCCACCGTCGCCATCTTGCTGTGTCACGTGTCGTCACTCCCGGAAAATACTAAAATGGGCACAGGCAAGGTCACTCTGAGCCGCGGGCCAAATGATTGACAGCTGACGTACTCTGGGCTACATGCTAACCGAGCTAACTCGAAACTAACAGGAGGTAAAGAAGATTAGCCCCCTAAGCAGTGGGGTAAAGGTAAGACACGCTTAGACTTGCTATCTGACTCAAAAACCGCCGTTGTGCTGCTCTGCTACAAACTTAGACCTTACTGAGAGCAAACAAGGGATTAGCTAGGAGCCACCGGCCGGCCGACACACATGATGTCGCTGTTCTGTCCGTATTCCATATTCAACCTTTGACAGTGAAGAGTAACTCGGCAAATTTTACCCGTAAGTGGATACCCTTTCTGGAGTACCTCAAATCTTTACCTTCATAATGTAAGTAATCCACAATGTCACTAAGTTTCTAGCGCCCCCCCCCCCCCCCTTCTCTCTTTTTATTTATTTATTTAATTTTCCCCCCCCCTTTTTTCTTTAATTTAATTATCTTTTGGGTAAAAAAAAAAGGAAAATTATCAAGTTTTTCTTTTCTTTTTTTTTCTTTCTGTTCTGTTTGTACGATGTTTGTCATGTTTAAAAAAAGTTGGAGAAGTCACACAAGTCATGTAAAATGTGTGTACCATTTTGTATTCTCTTCATAAACAAACACAAAAACAAGTTTCCATTTCTTTTATTTGTTTTGAATTCCTGACAAGGAAAAGCATTAAAGTTTTGAATATTTGAGGTTGGACATATACCAGATTGCTGTCCTTTATGTTGCACATATTCTACTAAATACAGCACAAGATCATGTCACTGAACTCTGAGCTGTCATGAAATGACTTGATCAGATCTGCGCAACGCTCAGAAACCTGTAGCCAAATAAAAGCAAAACCCACAAGATCGTCCATCCTTGCAATTTTCACGCTAGCTGCTGCTTTTATGACACCTGACAATTCGTGCGTCTGATGGCCACCAGACCGACGCAGTCAATCGGGGCGAGCCTGGAAGGCTGGTTGTGATTTTACATTGCACAGTTTCGTGTCAGCAGCATGTAATGTGAAGCAGAAAAGTTTGTGTCTGGGGATACGAAAAGCTTCACCATTGACTAAACTTTATGCAACTTTACGTGTCAGTGGCATGTTTTGACTGTTTGTGCTCACGTCACGTATTTTTATGAGATCAGGTAGGCTCGTTCATATAACGCAGCAAATTTAATAATCAGTGTGTGAAATGATCCAGTCACACCTGGAGCTGCCTTCCAGGCAGCTACAAAAGAGCCAAGAAGTCATTCAGTCACGGGCAACAGTTTGTCCTCAGTTTGTTTCTTTTGGGTGACTTTAGTTTTGATTTCCAGGTGTTTCTGTTGGTTACTGGTTTTTAGTTGTTAGTAGTTTAGGTCTTGAGTTGTGTTGGTTTTACACTGGTTAGTTTTGGAGTTGGGATAGCTAGGCGTTGTTTTGGTTTCAGTTGTTTAGCTTATTGGTGCTGCTCTTTCTCTTTTTGGTTCTTAGAATTTGTCGCTTAGGTTTTTGTTGGTTTTCCCCTTTTGGCTCTACTTTAGTTTAGGCTTTTGTCTGTCTTTTGATTTATTAAGCAGCATCTCTAACCCCATCTCCTTTTCAGTTTACAGTTTTTCCAGGTTTTGTGTTTATGCCTTAATTACCTCCTGAACAATAAAACCATCTTACTCCATCATTCCACCTGAAACCAGTCTTCTTAAACCCTCGGTCAGTTATACTGGAGCAACAGACTCTTTGAAACTAACCTGGTCGGGAGCAGGTTAATGTGGCAAAACCTTGGCTGTTTCTCAATATGCATACTTGTGCGTACTTGCGGGCCTGTGAAACGTCATGTGAGACCCCAAAACCTCCACTTAGTATAATTGTTTTGGAGCAGTTATTATAATTGTTTTAATTTGTTTTATACCATTACTACATCTCCACAACAATAAATAACAAACAGCTGTAGAATAACACAATATTATTTTCATGTTGACAGGCAGCCCTTGCTCACTTGCTGCACACCATTGGTGGTGATGTCAGTTTGCGTTGTCCCAATCCGTCAAGTCGGCGGACCGTGCTTGTGAACTTCACAAGTGCAGACTTCCAGTTGGTACCCACAAGTACACCAGTATGCAGTACGCAAACTAGGAATTGAAAAAAAGGCTCTTGAGTTTCTCGCTGTCTCTGCCCACTTCCAGACACACTTATTTAATTTCCTCATTCATTCATTCAGTCAGCGGTGAGTTTTGGCTGCTGTTGTCTAGAATAAAACATGTTTAAAATTATTCACTCGGTAGGTTACAGACATTCCCTTTCAAATAAGGATTTCATGAAAGAGAGAGGGGAGTTAAACGTTCAGAGATCGTTATCAGACCACGAATAAATGTTATTTAATTTCCCAACAGTTGTCATGTCATTTGTGGCGTTACAGTTACACATCACAGTCAATTATCTACATAGGCAAGCTGATCCGTCCGTACATTTATAATATACACCGGCTGTATGTGACAGTTGGAGGTCCTGTCTCTCTGTTTCCGATAGAGTTTGCCCTGATTATTTGACTTTACAACTGTGTCTCTGGGTATATGGTCAAGGTGCATGCCTGTCATGCAGAAAGTTGGGGTTCAATCCCCGGTGGGATTTTTTACGTGTTGCCATACTCTTTCCCCTCAAAGCAGATAGACTATTGTTTATTGCCCTGCATTTTTTCACAAATAGATTTTTTCTTTCATTGGAGATGCAGGGCATTTCAGAGAAATGCGACGATTATCTTTATGCTGCTGACAAAAGCGCTTCTCCCCCGCGGGATTGCACCCAAGTTAAATGAATAAAAAGGCAGCAACTAAAGTACAGAGTTGGATACGCACATGAGCCTCCCAGGTGGGAGGCAGGTGGCGAACGCAGCCCTGCCCTTGCGTCTATAGGACAGAGAGCTTCTGAGAACGCAGTTCCTATAACTACGCCTCCCGAGTTTAGTTATAGGAACCGCCCTTCGCCTTCAGCGTGCGTTCGCACATGTGGGAGGACGTTGTTAGGAACCATGTATGACACAATCGTTGTGATAGTGACAAATTTATGCCCCAGCAGATCTAATACAAAACTGAGGTTTCTCATCTCTTTTATTCAAAGCTATTATAAAAGCAAACTTACCAGCTTTCCATCTTCACGGTCAAATGTATCATGTAACAGAGCAGCCCCCTGTTGGAAAGCTGCCCTAACTTGTTGTTTACATTTTGTCAAGTACGCCCGGACACTTTAGTGGATGAACCGCGTTCATCCACTAAAGTGGAGCAGATTGTACTGCATACCCAGCCATCACCGCGTCTCAAGATGTCTTAAGATGTCTTAAGATGTGTCTTAAGACACTTCTGTTGAGACGTCTATAAGACGCGTCTATAGACATGGGTCTTAAGATGTCTTGAGATGTCTTAAGACATCTCAAGATGTCTTGGAAATACGAAGACGTCTTAAGACGTCTCAAGATGTCTCAAGATGTCTTGGGACATCTCAAGATGTCTTGAAAATACGAAGACGTCTCAAGATGTCTTAAGATGTCTCAAGATGTCTTAAGACGTCTCAAGATGTCTTAGGACATCTCAAGATGTCTTGGAAATACGAAGATGTCTTAAGATGCGTCAGTGACACAATTTGCAACTGTATTTGGCTTTTCCATCTCTTCTATTCAAAGCTTTGATAAAAGCTAACTTACCAGCTTTCCTTTCCTTTCCTTTCCTTTCCCTTGTTTACCGTTTGCTGAAGTGTGGCCGGAACCTTAGTGGGCGGTTCGTCCACTAAAGTATCCGGGTGGCAGCCGCAGATTCTACTGCTATACTTTGCAGCTGCGTTTGGTCATTAAATTAATATGAAAATAATTGCTTTTGAACGTTTTAAAATAGTTATCAATTTGGGGCGTGCACCATTGTGATCGATTTAATAATCAATTCGTACACTCCTATTGTAATAGTTCTTGTTGTTATTACGATCTCGGTAAACAGTTAAACAGCTGTGAGACATTTTAAATATGGGTTGGAAGAAGCAGAGCTCAGGCAAGGGGCGCGACTTGCCAGTTCTACCAATCACCAAACATCTACGTATTTCAGTTCCTATGGAACCCCGAAAAGACCCTGCCTCAGAGTAGGAGCTAAAAAGGTTTTAGGAACTGAGGTCCGAGGTCCCTAGTTCCTATATGTCCGAATGCACAAAAAAAAACGGCCCGGTTCCCGAAATAGGAACTCAAAAATGTTCCGACAGTCCGAAAGCGCCTTATGTTGCCATGGTGACTCGTCGAATTGGGGCTACATTGATGCTGGCTTTTTATCATGGTAGTGTACCCCGGGTTGAACTATGCTGAGTTGATCAAACCAACTAAAATCGGCTGTTCTGGGACGAAAAACTCAGAGTTTCTGATCTCCAAGTAGATCAACTCAGACTTCAGGGTTACACTCAGTTTGTTGAACCTGCCCTTGGACTATTTGGTCGTCTACAACTATCTAACCTGCAGCTAAGACAAGCAACAACACAGCTTCAGCAACTGCAACTTTATTTACAATGCACTTTAAAAACAACAAAGCTGATCAAAGTACTACATTATGTAATAACACCTCAAAAAGAAAATAAAAATAGAAGTGATAAAAAAATAACACATAAAAAACACCTAAAATAATCAAATAAAACAAAATAATTAAGATTAGATAATGAATGAATTAATAATTGAACAAATCATGTCAACAAATCATGCCGTGCCAAAGGCCAGACAAATATGTTTCAGGACGGGATTTAAAACCAAATATATAGGAAGTTTGTTCCACAGTTTGATTGCTACCACTGCAAAGGCCCGGTCCCCTCTGAGCTTTCAACTTGTCCTGGGTACACTCAAGAGGATTTGGTCAGCCAACATGAGAGACTGAGATGGTGTACAGGGTTGGAGCAGCTCAAAGAGGTACAACACCATTGGGGCAAAACCATTCAAACACTTAAAAGTAATTGAAAATGGATCCTGAAGTGCACAGGCAGCCAGTGAAAAGAAGAACAAATTGGGGTGATGTGCTCAAACTTGTGTGTACCGGTTAAAAGACATGCAGCTGCATTTTGTACAAGCTGCAATCGAGAAATAGAGGACTGACTCACCCCAAAATGAAGTGTGTTGCAATTATCCAGCCAAGTATAAAGGCCTGGATTACTGTTTCAAAGTGGTGTCATGCAAGAAAAGGCTTAACTTTGGCCAGTTGCCTTAGGTGAAAGACACTAGATCTATCAACTGACCAAATCTGGTTTCAAGCTTCAGTTCAGGATCAAAGGTTCACAATCTCTGGTTTACAAAGAGACTTCAAAGTTCCAAGATCTACAGAAGGAACACCAGCAGAACTGTGTCCGAAGACCATCACCTCAGTTTTAGAATAATTGAAGTTAAGAAAATTCAGCACCATCCAAGATTAAAAAGTTAGCAGAGAGATCACAGTCCCCTTTTCTAGGGGAACATAGATCTGGCAGTCATCTGCATAACAATGTAAGGCGACTGCATGTTTCCTGAGAAATGAGCCCAGGAGAAGCAGATAAAGAAAACAGAATTGGGCCCAAAATGGATCCCTGGGGACTCCAGATTATAAGTCTGAGGGACTTATAATCCCTCAGACAAACAAAATGGTTCATTCTATCAAATAGAACCTGAACCATTCCAAAACCACACATTTTATACCAACACAATGTTCCAAGTGAGAGATGAGAATATTGTGGTTAACAGTATCAAATGCAGCAGTGAAATCCAATAAAACAAGTACCCCTGAGCCACCAAAATTGCATGATAGAAGAATATCATTAAAAAACTCTTAAAAGAGCTGAATCAGTGCTATGCATCGCTTTAAAATCAGATTTAAGAATAGAACATTGTGCTTGTTCAGATGTGAAATTATTTGATTATAGACTTTTTTTCCCCCCATGACTAGATGAAAAAGACAGCTTGGAAATTGGCCTAAAGTTAGCAAGAACGTTGTATCACAGTTGTTGCACGGCTTTTTATAAGAGCAACTGCATGACCGCATGTTTAAAGTTTTTGGGAACCACACGTGGGTTGAGGCTGCCATTGATAATGGTTACATTGAAGGGCCTACCGTAGAGAAAATCTACTTCAACAGATGTGGAGGAACAGCAGTAAACACTTCTTTCTAACTCCACACTAGCACATCACTTTCTCTCTTGTTCTAGGCAGCTCTTGCCATCTTTGACAAGTCTTCATCCCCAACCAGGACTGACAGAAATGCCATCACCTGAGGAAATGCACCAGACTTCACACAGCTTCCCCAGAGACGCCAAAAGCTTTATACGCACCATTTCTCCCCCGCACCTGGAAACAGGTTTTATCAGTCAACTTCGGCTGCAAAGTTACATTAACTGAGCTGAAAGGATAATGACGGTTTATTACAAGTTGAGGCCTAACCTGCCGCTTTTGACCTTCACTCCTTTCAGCTACGATAACGGTGTACTCACCCAAAATAATTGCTGAGATCTGGAAACATGATTAAATCACTGCAACAAAGTCAGACAGGACACAAAGGGTCAGTTTATTCATATTATCTAAACCAATTTACTGGGGGGTCAGACTGAAAGACGGGGCACCTGAATGCTAATAACACCTCGTTGCACAGCCAATCTGCCTCTGAACTGTGATGAAAGAGCTGCCTGGGTTAACAAATTAAGTCTCTGTTCAAAAACCATGCACATTTGTTGAGAAGCTAACCAACCATCCAACTTTTCTTTTTGTGGACACTGGACATTGTGATAAGATCACGACATGAGGCTCAACAGTTAGTCATTTGTTGATCCACTAACACAAAATAGCTTGAACCTCTATTATCATTATTATTATTATTATCCTATCCACTATCCACTGTCCTAACAACAGATACAAGAGACCATGAAGAAAGAATAAAAGCTCACATGAATGGACACAGAATTGTCAAAACTAATTACTTGTATGTAATATAATTATAGGGTGAGTATGGTTAAACTGGGACACTTTCTGAAAACGAAACCTCAACGTAAATTCTGATTATGAACCAAACATCCACAGCATCCACACAGAACCTTTTTGTTTTAATCTCATGCTGCCCTATGCTGAGCTCAATGGTGATTTTTAGTAACAGAAGTAAACACATGTAAAGATTAAGCTTAAAGGATAAGTTTCTTTTTTTTCAACCTGGACCTTATTTCTAGGAGTTAATACATGCACTAACTCCCCAGTAACATTTCTGTATCACTCTGACTCCTACATGAGATATTTGGATTTTTTCGCGATCAGCATATGTCCATATAATGGGAAGGAGCAGGGCAGCCAGAGCGGGCCTCTATATAAGACATTATCTGCCGCAAAACTCCTTTAATTTCATCAATAGCTTTGAATGAACAAATGAACGACTACCATTGAACTGTGATGTCAGGTTTTGCTCTTTGTTATTGGGGTCGTTCAACATACTACTGGCCGTGTGCGCCCCGTTGACACGCGTTACCGTGGTACAGCTGAGAGCTGGAAGTCGCTTACCGGACGGACAACAACAAACCCAGCACAACTCATCACGTTTACACATGTGTTTAGACTACTTACTCAATGGAAAGTTGCCCATTCAGTCCTGCAGGCTAGGGATAAGCGAGTCCACCATTATCTGTATCTGTATCTGTTAAACCATCTAAATTATCTGTATCTGTATCTGTTAAACCATCTAAATTATCTGTATCTGTATCTGTACTCGGAGTGGGCGGGGCGTAAACCGGACGTGGGTGTGGTTTAAGCGGAAGTGGGTGTGGTTTGACTCAGCACATAATTTTAAGTCTGAAATTGATACGAATTGATAAGACGTTTCTTGATTTGTTGTTTATTTGATAACTATTTACAGAACAGCCTCAGAGTTGAGATTCAATGTTTTTTTTTGATCACAATAGCAAAGGAACTATTTACAGTATTTTTGAAAAAATAAAATCATTAGATGAATATTTTTCAGTACATACAATGCATCCAGTCAGAAATTGTGAACTACGAAGAATGCATGAACAAGTTTTCATACTTAACACAACTTTATTTTTTTGTCTATTTTCTGTTTTATTTTATGATCAAATTGAATTTTTTCTCAATAATTTATTCAATTTTAATAATTTATTTATTTAATTACCTAACATTCTGTTTTTTCCCCACACAAAGTCAGACAATGATTAAGGTGTGTGTGTGTCACTCAGTGTGTAGGGAGAGAGAGAGAGAGAGAAAGAGTGTGTGTGGCGCTGTGTAACAGTTAAAATATCTACTGTATTCAAAGCCTATAAAAAGCCTATATACAGCATTTAAAGCTTAGTTTGTAATATTCATAAAACACTTATTTTTATAATATAGCCTTCAATAAAAACGTTAATAACTGCTACTCTGTGTGTTCAGCTGTACTGTATGCGTGTGTGTGTGTGTGTAACTGGTCTGTTTATGTTTTAATGATCTGTGTGAACTTGGTGATTCATGTAAACATCCAGTCATAACAAACGGTGAAAGATATCAGCCTGGTTCACTGTCTCCTTCTCAAAAACCGCGTTCAGAACGACTTCAGAAGTTTTTTATACCGCAGCCAAACTAACTTCACGTCAGACGTCCGCTCCTTATATTCATCAGAGTCCAGCCCTTTTACTCTGCAGATCCTGTCCATCAACCGTGCCGTTACGTTTTTATCACGTTTTTCTCTGTTGTGACATTTTCTTCACTTGGTCTGTCCTGATAAAACTTTGTTTTGGCTTTGACGTTTGCCTTGTGAACGCGCTTACAGACAGGTCTAACTCTCGTGCGTATTCTCGCGACAAACAAAAGTTGGGGATAAAAAGAGGTTAAAATGAGCTCATTAATTTTCCGTCCCACCCAACTAGAATTAAAAATTCATTTGAAGATAATTTAAGAAGGATTGTGTATATGTAAAACACTAGGTTATGACACCTTTAAGTTATATTTGAGGTTGCGTTTTGGTGGTTCAATAAACACTTTTTTAAAATCAATGAATAATTGTGTATATTAATCGTAATTTCAATATCAGTCAAAATAATCGTGATTATTATTTTTTCCATAATTGTCCAGCTCTAATAGATAGATAGATAGTAGGGATGCAACAATACATGTATTCATATCAAACTGTTCAATATGGGTGTGTATCGAACCGTGACCACCACGCATCGAATATTGAACAATAAAGAATTTTTTATTTATTTCAACTTGTGTTCTGACGATGAGCTCTGTGTTGAAAACTCAGTAGGCCTATATCTGTGGCCTATTTTTTGTATCGTTGCACCCCTAATAGATAGATGCAGCAGGGCGTGTGGGGGGCAATTAACTCTGGTAGAGGGAGGATGAAACTGAGAATCCTTGGAATGCTGGTATACTATAAATATCGGTAGGTTGTAACAGCTATCAGCTGAGGCTGCTGAGAAAATATCAGTATTGGCCCTGAAAAATCTGTAGGCTATTGGTTGATCCCTATTGCAGAGTGCAATCTCAGTGCTACATCAACAGAACAGTACAGTTCGATTGCCAGGATTCAAAGAACTCCAGAGCTGAGTTCTATCAGTAAGGGTAAGGGGTAAGGCAGAGAGAAAAACGGTGGAGATTTAAACCGTTTCTTCCAACTGTTGTGATGGGTAATGTAAGATCGCTAGCTAACAAGATGGACGAGCTCGAAGTGCTAACAAGGTCTCAGAAAGAGTACAGAGAATGCAGTATCATGTGTTTCACCGAGACATGGCTGCATGAACACATCCCGGACTGTAATGCGTCTGTACACGGCTTCAAGACGGTCCGTGCAGACCGAAATAAACAGCTCAGCGGGAATCGGAAGGGAGGCGGAATTGCAGTGCTGGTCAGTCAGCGTTGGTGTCATCCAGGACACGTCACTGTCAAGGAGAAGATCTGCACAAGAGACATTGAACTGTTAGCTGTGAGTTTCCGTCCATATTATTTACCCAGAGAGTTTGCCTGTGTTATTCTGGTAGCGGTTTATATAATACCAGGTACCGCACCAGAGACAGCCTGTGATGTCATCAGCTCCGTCGTGGCTAAACTACAAACACAGCATCCAAACTCATTCATGGCGATCTCTGGAGACTTCAACAACGTCTCCCTCTCTGCTACGTTGCCAACTTTCCAGCAGTTTGTCAGCTGCTCCACCAGAGAAAATAACATGCTGGACTTATTTTATGCAAATACTAAGAATGCATACAGCTCCTCTGCCCTGCCTCCTTTAGGAAGATCAGATGTGTGACTGTGTAGGAGGCGGGCGCTGTGTGTGACTGGCCAATCACAGAGCGTGCAGACAGTCTGTTATCAAACAAGGATTCTCCTTCAGCACGAGCAAAGATATTGATGAGTTTTACTCGTATTTTGCTCGTACTTGTCAAAAATGCTTTATCCGTAGTGGATACTCGTCTGAAACGAGTATCCACGAGTATCAGCCCATCCCTACACCACATGCTCTGATTGCAGAGAAGAACAGCTCCAAGTGGTCTTGACTAAGTTTGTAAAACAGAAGATATCAACAAAGAGCAGCTTGCTGCTCGACAAAGTCTTCATAGATGCCCATCACACTTCTGCAGTAAGCAATGAAACCACAGATTGGTGTTTTTTTCTGTGTGTAATGCACATATGATTCTGTTGTCTTTTCCATTGATTTTGAGTCCTCGGAAGTGGCTCTGTTTCTTTTAAAATAACCATGCAACGTTCATCGGTTCCTGGTTCAATGGGTGTTTGTGCCCATTTCTGAGTGGATTGCGGCTGTTAGGGACATCAAAAGCAGCTTCAGCTGTGCGTGGGAAGTTAGTGCACACTGAGCTGGGAATACCTCTGTTGTTGCCTTACAGTATTCAAGGCCAGTAGCCACCATGCAGAGTTGGGCTGCAAGATGGACCTTCATTTTCTGACTTTGCCACTGAATGTGTACAATTTCGAATTTGTTGCCGAGACACGAGCCTTCACTCTCCTGAAGCTTGTGCAACTCTTCAGTGTACTGCCATCATATTTGCTGGCCATCTTCCTTCACCAGAACTTCAGCTGTTGAAAAAACATTACAAAGAATAAAATAGCACCAGTAATAATTTTGTTTCTGGACACCGAATAATATAAAACTTAGATCTAGGGCTTGAAAAGTATCAGAAACTTTAGTTTTGGTGGATCTAATTCACCACTCTCGTAGGTCATCTACATTCTGGAAATCAGCTTTCCCTCTAACCTCTGTAATCAAAAATGAGGAGGTTTAGTTTTATGTCATGAGAACTGTTATTTTTTTATTGTATCAGCTGATATTAGCAAAATATTTTTGTCACTAAGGTAGTTTTGACCATGCAACAGTGGCCCACAGGTGCAAACGCATTTCATATACAAAAACAACTTAAAAAGAAACACTAAATTAAAACAATTGCAACAAGAAAACACTGCATAGAAAAAAACAACTGCAAGAAGGAAAAGCTGCATAAACGAAAGCAACTGCAACTAGAAAAGCACTCAGAGAGCACAGACTCCCACAAAGCAGCTCTCGCAATGATAAAGAATCCTTCAAAAAAATTCCTGGATCCAGAATGTGATCCAGATCACCACCAAAATTTAATGGGTTCGTCCTTTGGCTGAGGCACATGGCTCGTGAAAACTTCAGGTAAACGAAAAGAAGTGCAAGAAGGAAACACCACATACGAAAATAACTGCAAGAACAAAAATACTGCATAAATGAAAACAACTACAAGAAGGAAACACTGCATAAACGAAAATAACTGCAAGAAGGAAACTGCATATATGAAAAGAAGTGCAAGAAGGAAACGCTGCATAAAAAAAAAAGAGAAGGAAAAAAAAAAAAAAAAAAAAAAAAAAAGAGAAGAAAAAAAAAAAAGAAAAAAAAAAAAAAAAAAAAAAAAAAAGAGAAAAAAAAAAAAAAAAAAAAAACAAAACAGCAAGAAAGAAACGCTGCATTAACGAAAAACAACTGCAAAAACTAAATGCTGCAAGTGGAGGTGGCGATTTGGGGCCATCTTTGTAATCAACAATTTCTGAAAAAATCATATGTCGGGGTGCATCTAATAACAGCTTACCTGCAGCATTTCTGACACTCAGAGGATTTGACCTGTTTCTGGACTTGTTTATTTTGTCCTCCAACCTAGTTTGCCAGAATAAATTGAAAACAGTGAAAATTTGCATAGCGATCAAAATAGTACACATAATGGCTTTACAAATTTATGAAAATATGTAATCTCCAAATATCCACATTTAATACAACAGATTAGGATTTTACTTTCTTGATTGGGCTGTGTGTCTCTGTAAGGTCTGTACATACCAATAAACAAAGCAATAAATGAAACTGCTGTATAGTGGATGCATTGGGCTGTTTTTACAACAAATGTCGAGCTGACAATGTCATATTTTATGGAACAAAATAAGGTGCACTACTCCTTTTAGATCTAAAAGAGTTCTTGCAGTGTGCAAATGTTTTTGTAGCATGCTTTTGCCTGGTACCTCGACCTGGTGGTTTTTGGATACTGTTTTGATAATAGTGTTTTACACATGCATAATGTTGCCTGTTCTTGGAGTGCTTGCGCTGTTTGGACTATCCCACACCTGCATACAACACACATAACATATGACCAATTCGACTGAGTGAAAATAGAATCCTCAGAGTTCAGGAGAAATGTACTAAATGCAAACTTACCACAGTGTCAGAAAGTTGACTCTCTGCAGATGGCAAATTAGCTTGGACCACAGTGTCATCTTCACTTGACTGACCACCATTACCTTGTAAAAACAACTGTCATAATCTGCGGTAGCAGTGTAAAGTTTTAGAACAGCCCAGTTTCTATGGTTCTTTATAGAAAAATAGATAGGTTGCAAGTAACCCAGCAATTTGGGAGAGCTCTGGGAAATGGTAGCACCACGTTTCAAGTTTTTATCAATTTCTGTTGTTGCAGAAAAATTTGAGTCCTTTTAGCTCATAGCCTTGTAATATAGATTATGTTTAGATTATTTTTCGGTGCAGGGAGACCTTATCTGCTTTTGGCCTTACCCCAATGAACTGCTGGAGTTCCAACAAAAGAAAAAAAAAGGTGTTCTACAACTTTTGATTAGTAGTTTTTTATTCTTACTTGTACTCTTAAATCTTTAATTTCTATATATAATGAGGCAACTGGTCTTCTTCCTTTGATAGGCCAAATGCTTCCCCCATCCCAAAGTGCCACTGCCTTTGAATTGTGGCACGGTAATGGGTTGGTGCTCCTCAGGGATCTTTTGTGGCACATTTGCATTACAAGGGGGATGATTGCCTAAATTTATCAGACTTTGCAAAATATCAACCCAGTGTCCTGTCTGAGAGCTGTATGTCATCCCTTTGCATAAAACATGGTCTAAAACAATTAAAACTTGTGCATTGATTGCATTATTTGAATAAGAAACTGGCATAATTTACCCAGAGGTCAGCCCCAACTGTCCACGATGCAGCCTGGGCCATGTTTTCATCTTGCAGGTCTATGAACATCTTCTGGATCCGAATGTTTGAGGCTTTTTCACACATATGGGGTATCACGATGGATCTCAATGCAATAACTGCCATTTCTGGGACAGCACCCTTTGGAGAATGTTTTACTACTTCACAGTCAAATACCACAGCCATCTTGATCTTGATGGGAAGGAGGTTAGTTATCATGCAGTGGAAGTAATCAAATCCTCCTTCATTCAAACGCTGGGTTAAGGAGGTGCTCTCCATGTCACTAGAAAAGCTGAGTTACAGCCGCAACAACCGTAAGGATAGATTTGTTGAAATCTGGGCCTGGAAGATCACTCAGGTTGAATGACTTCCCTCTCACAGGTTTAAAGGAGTCACCGTTCATCCTCATTATTACATTATTGCAAAGAAATGGAAGAACAAAGGAATTATTACAATTCAACTGATGGATACAATATGTTATTTTGCAGTATATGAATGCCTGCTGGTCAACAAGTGTGTCAGCATACTGTACCTTCACTTTTTTCTGTTCCTCCTTAGACTTAAGACATCTCTTTGAAAAGAAAAACTTTTCCTCTTTATTTCCCCAAATCTGAGAAAGGACTCTACACCTGATCTTACTGCTACAAAGAAGAGTAGAACATGGCCAAAGTTTGAACTTATGAGATAACTGTATGATACAGTAGTCCCCTGAAAACAGAAAGCATAGTCTTCAGATAGGTTTTTGAACATGAGCTTATGCCATATTGTAAAATATCCTTGACTTCATATGCTCAAAAGTTACATTCATTGCTAGAGAAATGGAAACAACCTTCAGTAGCTGATGATGATTATCCTGAAGGGCTTTTTAGGTTCTTAATACCTTTAGAGCTACAACAGTTTCAGATAGATGCCAAACTGAGCAGGCCAATGCAAAGTAAGTAAAGATTAAGATCAAAACTTGGAAATTTCTTACGGAATTTTGAATGCTATGCAGCTACTGTCCATGCCCAAGGGACCAGTAGCCATGTTACAAAGATAGAGTACCTGTGCTGATGAGTGTGAGGGAGGGGCTGCAGACAGACAACTTCATGTAGATACACCTACAGGATAATGTATGGAGTGTGTTTGAGAGAAAGGGGTCATAAGAGAGTCTGTAAATACACACTGAATAACTGATATTTGATGTAAACCAATAAAACCTGTGATAGAGAGAGAGAGAGAGTAGCCACGTTTACATGGGACCCAATATATCAATTGCCATTGGTTTAAAGGCTCTGCAGGAATGAAAATGATACATGTATACACCTCATTCTGAATGAAAAGTGCTGAACCAAAAGGATTTTCATTCAGAGTCACAGGGGTAAAATATTCCTTTTTCCAAACTGATGGTGTGATCATGTAAATGTTAAATCAGAAAGTTGTGAGGTTACATTCTTATAGCGCATGCTCTGACTAGATGCAAACATGCAACAAGTGACGTTTCCTCTTTGGAAACATGGCTAGTTTAGGTTTATGAGGCCCAGTTTCTTGTCTAGCCAATGTTTGCTGGTGTTGGCAGGCATGAACACAGCCCTCGACTCCAGGACTGGCTGGTCTGTGTCCTGGTTGTCCATTTCCGGTAGCTCACCTTCATTGTTTCGAACATCGTCATGGTCAAACTCCTCGCTACCCTTTACAGGGACTGTGGTGTGAAAGGATATGGGATTGTGTTGTGGAGTTTGTACACTTAGACCATACACCCTTGGAAAGAAGTTGGCATGCGTGACACTCATGTAGATGATTAGCTCCTTGAACTTGTCATAGGACACATATACTTGGTTCATCAAGAGGCCAACACGAGGCAATCTCCTGGGTCGTTCCAAGGTTTTTGGGGAGTTGCTCCATTGCTTTGGCCAGCCAGGCCATCTCATGTTCCCAGCACATCTCTAGTTTCCTGGCATAACTGAGACCCCGTCTCTCTATTTCAACATAGATGTCCCCCGACCAAACTCGAGGCCTGAGTGACTGTGGAAGGCTCATCTTGTTGTAGGTGGAGTTCCACATAGTCATTATGATTCCAGGTCATTTTCTTTTCCCTCTTGAAGATTGCTTTGCTTAAATGTCTGGCAAAACTGGCTGGTCCTTTTTAGTCAGAGGAGAGTTGATGGAGAGACTCCTTTTCCAGCAAAGGGTCAAACGGATTGACCATATTTTGGACAGTGGTTGGAATCTGTATCACAGCATGATTTCTCTGTATTCCGGCACTGTCCAGCTGCAATGCTGGGCACTGCCAGCAATTGTTTTACAGTCAGATGTGATGGCTGAAAGCTCATGTTGTGTCAGGGTCCATCTATGAGCTGCACCTTTGTTTAAAGAGAATCCGCTAATGCCTCCTTTTGTCTTACAGTCACGATTAGCTGTTTGTTCAATGACTTGGTCACATGCAGTGCCAGCAAAACCATGCTGTTGATTTCTTTATACCACAAAGTCACCTGAAAGAAGCTGCTGATGTCCCGTGAGATGTGCGTCTTCCAGACTGATCATCTTGAACCAGCCTGCTGTTACATGCCTGGCATAATTCACATTGTCACATGCAAAAGAAAACCCCAAAACAAAACAAAAAAACAGGGCAGCATTCTTTGCACTGTTGACAAATGAAGGGCAAAGAACAAATTCTTATATGCAACTGCTGAAATGCACCAGATGTGAGCACCTACTGAGGAAGGTATTTGGATGAACTCTGAAAATGTGGGTGGGGCAATTTGGCCAGTCATCCTCTTCATCAAGTGTTGTTGCCAGGGACATCGAAGCAGGGAACAGCGAAAGCACATAGCTTACATAGAAAACAGAAAATTGTGCCTTGTGACAACATTCTTTTAAAAGAAATAAATCATCAATAAATACAATGACTTTAGTGAAGAAACTAAACCGACCAAATTAAAACTTTGAACACAGGTCGGGGGTTATTAATTGATACCTTCTTATCTACTATATTGACCATAAGTATTGCATACATCTTTATCTCCTAACATTCTAACTACCCCTTTACATTGCTAAGACATTCGTTGTATCCCATGTAAGTACTGTAGTTAGCAGTTGTAAAAGTCACCACGGTGAAATGTTGGTTCTTTTCAGCAAATCCAGCTCAATATCAGACCTCACGGTGGCAACCCTTTTTATGTTAAAGTGATACCGTGTAACTTTTGAACCCAATGTTAGCCAAATATTATGAAACATTATATTCCAACATTATTTTAATATAAGTAACTATAGCTGATTTCTGCGGTCAATATAGAGCACTTGACGCATGTTGTTGCACCAAGGGGGTTGCTATTCTCAAAAACCAGGCATTGTAACTTCTCAGGAGCGGGCCGTCTCTCATTGAATCATGTAACCTGGAGCGCTTTGATTAATTGCTTGATGAAATAAAAATCAGCTTTTCAAAGTGGTCTGCAACACTTTTCCAAAACTCAGACTGAGACTGTTTATTTTTGAGACAGTTGTGGCGCCTGTGGGACGTAACAGGTTTAGTGCCCGTAGTGGCCAAAAGTTACACGGTATAACTTTAAGTGAATTGAAAATAAAGTATGTCATAATTTTACTTGTCAAATGAGAAAACTGGCATATTAAACAGGAACTCTACTAAACATATAAAAATGTAAGTACTTCTCTCCAAATTTCTCTGTAAAGGTGTGACACCAGAATACGGACAAGGAGATGTCTCAGGCTAGTTGTGATGACATTTTCATTATCAAGGCTCTAAAAAATGTGCTTGCCATCAGGTGAGTTGGTAAAAATTTGTCGGACATCCTGAGAAAATTGCAAGGAAAACATTTCTAATTTATTTATTCATTTAAGCAAGGATGATATGAATCCAATCCACATTGCCATTATTTCAAACTTTTGCTTCCAGTACAATTAGTGAATGATTACAAGCTCATAGCACATCACTTCTTGCATCACTTCTCCATTATATAGCAAAATATAACATTGGGCTTAAGTGGTTCAGAAGAAATTAACTGATCAATAAGTAGATAGGGTATTTTCAGTGACCATATGGATTCCTGCCAAACAAGCATGGGTGATCAAATAAATTCAGCTGATTGTAAGAAAATCCCCATTTCTTATCCAGGTGGTTTTAGCCCATTAAAAAAAAAAAAAACTTCCTGATTAAAACATATAGACATATTGTTTGGTTTTTTTTAAACTAAATTTAGGCTTTGATTAATCACCCAGGCTAGTGCGGATAAAAACAAAGTGACACCCAGGTCTTAAAAGTACAACTTACAATCTGTGGAATTAAGTTGATCATCTGAATCACTGGTACCACAGCTGCTGCTTGTTCCTCCATGGGGGATGGAGATGTGGCTCTTGATCTAACATCAACGCTTGTGGATGGGGCAACAGGTGCAACAGCAGGTTCAACCAATGCAGAAAATCCAGGTTAATGTCATAAACAGTTGCGGCCACTTGGAACAGTTGGCTGAGCATCAGTAAGTATATTCCTGGATGGATAGTGAACAAGGTGATAAATGTGGTGGGGATCAATATATAAATCTGTGCATGTTTTAGCGACACTTGCCTAGAGGACTGCATAAAGTATGAATGGTAAGACAGGTGTGTCCTGGCTAGCATTCTAATTGCTAAGGATTTATACTGTAGCTAACTCAGGGCAGTATGGGTGTTCAACAACAGAAACAGCACTACCAAGCTGCCCCTATTGTGGTCAGGAAGCCAGATTGAGGACCTGGGTGCAAAACCAATAGGGTGCACTCTCCACCATTCTTACAATACATTTGGAAACATACTTGCAAACTTTTTGAGGGTGCACACGGGAGAAGAATTTTTGAATGGTTCTGTGTCTGAAACCAAGTGTCCTGTTTTTAGGTGTAAAAGGTGACAACTCTGCTTTCTTGGACCATGCAGGTATCTTTAAAAAAGTGACTTGTAAAACATAACTGTGGCAGTGACAACGAATGTAGATGGAGCATGCAGACATTAAAAAATAGTCACAGTACAGCTTATCACATCCCAGTAGTCATTTCAGTTACATCCCAGTTGTCCCATAATGTCATCCCATCCAAGATGTCAAGTAGTACTTGTCATCCCAGTAGTCAAATACTGATCATCCTCAAGCAATGGACACTATGCAGCATGTATCAATAATAACTAAACTAATACATGGAACAATGTGAAACTAGGCCTTTTCAACATTTCAAAACCTGTCAAAATACTATTTACAAGGGTCATATGTATACAAACATACCTGATGGCAGTCAGCTGACGACCTAAAAAGTCTGTGGTGCAGAGTAATGTATAAAGTGTCATCATCCTCTCTGTACGACTTGGCTGCATGGAGTGGATGGTGATCAGTTGGCTGTCTCACATCAACAGTTGACAAAACTTGAGTGGGAATCACACTGTATGCAAATAAATGCCTATCAAATCACTGTTTCCCAATTCTTTACAACAAGCTCTACTCTTGGCATGTGTGATGTTTGCTCCTGTAGTAAAACTGTTTGTATGAGACCAAACTGAGGCTCACCATTTGAATCATGAGAGTAATACAGTCATGCCTGCTCCATATTCAGTTCCCTTAAGAAGAATCGTGACATGTTCATTCCTTCATTTCAAACTATTATACTGTATTTTAATGTGTCAATTTATCGTGTGTTGGATGTTTTCTGGGTCTGATGGTGCCTAAATAGGGCTGTTTAGATACTAGCTGTTACTTAATCAGATTATGTAGTGGTCAATTCAGTTAAGACACTTCTGGTGTATTTGTTTTAAATAATCTTAGTGAAGAGCAGGATGTTCTGCCAACAGTACTTAAATAAGTTTAGTAGTCCAGGTTATAGCACATTGTGTGTTCAGTCTGACATCTTGTAAGATCAAAACATCATTTGTTTTTCTTAATTGAATATTATAATAATAGAACACTGATTCATATTGGAGATCAATAAAGATGATCAGTTTTGAACTATCTTATGGGAATAAGGGTAATTGAACTTCACTGCAATCATTTCACTGTTAAGTTCATATTGATCCACTTCTGCATGCACTGGCGTAGCAAATTTGGATTAACTGCTATAAATACTAAGGCTGTTTAAAACGGAGAATTTTTTTTTTGTGTTAATCAACCACATCTACGAAAACAATGACACATTTGTTTTATCTACATTATAGTACAGTAGAGGCCAAAAATTTGGACACATCTTCTCACTGAATGAGAATGTTCCCTCCAAGCTGCATGCCTGTGCAATCGTGCACAGGAGTAGTGCACGATTGCACAGGCATGCAGCTTGGAGGGAACATCGTAGCCTCTCAATACAGTACTCTGAGCTCATCCAGGATAGCCATTCTTCTTACCCTGTCTAGCGGAGAATCCAAACACCCCGCAGAGGAAACTCATCTTGGCCACTTGTATCATTACACATCAAAGCTCATCATTGCAGATGCTGTCCTGATACACCTGTGGATCTCCAGCTCCATACTTTCAACACTCATAAATAAGACCCTTGGATACTTAAACTACTCCATGTGTTCTCAATCAGGAAGGACTCTCCACCATTTTCTGGCTCATGACCATGGTCTGAGATTTACAGGTGGTGATACTCACTCCAGCCCTCTTAGGCCCAATCCCAATGTTCTCCCTACTTTCAATCACTAGCCCTTACTCAGTTACACTAGCCCTCACCCACTACTACGACACCCTTGAATTGAAGCCACAAATGTTAGGGCTTTGAAATCTACCCTAGGAATTGGAACACCACTTGCTGCATTTACGTTCAGGCACGTAAGCGACTGCGTGGTGACGGTTGCACATACGTCTCACCATGACAACACACCCAGCAACAATATGTAGTTAACAGTTGCAATCTTTTTTTTTTTTTGTAATCTTTCACCATGCTTTGGTTTATTAATAAACAAAACCACCATACAGAGAAGAAGTCTCCATTGACAACTGCTGTCTCTTGTGCATTTATATTAGGCTAGCTAGCATGGCTGATCTGGTTAACGTAGATTCCCATGTGTAATCTGTACATAAGTACATTTGTGAATTTTCATTTCTGAGTCTTGCTGCTCTCCGGGGGTTGCAATTATTATTTGATTCAGTGTGCAAATGATGGCTTAAAGTGCTGATGATGTCTTTGACATTTTTTGCCATGATTTATTGACCAAAACATTCTTCATGATGATCTATGGAACAAAAACAGGCACAGCTACAAAGATGAGTTATTAGAAAACAAGCATTTCAGCACATCTGACAAGAGGTGCTGTTAGCCGAAACTGGACTTGACATCTGCCAAAGAACGTTCTCAGCTCATTTAACATTGAAGTCAATGGCTTCATAGCAGTTTTTAAGTTCCTTTTCCAGTATTACAGACAAACAGTAACAATTCAGCCTTCAGATTGTATTGCCAGTTAATGGTAAAAGCTTGTAAGTACAGCATTAGATTATTTAAGTTTCCTACAGATCCAGAATTTTATTTTGAAGAGGATAAAGAAGCAGGTCAGACTTACTGGGTACCAGTGGGATTCTCTGCACGTCTCTCCTGTCTACAGCGTCTGTTTATTGGAGCTGTTGAGACTTCTAACTCATGGTGTTGGAATCATGTCCTCTGGAATGTTGTTTTTCAACCATTATGTTGTCTCATCAGATCAGTCATACAGCTACTGTATGGACAGACAGCTGCTGCTCGGTTATAACAGGACTTCTCCAGTCATCAGATCTCTTCCAGCTGCTTCCAAAGATGCATCCTTCCCTCCATCCTCATCTTTATAAATGGGAACTATTTAAAACTCGACTGAAACCATGCAATTTGTTATCTTCTCATTTTTTAAAGGTTTATTATTTACCGCGGCTAGCGAGCTAACTCGTTAGCCAGTTAGCAGCAAGCTAACGCAGGGAACAAGTGCCTCTCCTTTGACACGCCTGGCTCTATGTCAAACCGGTTCAGCTCCTTAATCGTTGTGGGTCTGCTGTGTTGTTCTGGGTTGCTCCTTGCAGTTCTGAGTCCACTCGGTGTGGTCACTTGTAGGCTTTTAGCTGAACTGAGTGGACCTGAGGCTGGGAGACAGACTGTAGGCAGTTGGCTACAGGTCTACTCTGCTTAACCGTGCCTCCTAAACATTGGATATTTACTTAAATGCACGTCTGAATGACTTCTAACTGCACAGAACTACTTATGTTGTCTTGGTGTGTTGTTGAATGGTAAAGTTACTTGAAGTTAAGGTCGTGTCATCAGCACTTTAAAGATTTATTTCCATCATCATTTCATTAATATTGCGGTGTTCGCCATAATTATTGAATGCACTATGCGTCGTTTCTGTAAAAAAAAACCCTTCTGGTTGCTTTGTTTCCAGCTGTATTTGTAGGCTAGAAGAGTGGCTTGTATTCCAACGTCAGGCTTTTCCGGTCCTTCTCAATGAGGGGTCTCTGATTGGCTCCCTCCCATGAATGTATGAAGGAACCTCCTCCCCCCGCTCTGTGTGTGTAACAAAAGCACACGAACGAGTTTGTTCTGCAATGCTAGTGAAAAGTTAGCTAACTTAGCTTCTCAATTTCACAGCAACAGTCGCGCTGTCTTCACTTCTAGTGCGGAGGGGAGGGTTACCTGTCTTCCCATGGGCGGGTATAAACCCACGTGGGCAACGCCCTTTTCGATATGACGTAGAAGCGAAAGGGTTTTCCTGATTCGCTCCCTTCTCTGTATTGTTTCTATGAATAGGAAACACAGCCAGTGGAGGTGATGCACCACTTGCAAGCGCATCCTGTGTATGTAACTGGGGGTGACCCTCCATATTTCAAAAGGAGCAAGTTAAACTGGTTTTCAGTGGAAGGAGATCTTTAAAGCTTTCTGGGGAATTTCCTCTGGCCCTTCCACAGCAAGTCAGCATCTGAAATCCCTCGCTCTGAAGGGCTAGATTCATACCCCCTGCCCCTAGTTGTGTCCACTACCCCTACATGCAAAGAGGAATTGGGAACTTGCAAAATTTTCGGATAGGGCTACAAAGTATGGCTAGCAGATGTTTTGGGACGGGTCCTTATACTTAGCAGCGAGACATTTTAGTGAGAGCTGAAGATCAAACAATGACCCGATGAAACAAACAAGACCACAATGTCTGTAAGTAGCAGAGACTAAAGGCCCGTTCACACGAGGATGATTGCGGGTAAAAACGGCGAAATATTTCATCAGAAGTGCCTTTCATTCACATGGCCACGGTGTTATTCTGGGTTGAAGATGCAAAAATCTGAAGACTGATTCCAAAGTGGAATTTTCTGAGGACGCAACGGTGCGTTTTGTCCTGCAAGGTCCAAAACGCACAAATGATGGTGGACCCACTGCTGACGTGCTCACGTCGCATGCGTGTGATGTCACACAATATAGGAAAAACAACAATGTCGGACTACAGAGGCCCAGCGGATCTCTACATTGCGAGCTTGTAATTGGTTGTCATTTGGAGAAGTAATTCTACCTCCTCATCTGTCCACACAAAGTTCCTCCTCACTGCCACTATAGTTGTTTTGATTTTGAAGCGAACAGAGACGAACGATTGTACACATGCGCGCGGACAAGGTGCAGTTCTGTCACAGCACCACCGAAAGGCCTGGCGTGCATATCCAATCAAATTCCATACACACCTCGTACGCATGCATCATCATTTCTTGATGATGATGCTCGTGTGAACGCGGATAAAAAGATGAAGACGAGACGCCACTTTTGCATCTTCTCTTCTGATCGTCGCCGTGTGAACGTAGCCTTAGTCCTGAGTTACTAATCTGCAACCCATAAATGTTATGAGCAGAACTGGTGACAATGGAATCCCTGGAAGAGTCCAACCCTCATGGGAAACTGATCCGATTTACTGCTGCCAATGTGGACCAAGCTCAGACTGATCATACAGGGACATTATCACAGGGTCCAGCACCAGGTCTCAACTGATCATACAGGGACATTATCACAGGGTCCAGCCCCAGTCCCCCACAGCATTCCTGGAGGGCCAGGGAGGAGTGAGATCCAGCAAGAGTGGAGAAGGAAGGGAGGTACGAGTAGGGAGAAAGTCAGCCTGGAGGGGGTGTAACAGAACCAAAACAGAATGATGATCAGATCAACTGGCTCAGAAAGAAGCAGAAGCGAGGAGGATTAAACTACATTTGTGAGGACAGGTTTAGGAATCAGGCGAGTTTGATGGCGAGAGAAAATGGAAAAGACTAAACAAAGCAGGACAAAAATGCCTGATAATGAGGGCAGGGATGACAGAAAATACCTTCCTGAATGAACCTGCAGAAAAACCTCATTAAAAAGTATTTTATATGCAGAGAATCTTTCAGAGTGATGTTGAGTTTTTTATAAGAAAATAATAGAAAGCTTGTGAGATGTGTTTTACAGTAGATATTCCTGTACAGCCTGTTTAAATATATGTTTAAGGTTCAGGCTGGTTTCTGTACAGAGGGAGTTAACATTCCATCATTTTTTATTTTTTTATCTCGATACATTAATCCAATGTAAAGCTTTTAATATTTATTTTACCAGTTTTCCTGGTTTGGTTGGGAACATCATCCTTCAGTGGATTTCTGCACTGCTCGGCTCACAGTGTGAAGACCCAATACAATTAATCATTTCAGTTCACCTGAGTAAGAGTCGTCTGAATGGCTGTCAGATGCTAAGATTCAAGGTTTGCTGGGATTTTGTCTCGAACCTCATTCCAAACATGGATTTTTTACACAGAATATTTAACTCTTTATCAGTAAGGATTCAAGGTGAGTGACACTGTTCGTTGACTGGTGAATATATCAATTCAAGAAAGTAATCTCTCCTTCTGCTGAAGCTCCTAAATAAATTCTCCAAACTAGCTTCAGTGTTTCTCCTTTGCCCTGACAAAGCTACTGTATCTGCCCTCTCACAGCCTCTTCCCCAGGGCCTCTGGGGCGGCCTTGCAATCCAAACAGGAGATATGACTCAATGGATTTAGAGCCCCTCGAGGACAGGACTTATTCAGCCTAAACCTGATTTGGAGCTAGTGTGTCCTGCAGTCTTGATTAGATGTTGGCCCACACTGGAAGTAATTCTCCTTCGAGCCAGGAGAGAAGATGGAAAAGTGGGAAGTGTTGCTTCTCTGTGAAGACACAACAACACTGCAGGTTAAATGAGCAAGTAGATGTGTATTTTTATCCTTCTTTATTTATTTTATTATATTAAAAGAGGTCTGAGAGAAAAGGTGGACAGCTTGAATGCAGGACAGCCTGTGAAAATGATATGCGGCAAGAAAAATTTGCAGAGTAGAATTTCCTGGAGGGAAATATAAGCTTACTTTTACCATTTGTGGTCATTTCTGTGAAAAAAGTGGGTCACAAGCAGAACTGATGATTTCATGTCTTCGGCTGACAATCTTTAGTAGCAGCATTAGCTTCTAATGTTAGCTGGATGCTACATTTACTCCACAGGTCTTAATGCTTGTTTCCATCTTTTTCTTGTGGTTGTTCACGTTTTTGTGACCACCATAAGGTTCCATTATATCCAGTCTACAGCTCAAAGTGACCCACATGCACAAAATATTACACACAGCACACTGTTTATTTATTCAATTATTTATTTTTACCTTGTCCATGTCCAGAATGGTGGCAGCAGAATGATGATCTGGCTGCTTTGTTGTGTTGAACAGATTTGCTTTGCCAAGAGGAGTTTTATGAATATAAGGCTCCTCTTGATAATCTGAATTTAATTATTTTATTTTATTGAATGCTTATTTACAATTTCATTTAAAATGGACCTTACTAGAG
Organism: Atherinomorus stipes; assembly: GCA_023101725.1. Taxonomy (NCBI): domain Eukaryota; kingdom Metazoa; phylum Chordata; class Actinopteri; order Atheriniformes; family Atherinidae; genus Atherinomorus; species Atherinomorus stipes. The sequence goes on from JALJCO010008960.1 coordinate 134,266, forward strand.
GAAAGAGACGGTTAGAAAAAAAAAGAAAGGACAGGCATTAAACAACAATTTAAAAAGGAGAGTGGAAAGAAGAAAGAAAGTTACCGTAAAACAGCCAACTGCGGCACCTGCACACAAATATAACATAACCAAGAGCATCCACGGTCCCTGCAGAGGAAGAAAGCTGACAATATTCAGGGGCACCTACAGGAGACACAGAAGCTGAGAACAACCTGAACAACAGCTACCGGAGTATGAGTATGCAACGCCCATAGCAACCACGTTAGCAACGATCTCGCCAGACTGTTGATAATGAAAGAAATACGTTTTTCTATTCAGTAATTGAATTTTTTGAACGTACATGGGGAATAGTAAGCAGAAATGCTCCACATGCTTGAAAATCAGCAGTTCCAAAGTTAAAGGGATATTGTGTAAGTTGAATTTTTTGAACGTACATGGGGAATAGTAAGCAGAAATGCTCCACATGCTTGAAAATCAGCAGTTCCAAAGTTAAAGGGATATTGTGTAAGTTCTCCTGTTATTTATTCACAAAAACTGATTATTTGGTTCAAAAGTGTTTTTTCATTAATCAGTAATCACTCCCATCAACAAACTGAAGTGCTCCTCTAAGTTCTAAATTTGCCGTTCGTATCATTCATTTATACATCGAGCGGGGCGGCTCGGTGGAGGCTGCCATGTCGTATCGCCATGTTTTTACGTTCAGGAGAAGTGTGACAGCAGGAAAACACAGAAACTCACCGGACACACCGGAGTTTTCAGCTCAGTTCGAGGTAATGCCTTTGAAAAGTCACCGCGCTGCAGTGGGAAGAAACCAGCGTCTCACTGATGCTGGGTTCACGTGCAGTCGGGCAGTCGGCCGTTGGTAACAAACCAGATGTCATTTTAATCAATGAAGCCGAGCGAAAGACGGTAAAACACGTGTCAGGGAAAACAATACGACATCGCCATGACAACAAATCAGATGTGGCCTGATGTCACTGTAACTGACAGACCGCATCTTCACATAGAGGCCGGTGATAACTTTACATGCATCGGCTGTCGTCGGTCTGCCCGGTTTCACGCGAATGCAGCATGAAAAGTACGAGTGAGCTGCTCCCGATTACATAGTGTCCCTTCAAGGCTTATTTTTCTAATTGTATAACAAACTGAAAAAGAGTGAAAAAGAGACCAGTTGGTCATCCAGTGCAGCTTCAACAGGAAGGCCGGGGGAGTCCCTCCCCACTTCCTCTCCTCCTCTGCTTGTTAGCTTAATGCTAACTGAGCTAACCTGAATGAACAAAGATAGGCGGTCTAAAGGTAAGACACGCTCAGACTTGCTGTTAACCAGCTAAAAACCACCGTTGTGCAACTCTGCTACAGTTACACATACCACCTCCACTCGTCGTGAGTGGAGGTGGTATGTGCGACCACTTAACCAAAGTTGCAGAGAAAGTCGCACGAGCACCTCTAGCGTTCAAGTCAATATTATACCACGCGCACACCGGCACGTTACTTTGGGTCACCGTGAGCTACATCCGCATCATGGCGCCCAGTATATTCCAGCCCTAATGCTGCGACCCGGAAGCTGCGCGCACTCGTTTGACGTTTACAGCAGGTAGCTAACATCATTCTGCTAGCAGTTAGCAACGTTCAGACAACGGAATTCTGTTTTACTTGTTTGTGACATGATGGGAGAATCTGTACTTACCGTTTGCTAAACACCGGAGTGGCTCGTGCACGTTATTCTGTGGCTGGAGGTGGGAGCTGTGAATCAGGTTGGTCTTGTGCATGCATATTATTCAAAAACTTGCTAACAGTCTCTGCTTTCTGAAATGCAGAAACATCTTATATAGCGCCTTTAAAGCTGAAATCCAATTAACAAAAAGGAAAACATGAAATTCAGCTGTGAAATAATTGTTGCACATTTTATGCTTTTCCAAAACACCAGAGGCGGCTCCTCCTCCATGTTCTCATGTTGTTAATGACCAACATTTAGGGAGCCCTGGAACATCCAACAAAAGGACCCTGGAAGTCAGATAATGACAAGGACCCCAATACGTGAACACGTGATGTAGAGCGAGCATGACCAAGTATCCATATGAAAAGTCAGGAGTGAGAATGTGCTGGTTGAAGAGGTTTGTCTAAGCTTCAGACTTTATATGTTTTCTAATCATTCACAAGCAATGTTAAAGATGAATACAGTCCAAGTTAGCTTCTAACAGATAGCCACTTTTTGCAGCTCAGATATCTAAAACACAAAAATCCAGAAGCAGTAAAAATGAATGTGAGAAAATAAAAGCACATCAAAACAAGGTAGATGAAGATGAAAGATGGAAAAGGCTTGTACAATAGACCATTCATGTTGAGCTATTATTTTTCTCTGATAAGAAATTCAGTCATCCTCTGAATAAAGCCAAATATACCTCAGCTTCCCTGTGTGTGATTAGTAGTGCAGTAAAAACAAGTCAGACTGGAAATAATGGTGAACAAAGGAATGTGAGTCCCAACATTTTAAAGACTGCATCACGGCTGAAATGCTGGTTTTTCTTTTAACTCTCTTTTTTTTCTCTCTTTGTGAAAAGCAAAACCGCTGAAGGCAGTTATGAATAAATAAATTTGTCAGCAGACGTTAGCGCTAATTGCTGTGGCATGGCTTTTAATTAGCGTGACATGTAGAAAAGGCTAAAGACTTTGCTGGAAACTAATTTTCCTGAATTTTACACTTTTCAGCAACACTGAACAAACACCAGCTGATCCTGTTGCACCACCAATTAAACAGAAACCGTCTGGAAGCAAAGTCAGCTTTGATGTTTTTTTTTTTATTTGTCTGTGTGAAAAACTTGTCACTGTGCAGGTGAGGATGATGATCCATGGCCTCAATTGCCCAAACACTGGAACGACAAGGAAAACAGAATATCACATGCAAAACATGATATGTTCTTTATGTTGTGTGAGGAATAAAAATGTGTTCATGACACGTGGAAATGATTGCTTTGGGTTTCTATTTATATTGTATGCAGTATCCAAACTTCATTGGAACCAGGATTGGTAATTATATTTAATTAGATGAATTATGTGATTCAGCTCATTGATATGATTAAGGTGATGTACAGCTGGAAACTAAGACAGTCACCTGGTGGCTGATGAAACAGTAAGGTGTCTGTTACCACAGTATCCTTTAAACCCAGTAACATCTTCCTCATTACCTCTTCCTCACCTGCATCCGTACAAAACTGGTGCATGCCAGTTTCCACGCAAACATTCAGATTCATAAAGAGCAAGCTTGACAAAAGAATGTGCAATCTCTCATGGAAAGTCTGACCCGTGCGTACGCTGGTTTTGGAGACTGAGGAAACTGGCGACACAGACAGTGAGGTGGAAATGAAACCACACTGCATAATGATTTCTCTTGCGGCAGTGTGGGATCCTGCCACTCTGCCTCAAACTGATGATGCGCCCTGGCGACATGGCTGCAGAGATAGCTGTTTGGATGACTGGTTAGCGCCATAGACCGTTAAAGGGACTTCAGGCAAGATTAAGAAATGAGACTCGTCACTGCCGCTGCTGGCGTTGTGGGTAACTGCAGCCACGAGCAAAGCCGTCACAGGACCATGCACAAACTGAAACTATAACGTTGTTTACTACGCTGATACAGTCTTTTTTTTTCGTAGTGACACTTTTTAGTGTGTCTCAATTGATCTGGATTGTTTGCTGATGGCAGAAGAATCCATAACTAACCCTTGCGGTGTTCGAATGCACCGCGATCGTCTCCTTCCTGTATTAAAACAGTCAGGGACGTGGATGCAGCGTCATTTGACGTCACATCCGCAGGACAGCGCAGGAAATTCGCCCACGGAATCGCAGTGCATTATGCAACACACAGCCTGTTCAAGGCAACGAAAAGAGACGTGGGTGGGCTTGTTCTGGACATGCTTGTTTATTCTTTCACAATTCCTGCCTCTAGTCCCTTTAAAAAGAGGGACGAACCTTCCGCTATGTCACTCGTTGGTTTCTGGAGGCTGAAATTGGAGCCAGTTGGGCGTTCCCATCATTGCCATTAAAGCTGTATCGCACATGTCGTCACTCCCGGAAAATACTAAAATGGGCAAAGAGGGAAAATGACTGACAGCCAACGTTCTCAGGGATAAATGCTAACCGAGCTAACCCAAAAATAACAGAGGCTTACGAAGATTATCCCCCTAATTGGTGGGCTAAATATGTTGTGCATAGAGCCCATTAGGGTGTTGGGCTAAATATGTTTAGCCCACCAATTAGGGGGATAATCTTCGTTTAGGCATGCTTAGACTTGCTGTTAGCTGACGAAAAAAACACCGTTATGGTTCTCTGCTACAGGCTGAGGCCTTCCTGAGAGCAAACAAGGAGCTAATGGACTATACACACAACTCCACCACTTCCCGACCTAAAGCCAGCTCCTTTGTCTCCTGCCTTTCATTATTGGACGATTTGATTAATCCAGGTGTACCTAACCTCAATAACTACAGGGACAATGGCCAGACACACCTGGATTAATCAGTTTGTCCAATAATGAAAGACAAGAGACAAAGGAGCTGGCTTAAGTTCAGGCTGTAGTGGAGTTCTGCATACAGGCTAAGTAAGCCACCGGCCGGTAGGCTGGCATCCAGACTGCCGCCTGTCAATCAGGACACGCCCCTAATTATGTTTAATTTCAAGATTAAAAAACATCTGAAAGGATGAGTTATAAAAAAAAATTCACCCCCCCTCACAGTTGACATGACGGTAAACTTGACCTATTAAACCTAAAATGATTTTTTGAACCAGGCTGTAAACATGTTTATTTTTGTTGTGAAGTTGGCCTGTTTAAAAATGGGAGTCTATGGAGAGTTCCTCTGTTTTGGGGCCAGCTTTTAGCAGATAAAGGGGGAATTTTTGCTTTCCTTCCTTGGGGGGGGTTGTTTTGTTAAAACACAACATAACAAGAGACGAGGGGTGTGGGTTCACCCCTCCCCCTCCCTCCGTCCTCCAGCCCACTACAGTACATTTAAATTCCCTTCATATCACATTTTAATAACAGACTGACATCAAAATGAGGATTAAAAACAGCAGTGTTATTTATGCTGTGTAGGTGAGCTAGTGGTAAAAGAACCTTTCAAATAAATAAGAAGGCTTGGAAGGTAAATTAAATCCTAAATCAACATTTCATCAAAGTTTTCTCACCATCACGTTCCTCTCCCCAATGATCAGTAGAGTGATATTTATTACATTAACACATAGGCCCGGATCTATGAGTTTGTCTGTATAAAAACATCAGCAATCTCATTGCACATTCAAACAACTTTCAAAGAGATTTACTGATAGCGTGCAAAAAAGGTTGTGCCTTTCAAAGGTGCAAAATAGCGTGTCTGCATCCAGTTAGTACATCTGCTGCAATAAATATGCAATATGGGGCATTTACATGCAATTGTGCGTGTTGGGAGGAGAAAATCGTCCTCACAATTATTCATACCGTCCAAATAAGAAGGAAAAAAATCAGCTGTCAGTGAAATAAGATGAAATTGACTAAAGTGATAATAAATACGAATTCTATAATAATTATGACATTGATTTTGAATTGTGGTCCAAAAGAAATATTAAAAACAAACAAAATATAAAACAAGTAAACAAGCATGATGGGGCTCCAAAGCTAAAATTTTGTTGAGCAATACTTTGAGGCAATCACTGCTATCAGGTGTTTTCTCTAATGGTACGTGACACCTGTTGACTGGTATTTTTGTGCACTGTTCAAGGGAAAGGTGCTTTAATGTGTCTGGGACAGTTTTGTTTGATTATTATTATTATTATTATTATTATTATTATTAACCACAATTCAAAAGCAATATTTATATATTTTTTTAATTTATTTATTATTAGTTTCTTTATTTTCTTGTTATTTGAATTACTATTTTCAGTTTAGTCTTTCTATAATTGGAGAGTATGAATAATTTTGAGGACAACTGTAAATATATTAATTTAGCACTGGCAAAGAGATTTATAAACATGAAACAGATGGCACTTATTAAGACCTGTCTAGGAGTAACCAAGACACCAGATGAAAATGATTCATCTTGTGTCCCAAGCAGCCTCAGAAACAGAGGATCAGGTGTCAGTTACAGCCAAGATTTTATTCACAATAGATAAACAATAAATATAACAAATAGCTGAAATGAGAAGGAGTATGAGTTACATCAGGGTAGGCCAAAGCCAGAACAACAAACAAAATAGAACTATCCATAATGAAAGAGATAAGCTATCAAAACCAAAGAAAAGAAAAATACAATTTACTAACCTGCCTGGACAACAACACAGAAGAAAGCCAACCAAACGAGCTGGCAGCCCACCCTTACCTACTCCTGAACACCCTGTGGCTGGGTGGGTGGAGTCAGAAAAGAGGGACTCCTCTGTCCGTGACAAAAGCCGTGTCTCAAACCGTGCACTTGCTCGAGTGCACTGGAATTCAGTGCTTAGTGCGCACTGTGTACTTTGTCTGTAGTGCACACTATTGTCACTAAATGCTGACCCGAATAGAGCATCGCACTTACCAGAAGTGATGGACTAGCATTGCCCGCTAACGTGAGCTACAACTCTACTGAACCAGTATAACCGCAGCCTCAAACACATGACCAGATCATAACTGTCATCAGGGAGTGAAGAGCCTGGTAGCATGCTACATATACATTAGTAATCATATGTAATTATACAGTATGTATATACAGTAGTATTATATAATTATACTAACATCAGTACGATCCAGCCTCTGCTGCAGCAGGGGTCACCATCCCTTCGTTCTCCGCCATTATTCAGCTCAGAAAACAGTTGAAAAGCCCCGCCTCATCCGCTGCGTCAGCAAGATGGCGTCCGTTTAGTTCCACAAGTGTGCTTCGTTCTGCACTGGCTTTTATCATTAGAGCAGCATCCACGTACTTTTCAGTGAACTGAATTTTTGTAGAAACCACCCTCAAAAGTAGTGAACAATGTAGTGTGAGTGCGTGGATTGAGACACACCTAAGGACTTTAAAGGGGACCACTCTGACGACCAATCACGGCAGGGCCACAAAAGCATCTGCTCTTATCCATGAGCTGGGCCCAGATCGACCGACCTGCCGGAACAGTGCCCATCCTGGAGCGTCTGGTGTGTGTTGTGTGGTGTCCTGCACAACGTCTCACAGAGGAACGCTGTTCAGATCGGACCATTCCTTTGACTTCTGGAGCAGACCTCTCCATCACACCATTCACCGCTGTAACAACCCAGCATACTTCCCTTTATCTGTGATTCCACCACTGTGACGCCCAAATAAAATGTTTCTGTGAGCCTCCACCTCACCAACAAGCACCTCTACTGCATTTTCCCAGCCGCCACGATTAAGCTTTAAATGCCACAGATCAGCTGGCTCGTTTATCTATAGAAATATCCATAAGCTACTGCGTTAACCATTTATGGTAGAATGTGGGTGTGTAGGAGGCTCATCCAGGAAATGAGCTAAATTCACCTGCGCTAACTTCCAGGAAGTAATTTATAAAAGGAAATTGCTTGAACCTGTACACACGGGCTGTGTCTCAAACCACACATTTGAGCACTTCAAACATTATTTTTGTGTGTTCATGCTGTCATTTAAGCTAAATGCTCTGAAAATACCTGGATGATGCCCTCATAACGGCCAAAAACGCAGTGCAAAACCAAACACACTACTCGGACTAAACGGACGCCATCTTGCTGATGAAGAGGCGGGACTTACAAACAGTTTTCAGAGCTGAATAATGGCGAAGCAGTGGCGACCCCTGCTGCAGCGGAGGTGGTATTGTACTGATGTAAGTAATATTTATGAAATTATTCAGACATAATTGCTAATCTATATTGTGGCATGTACCAAGCTGTTCCCTCCCTGATGACAGTTATGATCTGGTCATGTGTTTGAGGCCGCGGTTATACCGGCTCAGCAGAGTTAGCTCACGTTAGCGGGTAATGCTAGTCCATCACTCCCTGTAAGTGCAGTGCTCTGTTTGGGTCAGCATTTAGCAACAATAGTGTACACTACAGACAAAGTACACAGTGTGCAGTATGCACTGAATTCATGTGCAATCGGGAAAGTGCTCGGTGAGAGACAGCAACGGTCTATAAATCTGAATATGTTTTGGCACACATATACTTTTACAGGGAGTGCAGAATTATTAAGCAAATGAGTATTTTGACCACATCATGCAATGCAACATGCATGTCTTTGGACGGTGGGAGGAAACCGGAGTACCCGGAGAGAACCCACGCATACACGAACATGCAAACTCCACACAGGAAGGCCACAGTTGGAATTGTTCGCAGCCTTATCATTAGGTGATGTGCATCTCTGTAATGAGAAGGGGTGTGGTCTGATGACATCAACACCCTATATCAGGGTGTTATAGGCAAACAGAATTTTTAGGCAACTGAACAATAAACAAATATATACCCATTTCAATTATTTATTTTCACCAGGGAAACAGCTCATCATTCACAAATATACATTTCTGACATTCAAAAACAAAACAAAAACAAATCAGTGACCAATATAGCCACCTTTCTTTGCAAGGACACTCAAAAGCCTGACATTCATGGATCCTGTCAGTGTTTTGATCTGTTCACAATCAACATTGCAGCAGCAGCAACCACAGCCTCCCAGACACTGTTCAGAGAGGTGTACTGTTTTCCCTCCTTTTACATCTCACATTTGATGAGGGACCACAGGTTCTCTATGGGGTTCAGATCAGGTGAACAAGGAGGCCATGTCATTAGTTTTTCTTCTTTTAGACCCTTTCTTGCCAGCCACGCTGTGGAGTACTTGGATGCGTGTGATGGAGCATTGTCCTGCATGAAAATCAGGTTTTTCTTGAAGGATGCGGACTTCTTCCTGTACCACTGCTTGAAGAAGGTGTCTTCCAGAAACTGGCAGTAGGACTGGGAGTTGAGCTTGACTCCATCCTCAACCCGAAAAGGCCCCACAAGCTCATCTTTGATGATACCAGCCCATACCAGTACCCCACCTCCACCTTGCTGGCGTCTGAGTCAGACTGGAGCTCTCTGACCTTTACCGATCCAGCCACGGGCCCATCCATCTGGCCCATCAAGACTCACTCTCATTTCATCAGTCCATAAAACCTTAGAAAAATCAGTCTGAGATATTTCTTGGCCCAGTCTTGACGTTTCAGCTTGTGTGTCTTGTTCAGTGGTGGTGGTTTTTCAGCCTTTCTTACCTTGGCCATGTCTCTGAGTATTGCACACCTTGTACTTTTAGACACTCCAGTGATGTTGCAGCTCTGAAATATGGCAAAACTGCTGGCAAGTGGCATCTGGGCAGCTGCACGCTTGACTTTTCTCAGTTCATGGGCAGTTATTTTGCGCATTGGTTTTTTCACAGGTTTCTTGTGACCCTGTTGACTATTTTGAATGAAACACTTGATTGTTCGATGATCACGCTTCAGAAGCTTGGCAATTTTAAGAGTGCTGCATCCCTCTGCAAGATATCTCACTATTTTTTACTTTTCGGAGCCTGTCAAGTCCCTTTTCTGACACATTTTGCCAAAGGAAAGGAAGTTGCCTAATAATTCTGTTTGCCTAATACACCTGATATAGGGTGTTGATGTGATCAGACCACACTCCTTGTCATTACAGAGATGCACATCACCTGATATGCTTAATTGGTAGTAGGCTTTGGGCCTATACAGCTTGGAGTGAGACAACATACATAAAGAGGATGATGTGGTCAAAATACTCATTTGCCTAATAATTCTGCACTCCCTGTAGTAAAGATCCTGCAGAGTTTTATAAACAAGACCCCAGGTCTTCCTCCTGTAGAACCAGCTGTATCATCTGTGGACAGTAAACTGCTGTTGGAGGGATGCAACACTTCCAGCTGGTTTTTCCTCATTAAACCTTGAGCATCCCTGTAAATGAGGAAAATCTCTGACAGCATCTCAGCCCTGATCTCTTCCTGCTCTCACACATCCTCAAGCAAGTTTGTTTAGTATCCGTCAGCTCTGGCTCTTCCTCAAATTTCTGTCAAACACAAGTCTGTGTGTGTGAGTTGAGCTATGAATATTCATAATAACAGCTCCTGGAACAGTATTGCTTTTATATCTGGCCTTGATCCTGGCTTTACCGGCGGATTGTGACTGAGCCGTTAATACGCAGGATTTTATCTCTGATCAGCTTCTGTTCTGTTTGATTCTGCTCTTCAGTCTGCAGCTCAGAGGCTGATTCAGCTATGAATCTGTTTTCATCTCCTTACAGATGATCTTTGAGTGCTTTAATTAGACGTGTCAGTCTCGCCCGCGTTGCAGCCCACCTCTACATCACACTCGTGGTGTAGCAGGATGAAGATGCTTTGTTTCCAGTCTGAGGAAATCACTCACTCACTCAGACATGAAGAACCATTACAGTCAGAATCACTGTTAAACCATCCAGCCTGGCAAGAGCTTCAAATGAACCAATCATATTTTTTTGACTAGTTATCATAAACAGCTGAGATGAATTTGGGGATTCATAAGTGGAAATTGAAGGTTTCAAGCGAATCTACAGAAAATACTGTGTAAATAGCAGAGGTGATTCTAGGATGTGAGGTTTATGGGTGCTGAGCCCCCAGAGAGCTTCCCGTCCAGGCAAGATAAATTTCATTCCCACATTTGGAAAAGGAAAGCAAATCACTATCTGGGGAAAGTCTGTAGCTAATGATCAAGAGAAAAGCTGTGATAGAAGCTGATTTCTAGCATATTGGTGCCTTGGTAAACCAGATCCACCAAAACCCACTTTTTCTTCCATGTTTATAGTGTCTGATCATTTTCAAGCCTCAGAGTCTTTATCATCCACTATCAAGAAACAAAGTTATTACTGCTGCTATCCAAAAATCCATGTTCAGCTTCATCTGGATGAGAGAAGCTTATTTTTGTTTATTTATTTGGTATATCCAGGAGGGGAAATTCAGGGCTCTGCTTATAACCCATCTCTAAGATCAGTGTACTCAGAGAGCAGTGGGCTGCTAATTAAAGTGCCCGGGGAGCTGTTGATGGGGGGTTAAGGACCTCGCTCAGGGGCCCATGGTGGTTCACCTGAGCATTATGTTAGTATAATTTAAAATAATATATTACATTATAATATTTACAATATATTACAATATCTAAATAAATATATAATTTTTTTAATTCATAATTTGTTTCATTATAATTTTATCATAATTTTTTATAACTTATTTTGGGCCTGCAGGTCCTCCTTATTTATGGAGATTCTGACAGTTTTCCAAACTTATATTTAGAATATTTATCATGAAAACAGGCTATTACTGCTGCTGTTGTATATGTGGGGTGGGTGCGATCAAACCATTTTTGAGGGGTGAGGCTTGATGTATTTTTGTTGTGACAAAGTTGCATTTCAATAAAGTACAGTATTTTTTTATATATTATTTTCAAGTTTGAAAAAAAAAGCACATACTCCAACTCCACTTTATTTATATAGCACTTAAAAAAAAACAGATTACCAAAGTGGTTCACAGGTAGATAGAATACATAAAACATAAAGAATAAAAACATATAATCAACTAATAAAAGCGGTTCAAATAAAACAACAATCACACACACAAAAACAACAACATCTCAGCCACTGAAAAGAAGTTTGTTTTAAGTTAAGACTTGGGGCGCATTCACAGAACTTTTTTGATTCGAATCAGAGTCAGTTTTCTCAGAAAGTCTGCTTCGTTAGGGGAGTTGTGAATGCGCAAACGGACTCTGATCCGGAACAAACAACCGGACTGTCCGCCTACAAACGCGGGTCTTGGTCCGATTCAAGTGAACCAAAGACAGGAAGTGGACTATAAATTGCACTGGCATTGTGGGTCAAAGTTTGGCAACGTAGGTAAACGCTACGACAACAAACACACGTGTGGGACTGCAGTACTTATAAAGATGGCTCGTGGTCAGATGTGGAGTTACAAGGAAGTAAAAGCTTTAATTGATATTTAATCTGATGAAAGCATATCCCAGCTCCCCGTACAAACATAGCGTCGCTTTGTGGAGGGAACAGAAGTTTTGAGAACCTTCTTGTACATGCGTCTCGTCCTCGCCTACGGTGAATCCGACTGCAGCGCCACCTGAGATTCTTGGCCCATTTGGCTATAGTGCAACGTGAATGCAATCTCGGTCCGGATGGCCCCAAACGGACCAAGACTCGCAGACTATGCTTTCTGAATGTGCCCTTAAAAACCGCAAGTGAAGACGCCTCCTTGACCCGAGGTGGTAACTGGTTCCAGTCTTGGTGCAGCTATGCAAAAGGCTCGGTCACCGCTAAGTTTCCTCATGGTTGAGGGGACGGATAGAAGTGACCAGTCAGCTGTCCTGAGGGACCTTGAAGGGGTGTATGGATGAATAAGGTCAGACAAGTACCGTGGGGCGAGGTTATGGAGGCATTCACAAACAAATAAAAGAATTTTAAAATCAGTTCTAAAACGAATGGGAAGCCAAGACCCGAATAATGTGCTCTCGTTTCTTAGTGCCTGTTAAAAGTCGAGCTGCAGCATACAGTTAAAATATATAAAACTGTCAAATTTTACAGGGGGGCTTCAGCACCCCCAAAATGGGTTAAATCGCCTATGGTAAATGGTAATTCCAGCTGTCTCATATGAAAGGTCAAACATGTTGGATGGAGCACCACAGACGGAGACCAGCTGGTCCCCAGCTTGGTTTAAAGTGAAATTACTGACTAGGTGGAATGACCCACTCACATAAGTTTGTCCCTGCCACCAAAATTCTCTATTTACTTCATGATTTCACCATCTTTCTCCTTTTATTTTTGTGTTTCTGAGACAAATATTCCTTCTTCAGTCGTTTCTATGGAGATATTTTCACTTCCAGATCACATTTAGCCACCTGGATCACTGATAACGGCAGCTGTTAACACTCCTCGGGACCGAGCTGGTGCGGTGATGATGATCAAACTCAACTTTTCACCATGTGGTGAGAATAGCTGAGCTAATAGCTGCAAGGAGAACATGTTTGACATGCTTCTGTAGCCCATCAGAAAAGACTGCAGGGCTTTTATAAAGAGCGCCACCCTGCAAGCTGCAGTCCTTCAGCTAAAAAGGTTCAAATCTGCCGAGGAGGGACAAAATGCTGCCAACAGGAGAGACATGATGGAGCTTACAGCAAGAACTGAAACTCGCTGCTGAATCTGCTCATTAACAAGCTGGTATTTCACCAAACCCACTAAATTAAACCCCATAAAGAATCACTTTCTACTAACCATTAATGATTGTAATTAAAAAGTACAAACAAACAAAAAAAGAACAAAAACTTCATTATAAGTTCCCTTCAGGGATTAATGAAATAGATTTAATTTCATTTCATTTAAGTTTTGGCTGGATTTATTAAAGTAAATAAATGAAAATGTTCCCCCAACACATTTAGCATAGTGCTTATTTATTTACTTTACTCATCAGTTACATCAGGAATTACTGAGGACAGAGGTGGTAAATGGACTAGACTTTTACAGCCCTTTTACAGCCAATGACTGCTCACAGCACTTTAAACTACATGTCATATTCACCCATTCACACACACATATATGTAAGTATTTTGACTAGAAATGGTTTAAAATATAATTGTAAAGGCTGATTCTGTAGCTTAAATGTAGACAGACGTGCCTGAAGTTAAGCGTGTTTATTCTCGCCACCTTGGCTGAGCAGAACTTTCTTCCCGTGGTGCTCCGAGAAGCATTGTGTGATTGGTCAGACATCTGAGGTGGGCGGGGTTCACACGGAGTCGCTTGAAGCAGGATTGTTACTTGTGTATTTCTGCAGATGCAGCATTGAACAGACAGTTTTAATAAACAGCTGATCAGGATGATGAGAAAATACAACACATACAACATACGTGGCATTTAAATGCACGGACACCACTGCATGCACACTCCTGTCCTGCCATGGACGACATTTGTTGTAAATGTAAAATAACTGGGTGAACATTGTCGCCCCCTGCTCTGTTGGTTTGAGACCTGGTGACTGTGGAGAACATTGGAGTACAGTGAACTCATCATCATGTTCCAGAAAGCAGCTGGAGATGTGAGCTTTGAGACATGGTGCATAGGGGATTATCACGCTTTCTGGAACTTTCCGGAATCTAGGCGTTTCCTCTTCCGGGCCATTTCAACAATAGCTGTCCCTGCTCTGTTACACTTTGTAAATTGGATAAACACCAGCCATACTTAAGTTTTCATTGATTCCCGACTGAAGTGATGCTAAGGAATAAGTGGATCAAAGCGATTGATTCGTCGTGGTGAAGGGCCAAACTTTATAATAAAACAACCTAGTAAGTTTGTTTGTAGCCGGCAGACTACACAGCTGATTTTAGCAGGCTAGCGTTAGCCAGCTTGATGACGTGCCTAACTTTGTGCGGCTGAAAACACACAAGCATCTGAAAGCATCTCCTTTCTTGGCAGTGAAAGGACTCAAAGTGATGCAGAAACTTGACCAGTGAGTAAATGCACGTATATGAAGAGGGAGGACGGTGCGTGTAAATTCTGATGGTAATGAATATGTTTTTATAAATGGTACACCATAGACTGTAAAAAAGGGGACCAATCTTCTGCTCACATCACCCATTAGTTTCTGTAGAACTAAAAGTGAAGGCCTTTGGGGGTTCCCATCCTGGAAAATACAAAAAGGGGCAAAAAGTGGCCTTGTAACAAATGATTAACAACCAAAGTACTCCAGGCTTAATGCTAACTGAGCTAACTTGGAACTAATAGAAGCTAACTAAGATTAGTGAATGACCGATATTTCGGCCGGCCAATATATCAGGCCGATATTTGCGTTTTTTCCCGATATCGGTATCGGCCGAAATTGGGCCGATATTTTTTTCCCATCATGTTTTACAGACAGGCATCTGCCTCTGGCAGCTTTCTGCTGTAACTGTGAGACACTTCCATCAATGAGCAGCAAGTTTTTGTTTTGTTTTTTTTTTACTGGTACCGGTATCGGCCTAAGTCGCGGGCAGTATCGATCCCCCGTCATGATTTAACGGCAGCCGCCACACGCAGCTTTCTGTTGACTTGACTGTCGCCGCTGTCCATGCAGCTCCTCCCCACTCCCCTTCACAGAGAGAAGCCTGGAGCATCATCTGCACTCCAAGCTAAGTTATTAATCTTTAGAAACGTATTGCAACGGTTTACTTCGTTGAAATATCGCCATGCGCTTTGGAAACACAAAGTTTGTGGTTCAGAATAGGAAACAGAAAAGCCAAGTGCTTCGTCTTTAAAACTAGCCAACTCGTAATGTCGTAGCTGGATTTAGTAGCAGGCTGCGTTTAGCTTCTAAACATTAGTCATAAACGGATGCAGAATAACCAACAATAATTCAGTTCTGTGGTGCTGCTGCTTGTTGGACTTTAGTAACCCGGTATGAGTTCGTCATGTAGAGATTCGCTGCAGACGCTCCGTGTTGTCACCTCGGTTAACGTGCTGCACTCCCCCCGCAGAGTGAGGGTGTGACATCGGCTTCAACAGAAAGGTCCGTTTAAAAACAAAACAAAAAAACTTTCTAAACATATCTTAATTGTTTACTTCGCTGAAATATCGCCATACAATTTGTTAACATAAAGTTTGTGGTTCAGAATATGAAACCAGCTTTGTAAACAGGCAGCAATAAGCCAAATTTAAATTTGTATATACAGTAGCTGTTACACGCTCTTGCATATAATGCACAATTCTTACACGTTGTTCTTGGTTGCTGTTAATCCTTTATCTCAGGAGAGCCATTTTGTAAAAGAGATTTTTATGTTAAGTGTACTTTTATTGATATGCTTGTATGTTTTTTAAATAAATACTTGAAAAGCTACTTGAAAAATCTCGTTTCATTTGTTCGAAAGTAGACTACTTCAGAATGTCTTACCTGACATACACAACAGGAGTCTTCCTGGGTGCACTTAGTTACACTTCATAGAGTTAATTATACACTGAAAGAGGAAACTTGTTTTAACTCTGAAAATTTTTTACCGGCACTGGTGGTTAATTTACTCTCAATGGTGTTAGAATTACTCTGAAAGAGTAAATATGATTTAACAATTCAAATTTAACACTGGGGATTTCACTGTGCATCCTTATTTCTGTCATACATCACATTTACCTCGTTAGCGAGAAGAAAGCCAACTGTGGGTCCTGTTTTATTCCCAGACTGGATCTGAGCTCACTCCAATTAAAAAAGAAGGAAAAAAAAGCTGCTCATTTGTTTACTACCGTCTTACTCCGGTGCTGGTGTTGTGCCAAAAAATGTCCCCCTGCCATGACACAAGACAAAACTTTTCTTCTTTGTCTTTCTGGAGTCTGAGTTGGGGTTTGAGAGGTAATTGTTATCCATCTTTTAGCAGCAGTAGGGAACAGCCAGACGAATGAGAACACGCAGCTCGTCTCCCCCACATGCGCCCCTTTGAGGCTTCCTACCCAAAACTCTCGCATTGAGCATGCAGAAACAGTACTAGAGACCACCACAGTGAAGAAAGATCAGCTCATTCTTCACATCAGGCAATTGTGAGAACATGTGTAGGAAAGAAAAGAATAGTATCTAACATTTAAACGTGCGCAATGTACCTTTAATTAATTTAGTCTTACTTTAAGTGCGATGAGATATTTTAACTAGAAATCAGAAAAATATACTTGCTAAGATTTGAGTTTTTGCAGTGCAGTGGTGTCCATGTATTTAAATGCCATGTGTGTTGTTTACATTTTCTTATTTTTTACCACCTCGATCAGCTGTTTATTAAAGGGACTTGAGGCAGGAATTATTTAAAAAACAAATAGGAATGTCCCTTTTTTTTTCATACTAATGGGTGATGAAGCGCTAAATACCCAAAATAACGTTTCCACCCACGTTTCTCTCTGTTGCCTTGAACAGCCTGTGTGCTGCAAAATGCGCTGCAATTCGGTGTCCGAATTTCCCGCGCTGCCCTGCGGACGTGACGTCAAATGACCTACATCCGCAGTTTTGATACAGGAAAAAGACGGTCGCGTTAAATTCAAACACTGTAAGCGATACTTATGGATTCTTCTGCCATCAGAAAACGATCCAGATCAACTGAAAGACACTAAAAAGTGTAACTACGAAGAAAAAGGTGAGTAAACAACATTATAGTTTTCCAGTTCTGCCATGCGGACGTGACGTCAAATGACGCTACATCCGCTGTTTTGATATAGGAAGAAGACTGTCGCGGTAAATTCAAACACTGTAAGCGATTGTTATGGATTCCTCTGCCATCAGCAAATGATCCAGATCAACTGAAAGACACTAAAAAGTGTAACTATGGAGAAAAAGGTGAGTAAACAACATTATAGCTTCAGTTTGTGCACGCTCCCGTGAAGGCTTGGCTCGTGGCTGCAGTTACCTGAAGTGCCAGTCACGAGTTTCATTTCTTAATCTTGCCTCAAGTCCCTTTAAAACTATCCATTCAATGTTGCATCTGCAGAAATGCAGAGGTGACTGACAACTCTTTGCCTCAAGCGTTTCCGCTGAATCACACAATACTTCTGCAGTCAACAAGCCGCAAGCCGACCTCAATCACATCTGCGAAAAACAAAATGACGTAATTTTGTTCTTGTGGCCCCAAGAACAAGAGGAAAGATCTCAATTCTCGTGGAGTATGTTTCAAACTTTATACCTGCGCCTGGAGGCTGTCCTGCAACACATCACCAATGTTTCTGCTGAAGTCCAACAATGATGGCTTATACGATCTGATATCAAAGGATGACTTTCTCTTTTTTCAACCTGGACCTTATTTCTTAGAGTTTTTAAGTGCATTTATTCATCGGTAAAAATTTCTGTATCATTTTGACTCCTTTGGGCAATATCTAGATTAAATTGCCCTCCGGCGTGCATCCATATAAAGGGAGAGACATGGAAGCCTCTCCATAAGAAATTATCTGCAGCAAAACTCCTTCATTTCACCAATAAAATGAATGAACAGACGAGTGAGTATGACTATCGCAGGCGCGCGGACTGTAGAGTGTAGAGAAACCCCCCATAACTAATAGAGAGCTAACTCTGAACTCACAGGACAATAGTAATTTTTCGTTCGTTCATTCTACTTAAAATATTTGTGAAATGAAGGAGTTTTGCTGCAGATAATGCCTTATAGAGAGCTGCCCCGTCTCTACCATTATATGTATACGGCGTAGGGTGACTTTCTAAATATCGCCCAAAGGAGTCACAGTGATTCCGAAATTTTACCGGTGAGTAAATGCACGTATAAACTCCTAAAAATAAGGTCTAGGTTAAAAAGAAGAAAGGTTTAAGGTTGTTTAAATCCTCAATATACGATATTAATGCAGTTGTATATCTCAGATATTGCCTGAGATCTCCAGAGCACTCTCCCACACTTGAGCCAGAGCATCAAATAAAACCCCATGAAATGTGATGTACATTGAGAGGAAGTGAGGTTGCTTCCAGTCATGTAAATTATTCAGTCACACTGTGTTAATCTGCTGCTATTCACTTCAATCAGACTCCACATGCAAGAAAAAGTAGCAAATAACCCTCCATGGTGTGCCTCATTAAGATATGCCACAGAGCCGTCCTCCCGCTAGTTTCTGCTACTTTGTGCTCTTTAATTCAAGATTCACCACCCCTGCCTTCCATTTTCTCAGCACAATAGTGTTTTATTGGAAGTGGAAATT
Organism: Atherinomorus stipes; assembly: GCA_023101725.1. NCBI lineage: Eukaryota > Metazoa > Chordata > Actinopteri > Atheriniformes > Atherinidae > Atherinomorus > Atherinomorus stipes. The sequence goes on from JALJCO010008960.1 coordinate 152,936, forward strand.
AATCTAGAAGTCTGCGCTTCATGCAGCAGAGAAAAGCGCCGTTATTATACAACCCGAGTGACTCAGTTAATGTCGACAACACGGGGCTTATAGTCAGGTTTGATAAAAGTGAGGGGAAGTGACATGCAGAAGCAGAAAGAACAGAATATACAAGCCCATCATCATCATCATCATCATCATCATCACCACTCAGCACCACATTACCAACACATCAGAGAGAGAGGATTCACCATAATGTTCACAAAACAAGACTAACAGCGTGTTTTAGCTCAAATATTACTATTTTATAAATAATTTAGTGGAGGACAGCTATTAACAACACCCATCTTCATGTTGCCATGGTGATATCTTCAATCAGACTGGGACAAAACATGAGGATAGAAGTCACATTTCTCCTTTCCTATATTTTATCTAGGCATGGTGGTAGACACCTAGTTCTCTGAGGTCCGTATACACCAAGAACATAAAAATTAACTGTAGAGTATTTGAAATTAACTAAAACAGAAGTGTCCAAGTCCAGGGGTGTCAAAATCCAGACCCCCAGAGCCACAATCCTTAGATGCATTCCTTCTCCAACACACCTGAATCAAATGAATGGCTCGTTGTTGGGTCTCGTTACCGGGACGCATTACTGGGCCTTGTTAATGGGTCTCATTACGAGGCAGCGTTCCGGTCCGTGTACCTCGCGGCCATTCGTTTTTCGTTTTGATATCAAAAAACGAAAAACGAGAATCCAACCTATTTCCGATTTTCGTTTGGAAGATGGTAAACAAAAAAATATTCCTGTCTGATCTGCCCACATTAAAGCTGAACTGGCTTTGAAAGAGTAAAATCCTCCAGCACCGTCCATCCTAAACTAGAGCCAGCAGCAAGTTAAGTCACTCCGCAGCTGTTGCAGTCGCTCTCTCTCTCGTTTTAAAATAAACTTTAATACACAAATAACTGTCCTACAAACAAAAACTATGCAAAGTAGTGTAACATGGGGAGATGACTTCTGGTATTACAGAAGCAAACTAAGTGTAGGAGCTATTAGGCGGTTGGATATTCATTCAGTAGGTGACAGGTGAAACGCAGCATCAGCACCTGGGTGGTGGGTGTGTCACAAGGTTTGAAAGGTGCACCTCCTGATTCACAGCGCTTGTTAAGATGAATGGATGAGGTAGTGGGGTGAGCCAGGCGGTTGTCCTAATTTCTGTTGACCGCGTATTATTTTTGTGCAGTCTTTTAGTCTAACGCTTTAGTCTTTGATTAAGCTGGACATTTAAATAATCTGAAACAAAAGGAATAAACGGCAACGCTTTGACAGAGGCCTTTGGAGTTGCTCCCTGGAACACGCGCGTCTGACAGATAACCCAGAGTTCAGCCCACGGCGGCACTTTAGTCACGTTTTGCCGTAATAATAAGAGAAACCATTCAGTTCAATAATTAACAAACGGACGCGGCTTGTCAAAGACTGGCTTAGTTTTGATACAATTTTTGTTATTATTGTAATTTATAAAGGTTGAATATAGATTAATGCAGAAAATATGTAAGGCTGGAGTCTGACCATCTCTTTGTGGAGGTGGAATTTACCCAACAGCAAAATCACAGGTTTCTCTCCATCAGCATATTATCGTTTTCATAGAAACATTTATAAAATTTTCCTCCTCTTATATATTTCCACATATCAGTCCAACATATTCCAGTGTACACATTAAATGACAAATAGGTGCAGAATCCCAGCCAGGTTAGCTTTTTGCCACCCATGCAGGATGTAACCAAAGACTGAACAAAAGTAAAGTTTTTTTTTCTGCATGTGAAAGATGAAAACAGACCCAGATAACGTTAACACCATGTAAACATTAGATACATCCCAACATTATATTTAGAGCTAACGTCACAATAACTGAGGAAACAGCTGCTTTATGTTTAGTTTATTGACACCACAAATGACAATAAAAGTCTGTAAGGTTTTATTTGTACTGAGAACTTAAAACTCTCGTTAGCTTGTTGTCTTCTTGCAAACGTTTCCAGATCTTCCCTTGTTCTTCTTTTCTCTGGATCGTAGACAAACACAATGATGGACAGAGTATCAGCTGGGGACGGCGTATTGTCACCTGGGGGAGACACAAAAAGCCTTCGTCAGACGTGTTTTGTACAACCGACAAACGTGAAGTATCTGGTCGTAACAACGTTAATCAACCGCGGATTGCTGCATTTTAGTGATGCATTATCTTCATTTTACATAAACTTACACCAGCTCACCCAAAATATACTTGAAAAGCGAACAAAACAGAATAATCAGGGGACTTACCACTGAGAAAGTGTTGCTACCAGGCTGCTGCCCAGCCGAGAACTCTCCGATGGCCTCCAGTTGTCACGTTTTATAGCAGCATCACATTTAGCTCGTCGTTCAGGATCAACTAGCGGCCTAGAAAATTAAATCCAATCCTGGAATGTCGATCAGAACATCAAAAGCACAAATCAACCATTATTTCCCGAGGCAAGCTGTTAGCTTTAGCAGCCGAGCCCACAGCAGTAGGTGGAGGTGGGTGTGAGCGAACAAAGTCAGGTGATTGGTCCATACGCCGCAGGGTAGTTTCAGCAGCAGCAGACGAAGAAGAACGCTCTTCCGGTTCAAGCCAAAGCAAGATTAAGAAATGAATTTTGGTCGTATTTTATTTCCCGACTTTGTAAAAATAAAGCTTTTAATGGAAAATCAGATAAAGGTTCGTTTTCCGTTTTTCGATTTCCGATTTCAAAACGAAAAACGGAAAATAACTCGTTTACCGTTTTTTGTTTACCATCTTCCAAACGAAAATCGGAAATGGGTTGGATTCTCGTTTTTCGTTTTTTGATATCAAAACGAAAAACGAATGGCCGCGAGGTACACGGACCCGTTCCCAGGCCCAGTAACGAGGCCTGGTGACCCAGCATGGTTCCCAGGCCTGGTTACAGGAATTTTCCAGCCACACTCCTGGGCCTTGTTACCAGGCCTGGTTACCGGGATTTGTTACCAGGATTTGTTACCAGGTCTCTTAACCGGGCCTTGTTACCCAGCCTGGTGACTAGGACTCTTTACTGGCCTCTGCAGAGCTAAATAACATGCATGAGGTAATTCAGCTGTGTCGGAGAAGGGATGCATCTAAATGTTGCAGGAATGTGGCTGTGGAGGACTGGACTTGGACTCCCCTGGACCAGGGCTCCAGACTGCGACCAAATGGTCGCATTTTGCGTCTAAAATGTGGGACAGTGTGAGGAAATTTTTCGTGTACTTGCACATGTGCGACCAATGAATTTGCCATTTTATCATTGTGTATTTAGTCTATTTAAAGGGGACACTCAGTAAGTTTTTTACCTCAATAAATGCTTTTCGGAATCCCCGTGGGGCTAAACAAAGTGTTTATGGAGCGATTCAATGTTCCCCCCCCTCCCGCCGGTGCCTCTGGCCTGCGAACAGCTCTATGCAACTTTCCCTGCGCCGACCCGAGCAGAACTTGCGACAACAGAAACCGCTGTACGGTACTCAGGTCCCCTATCTACCGAGCTGCTTCCAGCTCTGATTTGAACCAGACTACCAGCACTAATTCGAAGAAAACATTTCTTTAGCTTCACACCACCTAAACACGGCTCCTGGCTCTCATAACCAACTCTTTGCTGGACCAGAGTGATTCACGTAGCTTGCGCTGTCTGGGCGCCGGGTGAAGCATCACTGCTTCAGGCTCAATAATCACTTGTCATGTCCGAAAAAAGTAAATAAAAGTTCGTATTCTTACCTGCTACCCGCCAACACCAGTGAAAAATATAATCCACGGTATATTTACCCGCAAATCGTGGGTAAAACGTCCCGTTTCAGAAAATACAGGACTTTGCTTTGAGCAGAGGGAGACGAGGTGCTGCTACCAACGCAGCAAAGTAGCATCAACAAGCTAGTAAACGCTTAGAAATATATCCAGGGATCAAAAATAGAGGAAAGACAGGTAGAGAAGCCGTCTGTGTGCTGTGGGGGGTGTAGGGGGGTTGAACGTTTAGGACAGTGAAAGGACGCCACTAGGGGGAGCTGAAGTTACTGAGTTCTGCTTTAATATATTTAGTTGCTGACAGATCACTGGTCAGTTAAGGTGCACATTACTTTTCCTTTCCTTTACCATCATTGTTATTGAGTGACCTTGCCACTTTGTCATCTGTTCCTAGTCCCATTATAATAATTTATGAATATTTTATTCATTCATTTTTTTTTTTTTTTTTTTTTTTTTTTACAGTTGAGTGGAATGAGTCATGATATGATTTTAATGGGAAAAATACTTAATTAATTAAATGAATAAATGAGTAGATAGAGGTGAATTTGTCTTTTCCTTTTTCTCTTTTTGATGATCTGAAAACTGATCTGTGACTCAAAAACCATAAACCAATCTAAACTGAGTTCACCACTGCTCACAACACAAAATTGCTGATAAAACTGGCACCGCACACCTAAAACATGACACTTTGAGTAAACAAAGAAAGATGTAATTATTAAAGAGAAAATGTGAATATTTGCTTTGCAAGTCGACTTCGGTGTGCACCCCTAAAGTTTCTGCTTGCACTCCTAAAAGTTTAAGTTAGGGGCCGCTGTGCTCCTGGTGAAAAAAGTTAGTCTGGAGCCCTGGGGCATTTTCCAAAAAGGAGGCTTAGTGGCTTAGCTGGCTATGTTAACCCAGATTGAACTGTAATCTTGGGTTTTTTGTTCCAAAATGGCTGAGCTAGCTAAGTTTATCCAGGAACAGATGCTGTGAACATAACCTGGTCAGGAGCAGGTTTTGTTCCAGGCTATGTTAACATATCTGGCTTTGTTTCAGAGAGCAGCGGCTTCCCCGCAGTCAGATGATGGCATTTCTATTTGAAAAAGAAATGCCCCTGGACTAAGCAGTGAGAAGATAATAATGCACGGGTTAAATTAAAAACTGTGTTTTCCTTTAACCCCAAAATGATGAAAAAAAACAAAACAAAAACAAAACAACAGCAGACAGTGGGTGTGGGGGGTATTCCAGAAAGGAGGCTTAACAAATACTGCAACAAAGTCTGAGCTCTGGCTCGCTAAATCCTCTGAAAACTGATCCCTCTCTGTCGGTTCCACAACTCCGGCCATGAACCAGCTTTCACAAGCCGGCTTGATTAAGCAGGAGAATGAGACGCATCATCTATGGAGCTCAGAAATCACGATGAAAATGGTAAAATGTTGAGCACCCTACTGTTCACAGATGAAATTGCAGGTCCTCCTTGAAGCTTTTGAGGAGGAGAAAATTATAATACATGGTGAAAAAAAAAACCCAACACATCTGCATCCAGCACCGCCCGCTGCCACACTGGTGGAGGATTTCCACCAGAGTCAGTGTGTAAGGATGTAAAACCCAGTAACTACTTGCTGACTTAAGTTATTTGATTGTCAGCTTTATTCTATTAATTACTTAGTTTCGTTTTATCTGATCCTATTTCATTCAGTTATCAGATGTTACCGTTTCGAAGCAGAAGATGTGGAAATTCTGAATATCGATAAAATATGTAGCTATGAAAGTATGGATAAGTTGCACTTCCTTCAAACCATTTTAAATTGAAATGGTTGTAAAATATTCAATCACACACAGCGACCTTCCCACAAGTCATGATGCTGCATGTATGATCATCGGGTACCGGCTCCACGACAGTGGCACATTATTGCATAGTACGCACATTGAACACCCTCTCAGGATGGACCCTCAGAGACCAGGATGGACCCTCAGAGACCAGGACGGACCCTCAGACCACGCAAAAACCAGAATCTTTCCTTTATGCCAAATGCAATATCATTCATGGCGTGTGTTTTGCTGTAGACCACGTTGTAACTGGTTTGCCCCCCAGGATTAGGATCAGGCTCTGGTCAGGGGTCTGCAACCTGCAGCTCCAGAGCCACAAGTGGCTCTTTGGTCTTCCTACAATGGCTCTCTATTTGACTAAAAATAATGAAGAACCAACAAATGTTTTTTAAATATAACATTTGTAGGTTTTAGCAGTTTTTTTCATAAAATAATTGTGTTGAATTACCAAAACATGACACTAAAAGTTGTAATATATTTCTCTAGTCGTTAGCTTATAGGGCTTTTCCCCTTATAATTCCCAAGATTTACATTTTAATTTGTTTACCAACCTTTTTCTTTTAGACTGTTAAGTCGAAGAAAATCTGATTGAAGAAAATGTATCTATCCTCTTTTTGTAGCCTATTTTTTTTCTAACCCAAAAATGAAAATAAAACAGTGATTCCTTTAAAATGAAGCAAATTTTCAACAGTAGGCCAAAGTATTGATCAAAAATGATAAGTTGCATTTTTTTTAGGGCCACGGAACATTTGCAGCTCTGCGGGTGAGGAGATGTGGGAGGGTATACTTCATCTCCAGGAGATACCCGTCAAATTCACCTGTATTTTGGATCAAGTGAGTTTACATATGGATCAAAAAGATTTGTTAGATAAAGGAGCAACTGTGTGCGGAAACAATATCATTCAGGATTTGACAGATGTCGAAATACAGTTTAATAATATTGTCAAGGTGAACGGCATGTGTAATTTATGCCTCTACATCTATGGGGCCTTTTTCAAATAGAAATGCCACTTTCTAATTGCAGGGAAGCTGCTGCTCTCTGAAACAAAGCCAGATAAGTTAACATAGTCTGAAACAAAACCTGCTCCCTACCAGGTTATGTTTACAGCTTATGTTCCTGAATAAACTTAGCTGGATCAGCTAAGTTCTAAGTCAAAGAAATACAAACAAACAAACAAAAAAAAAACTCAGATTTACAGGAACACAGCAGGACAATGGATCACAAAGTGGCTTAAATAATAGAAATGTGCAAGTCATGAATGAATTGTTCAGCACTCGAGAATCACTTTACTGACTCGTGAATTCTTTGCCGTCACTGGCTCATTCACTGACTTGTCTCTGCTCTGCAAGCTGACTGCAACAAAGTCAGGAAAGAGTCTAACACATGTTGCCCTTGTGCAACTTCTCTAACCTGTACGAATATATCATGTTGACTTTTGCATCGGTGGGGAAAGCAGCAGCTCGCATTCCCCCCCCCCCCCCCCCATCTGAGGATGCTGTTGGGAATGTCACCATTAATTCATTTTATACTTTATTTTTGTGGGATTTGTGGGAACAATACAACTGTGGAGCTGATGTTGAGAGGTGCATCTGGGGCCTGTACGACGAAGCCGGATTTTCTCTTATCGAGGTAACTTCAGGGTTAACCCTGGGTTTTTCGTCCTATGACGCTGGTTCACTTCTGATTGGGTTCTATCTCCCCGGTAACTTATGCTGAACGCCTAACCTGGTCTGGACCAGGTTAAGTTCTGGATAAGAGATCTCCGACTATGAAAGCACCACCCCCTGACCAATCAGCACTCTTGGAAAATGGCCTGCCCACTTTTAGAAGATCCTGTCGATGCCGGTGCGCAGATCGTGAGAGGAGTTCTTAGAAGAGAGAGAATATTCAGAGATGGTGCAACCCTTTTGATTTGCCACATGACACTTTATATGAAAGATGTAGGTTTTCCTCTGCTGGACTCCGTTACATCTGTCAGCTGTTAGAGCCGTACATCACTAATGTAACGCATCGCAGCCGGACACCGACAACACCACAGATGCTCTGCATCACACTGAGGTTTTATTAATGTTAGACTAATTGAATTAATTTTGATATAGACCAACGCCTCACCTCGAGAGAAAAAAAAAATTAGTGCTGTACTGATGTAGCTGAAAAGCTTATTTTTTGCGGCCGAATTATGCTCACGGTCCCACTCAGTAAAACGTCATTCATTTATTCATTCATTCATTCATTCACTGGTAGTTTGATGCACACCATTGGCGACACTGAAAACGTATGCAAAAACATGTCATGTAATACCCGCTTTTCCCCTGTGGGCTGCACAAATATTAAATGAAATTCCATTCATTCATGAAAGAGTGTGGCAGCATAGAATCTCGTCAATGGCCGGTTTGGATTATATATTTGTATTTGTTCTTTACTTGTTCCCATGATCGTCTTGCGCTGCGGGGTTGCATCTGAAATAATGTGATTAAGAGGTCACACATGTAGAAAACATGAATTTATGGAGCGCACACCCACCCATGCGGGCATGGTGAAGGGTTACAACACGTTCAACGATATGAGCCTAAAATATCCATATGCACAGTATGAGAAGCAAATATACTGAGGAAGCGCTGTAGTGTGATGAACACTAAATGATCAGAGTCCGATATTGTTCCATGATTGTACAATCGCACGGACTTGCTGCGCATTGACAGCCAGCATTAATTCCTGGCTTTTGCTGCAGCGACTGTGTTGCCGCAGCATAAATGGAGCCATTTATTATCATTCCTGAATGATAATGTCGTGTTATCATTCAGGAATGATGATCCTGAATTCTACATATTTGTTAAGTATCATCGTCTGCTCCTCCATGGTGAAATATGTCACTCTCTGTTTCTCCATGTCTGCGATTGGTCAGATGCTTCCAACGCCGCCTCTTTCATGTGAGCGCGCACTGATTAAGATGGAAAACCCTGGGTTGAGTTACCGAGTTGATAACCAGCTTCGTAGTACCGTTTATCAAGACCGCAGATGTCTGGTTAAGTCAACCCAGGTAACAGAGAGAAATCCCGGGCATGTTAATCCGGCTTCGTCGTACAGGCCCCTGGTGTCTTGACTAAGTTTGTTGTTTTATAAATGCACTGTATACCTAAGCTTACCCAGTAAGCCCAGTTATAATATTATGATTCATTCCAATACTAAAATGTTAGGTATGTCTTTTTAGGAGCTGTTTCTGGAGATTTGGGCAGGGATTAAGAAAGCTGATAGTAATTTTACAGAGGAGGCATCTGATGGTATTTAAAGGTGCAGTTTTGCCTGTTCTACCAACAGGTTCAACATCGCCAGATTAGCTCCAGGAGCCAGCTGTTCAAAAGATTCGATCCAGATAAAGGTTTTCTGGATTGGATCAAATCCCGAAAAATGGGTTGTTCAATAGAAAAAAGTATTCTGTAATCTGAGTACATCATGTAATCTCATCATACATTTCATCTGAAACCTTCAGCTTGTGTTGCTCTAAGTTTTAAGGATTGGGAAACATTTGACCCAAAAAGCTGGATTACTCTGATCCCAGGAAGAGGATTCAGTTGATTCCTGGAGTAAAATATAATGAAAATAAAATAATATACACTGGTCAAATAAAACATTTGTGTCATGTAGTGTTTTTATCAGAGGTGGGGAAATCCTCTTCCTTCAGGTTGTCCATGTTCCCACTCCAGCACACCTGATTCAAATCAAATGGATCCAACAGCCCATCAAGTTCTGCACAGCGACTCATTGATATGAATCAGGTGTGTAGAAACAAGGACAAGTGGAAGACCTGCAGGATGAGGGCCAAGGTTCCCCACCCCTGATTTATATACACATTCAGTTTTAATCTCCAGTTGGTTTGTTCAGTCGTTACAAAGATAAATGAGATGAAGGCTCCCTGTTAACCAGTGCAGTTTACACTGAGGGCCAGTTATTTAAAAGATTTAATCCAGATAAAAGTTATCTGGATTTCGCAATCCCATTATTTGCTATCCAGTATCAGGTGATCAGTCTTTCATGCGTCGGATTGATTCAGCCTGATCTAGATACACGGTTTTTAAAATCAACAAATCCAGATTACCAGTGCTCTGACTGGGACAAGAGAACACAATATGGAGTACCAGCTATATAAAGACCAACAGATAGAAGAGGCAAAATGGTTTCACCAATTTTTTTTTCACTTTGAGACAAAACACAAAAATAACATGAATATCCACATCTAATTTATATAATTACCCCTCATTTGAGCCACAACAAATAAAAAATAAATATACTGTATATTGAACAATATGAGCCTCCATTGTGGACATTTTGAAAACATTTTTTTCCCGCATTTTTCCGCAGGACTATCTGTTTCTCTGCAAGAGCATCTGTTCCTCTGCCAAAGTAACTGCTCCTCTGCAAAAGAAACTGTTGCTATACAGGAGTATCCATGCCTCAGCTCTCAGTTTCCTGTTCCAGGTGACATTCATCGGCTTTTATCTGGCAAATAATGCTTCAAGCCTTGTTCTGAGCCCCTGTAACTACCACTGAGGACCCAGGTTGTTCTTCATATCCATGGCTAAGATCCAGAATAAATGGTATCTTTTTTATTAGGAAGGATCAACTCATTTTCCTCTACAATCGTAGGGTCACCATCCCCTACAAAAACCCTGAATCCTGTGCAGAGCTTTAGAGTTCTCGCCTCAAACGATGTCCAGAACCACATTGCTGTATTCACTGCATTTCAAGGGTTGTTGCCTGTTTGAGAGTTTATTTCATAGGGACAAGATCATTTTTATTTTTTACTTTACTGAATGGCTGGTAACTTATGTCAACTTCATCTACTTTCTCACTGTTACAGTTAAAATGCTAACTAAAAATAATTGGATGATACAAATGATTTATTTGACCCCTTTTGATACCTTACTATATTTTCTTCTGGAAATCCATCATGAAATCCTACTCCCTGTTGGATATCCTGATTAATCCAAGTGTGTCTGATCTCAGTAACTGGCCAGACACACCTGGATTAATCAGTTTATCCAGTAGTGAAAGACGGGAAACATAGAGCTACCTTCAGTTCAGGAAGTAGTGGAGCTGTGCACAGAGCCCATTGGCCCTTAATCATTCATAAAATAATCTTCCAAATTCTTGTCATTCTCAAACTAAAATCATTTACATTTAACTGTCATTTCTCATTATTAACTATAGTCACACAGTTTAAAATCATTTTTAACAATTGCAGTGGTTTACAAACCTGGGGGCTGGGGGGTCCCTGAGGCTTTGACTTTTCAGAGCCGGTGTGATTTTATTGAAGACTATACCCACACAGGTATTTCAGTCACATGGAAGCAGAACCAGGTTTCTGGAGCCTGAAAATGCTTTCCACCATTTCATTAATGAGTCATGTCTGCACATTCAAAAATAGAGGTACCAATTTTTGCTTAAATGGCTACAAAGCTTGTCGCTGGTGTTCCTTTTTAAAAGACATTTCTGTACCCTTCGATCCTAGTCCATTTTTGTACCGTATCAAGCTGTATGAGTTTATGAAGTACAATTAAGCCAATTAAAAATGATGAATAAAAGTCAATAAAGTAGAGATTATAACAATAATCAAAGATGCTAATGATAAATGAAATTATTATATAAATATTAGACCAAACACAATTATATATATAATTATTAGTATGATTACTATTATTATTATGAAAATCATAATATAATAACTATAATTATACTACTGTTTAGAAGGACTGCTAATTATAGTTATTGTACAAGCTACGCACATTTTTCAATGCTGCAGGTACCCTTAGGGTTGAAATGGTACAAATTTGTACTTTAATTTCCTTTGGACCCTTTTTCATAGTATATAGGTACTTCTGGCCTCATAAAGACAAATATTGTACTTTTGAGAGAACATTTGTAAAAAATGTACCTACAGGTACAGAAATCTTCCTGTCTTGTACCTCTATTTTTGAGTGTGTGAGAAATACCACAATGGAACCACAGCCAGGTTCCACCGTGCATATTCATTTTAAACCACCATTTTTTTTTTTAGAGTAACACTACATAATTTTCCAACTGTAAATTTCTGTGCTCTGACTGGTTTACGAAGCGCACTGACATTTATTTTTCACATTTCCTTCCTTTCCCTGCAGCCAAAAGTGGAAACTGTACTTCACAGCTTTTTTCTGTCGTTAGTGTGTCACTTTACAGCAACATCTTACTTTGTGCCATCAAGTCACACATCAGCAAGTGGATATAAACACACTGAATGCACACTAAGGCAGACCCCCCCAAAAAACTCATATTCACCAAGAACCAAGAAAGCCTAGAGGACGTTGTCACAGAAAGTGACAGAGTAAGATATGACGAGAGTCAACATTAGACTGACTTTTACTGGCTGGAGGGAGCTCAAAGAAGAGACAGGATGCAGGACAGATGCCAAGTTAGTCGTCGTTAAACTACGCCGGTGTGAGAAAATCTGCAACAGTTCAACGGTGAGATGTCAACAAATGAACCCTCTGAGTTAAGCTGGATTTATACTAGCGTGTCATCTGCATAACCGCCGTAGGCTCTGCGTAGGTCTGTGGAGGCCTGATGTGGACCTTTTCAGACCTGATATGCATTCTGGCTACGCGAAGGCAGAGACGCAGAAGTACTCCCTTGTGATTGGTCAGTGAGCTTTAATGCCTCTGGATGTTTGGGTTTTGTAGCTGAGTGAATGAATGCATGTCAGCTGCTTTTGTTGCTGTAAAAGAGGAAATACTAGCCAAAGTGAACCATTGGGGTAAAAAAAAAAACCCAGATATTTTCTGGATATCCCTGTGGATTTTCCCAATCCAAAACAATTCTACTGTTGCCTGCAGATCTGCGTCAGCTACACAGGCCTGACTGGATGCAGACACCACACGAGTATAAATCCAGCTTTATAGGAACAAGGTCTGCATTCTGCCCATGGAGCTCAGGATTAAAACCAGGTCTGTCATAAATTAGACTAATCTGGTTCATATAATGGATTTGCTTGAATTGGATTCTAAATGGACTAAAATTAACTCTGACTGTAAAAGTTCTTTGAGATTATTTCATTGTGGATTGTTGCTATACAAAAAATCCAAAAGCTGAACTGACAAGTTTGCAGATAACTCAAATATGGAAATGGCTGATGATGGTATAAAGACAATGGAGAAAACATGGAGCCTGTAGACTGGTGAGGACAATCAGCAACTAAACGGAAGTAAACAAATGCAGGACGCAAAAAGAAATTAATTTGCTACTAGAAAAGCAATTTCCAAACAGAACGGGAAGTATGATGAAGACACAAAATATCTGAAAATAACTGGCAGCATCTAAAACCAGTTCCAAGTAGAGGAAATGGACATAAGGCACAGACAGACACAGGATGTGCACTCAGTTTGTCATACATGAGCTGTGGTTACAACTAGGGGTGTAACGATTCGGTTGAACAGCGATTCAATTCATACCACAATTCATGGTTTCTGATTTCATTTTAAGTCACTGAATTGAATTGGATCGTATCGTTCTAAATGAACCAATATCATCCATGAATCAAATCATAAACCATGAATCGTGATATGAATCGAATCATTGTTAACAGAGTCGTTACACCTCTAGTTACAACCTTGGCTCAGCGAGAGAAAAAGGGGTGGCAACAATAAGGACAAGAGAGATGTCGGCATAAAACAAAGCAGTTTATTTTAACAAATATGCAACAAAACTATTAACACAACTAAAAGATAACCAACAAAGATCAGCGGTAGAATCCAGCCTACCAGCAATAGCAAAAGAACACAACTCACGAGTAACACCACTGTTAGTTAGAATGCCCAGATACAAAGGGGTTCAAGGAACTACAACAGATGGGTTTCTAACATCCCAAACACGACAGCAAATGCACACAGAGCCCTGAGTCATGTACCTGTAGCAAGCTGCTCTAAAAGTGGACAGCTGCACTGAATGAACATCAGAGGCTTGCTTAAAAAAAAAGTTTCTTATTTTTTCAACCTGGACCTTATTTCTAGGAGTATATACGTGCATTTACTCACCGGTAAAGTTTCTGCATCACTTTAAGTCCTTCGGAAGATAGTATGCTGAGTCGTCCTGCTGCAACCTGTAAAATGGCGGAGACGAGACAGCCACTATAGAAGACATTATCTGCAGTAAAACTCCTTGATTTCATCAATGCTTAAAGTAGAATGAATGAACGAATGAGTGCTATTGTCCTGTGAGTTCAGCGTTTCGCAAATTGTGTTTTTGTTGTTGTCTGGGTAGCGAGCTGCTCTTCTCAGCTGTATTACAGAAGCACGTATCGTGAACGTGCGGCCCCGAAAAGTGTGTAGAACTCTCTGATAACTAACGGAAAGCTAAATGTGGACTCGCAGGACAATAGTACTCGTTCGCTAGTTCATTCTACTTAAAGTATTGTCGAAAATCAAGGAGTTTTGCAGCAGATAATGTCTTATATAGTGGCTGCCCTATCTCCACCATTATTACTGGATGTACGCCGAAGGGCGACTCAACGTAATATCTTCCGAAGAACTCAAAGTGATGCAGAAACTTTACCGGTGAGTAAATGCACGTATATGCTCCTAGAAATAAGGTCCAGGTTGAAAAAAAAGAAAGTTATCCTTCAAGTATTGGAGACCCAGGTGGAAAGCAGACAATGCAACCAATCACAGGCAGGCAATGGCACAGGCAGCCAGGTGAGGAGGAGTCCAGACATGGCCAATTACCTGGATGCAACCAAACACAGATATTCACATTCATGCACAAGCCTGACCAGGGCAGGTGCGTTGCCAGAATTCCCACCCACGACGGGCCAAGAGAGAAGTGGTCGGGCTTAGGAGTTATGAGAAATTATGAAGTACACAACTTCACAAAGCCACAATATTAGCTTGTTTGTTCAGTTTTCTGATTTGCATGCCCACAACCCCGGTAAAACTTAAGGGAATCACATATACACTTGACTCATGGTGCCAGATGAGAAAAGGGGTAGACACAAGGCAAAATGGGAAATATTCAACCGAATCCGCTCCATTACCTACAATAACGGCCATATATGTGTTCCAGTGCTGCTGTTAAACCAATCAGAAGAATTTTGCAATTGCATTACTTTATTGTGAGACAAATCTACATTGGTGTGACGCTTTTCAAATTCTGATTATTAATATTTTGTGCGATATTAAACTGATCATTGGGGAAGCGTAAATGTGGCGGGGTGTGTGCATTGGCTGTGGAAGGTGGAGCAGCGTGCAGACGCAGCTGCAACCCATCACCTGCCTTTTACTGTGCTGCAGTTGAGCTGCACATCCCATTTCTGGACCATTCCTCATGCTCATAAGGGTCAATTCTGCCTAATTCAGTCTAGATAACATTGTTCAGTTTTCTCAGAAAGAAACAGCTCTCATACTTCCTCCATCTATTTTTTTTTCCGATCTGAAGTGGTCAAGCTTTCAGTGCCATGTCTGCAGGTATGACTGCAGCGTAATGTTGTTGTTGCCCGAGCTTTATAAATTGATAGCCCACTAATTATGAGCAGGTACAGAAACAATACCTGACCATCTCATTTGGAGGTTATTCTGTATTTAAAAGAAAACAATTGAACTGGGAGAATCCATTTACTGCCTTGTCAACGCGTTTGCTGTTTCCAGTACAAAATACCTATCTAAATGGAGTCTCATAGAGTGGGCCCACTATGCAAGTGGGTGGTGGGTGGGTGGGCCCAGGCCCAGCAGGCCCACCCATAACACTGCGGCTGGGCCAGGGGCCGTAACAGCTGTATAAAGGAGCTAGATGTTTGTAACTGCTCACTAATCAAAGAAAACCAGACAGCAGGAGCAGAATATTCAGGTATACCATGTTACTCCCTCTGTCTTTGATGGCAGTCAGAGATGATGTGTGGACAATCAGCGATCTGAGAGGAAAGCAATAAAAACGCCATGAACAGTCATTACCCCTGAATTTTAGTTTCCAATTCAGCTTCCACCAAAAGCTCAAATATGTCAGTAATGTTGAAATTAACATTTGGTGACCTTTCATCATGGAAAATGTGCATGGTGCAACTGCAAGGAAAGGAGACGGGATTCAGCCACTGCAGGCTCAGCACACCATCCTTCACAGTGATGGTGGAAATGCCTTGTGCAATGCATTTCTTCTTCAAGGTTGTAACATGTTAGTAGTGGAAATACAACAGATATTTGTTCTGTCATGAAGAAAGCGATTACAGGAAGGATGATCCTGGAAAGTAACGATTAAGTGTGGACATGTGCATCAAATGTCAGAGCAATCTGTCTGGCAGTTATTGAGAGACCTCCAGAAGTAGAGATTTCAACCTCTTGATGGCACTGTTGGAAAGGTCATCACCAGTTTGAGGAGCCGGTGAAAAGCCTCGTGAAGACACACTGATATCACACTCACGTCTCTGCTCCTCAGTCTGAGTGTGCGTATGCATGTTTTATTGTCTAAGGTTAGGCTGTTGCATGTGGTTTAGAACACATCTTCACAACTGGGTCTCTCTGTAACTACTAGATGTGATTAATACTCAGATTACAGCTTGTGTCTACACTTGACAGGACAGATACAAGAGGTTATTTTAATGCTACAGAATGAGTCAAATCCTTGTTACCGAACAGATACTAGCTCTCTTGTACCAAATCTATCAACCAGAGACTTAGAAAATCCCTATCGGACCTTGGTCTGTGCTGTGTATTTATTATAGCCATATTGCTAATGACTCACATCAGTCGAGGACAGCAGGAAAAAGCTACACAAACATGAGCAGATTTCTTAATTTTTCTGCCTTTCTGTCACAAACTTGCCATAAATATAAATATAGGTGCAGTTTTCTCACTGAAACCAGTGTCTCAACACAAAATGGCTCCTCTAAAAATGAATTGTGGTACTTTCATGTGTAAAGGACTTTGTGAAATGAGGAGTAGCCTATTTAAAAACAAGACTGTAGAGTCTGAGACATTCCTACTGGAATTCCCAACCTTTTAGATATTTCCTGTCCATTTTTAAACAATGACAGTAAACACTCACCCTGGCTTTACACCTGGTCCTTGAGCGCAGCACAACAGCTTTACTGCATCCTCCACGGCGAAGGCATTTACATCGTGCACTGTGCGCCCGCGAGTGCACCTACGAGTGCTTCAGCTGTTGTTAGATTCGTGACATCACGGAATCACGGGAGGGATTGCAAGATCGCCCATGATTCTCAGCCAAATGGTTAATTCTGTCCACAATTGGGCGTCATGGTTTCTTATTTCACTGAAACCTTGTGGACATGGAGATGATGTCATTTTCAGAGAGTTCAGCAGTTAAAAATCTGCATAGTGGCTTTTGTTTAGGAATTTACTGGATGTTTTACACAGAATCTGTGTCTGATTTCCTGTCTGGTCCAATCTGAACAACTTAAATTGACGCGGTGTCGGTGCGTGCTCTGTCAAAAATAGAGCTGGCGCATATGTTTAGCGCAGCGGTGCGACATGCCGGAGCTATGACGGGCCGCTCATACGCCGCAAAGTGTTCGATATATTTCAAACCTACATGGGTGCAATTCGGTGTGCATGGCGTGCCGCTGCGCTGCGCTCTCGGACCAGGTGTAAAGCCAGGGTCAGAAGCAAAACTCCAAGCACATTTTAGATTTGACAAAAAATTGTGCCAATATGATACTTAACAGACAAGAAAATATGTAAAACTAGTCCACTTATCTCACACTGATGAAGTGCTTTTCTCAAAAATAAATACCACTGTGTCATTACTCCCGTAAAATACAAAAATGGGCAAAGTGAAGGGGCTGTGAGCATGGGGATAATTGTTGACAGCCACTGAGCACTAAGCTAACCGAGCAAACCTGGAGCTAACGGGAGCTCATGGAGATAAGCAGGCTAAAGGTATGGCACACCGTCAGCCAGCCAGACCGCCGTCGTGCTACTTTGCTGCTGGCCGAAACCTTCCTGCGAGCTAGCTGCCAAATGTTGAACTGAGTGGACGTGGTAACCGAGAACATGTGAGACATTCCTCAACTTTAAGTTATTATGATTAGTATTGCCTAGGGTTGGGCGGTATACTGGTTCATACGGAAAACCGTAGTTTATTTTCATTATGATATGGATTTTTCACATCCCGCTATACTGGTGAATAGCCCAGACAACGTCTGGAACATGTGCTGTGGGAGAGTGTTTCGGCGGGGACCCATTTCACTGCTGGACAGCTAAAAGCTGTCAAAGTGAAGCACATATTGTTTACCCGGAGGAACTAATTCTAAGAGGGGCCACGTCTATCATTTGGAAGTTTTTTGGCTGTAAAAGACTGGACGTGGACCGAACAACTCTTTGTAAATGCTGGCGAGCAAAAGTGGCAGCTGGCAGTGGTAACACTAGCAACTAGCTTAGCCGACAACACGTTTTAGAGTAGCAACAATGTTTTGATCTGGGCCTGGATATGAGAAAAAGAGCAAGCAGTGATCAATAATAATTTTCCTTACCAAGGACATGGTTACAGCAAAGAAAGACGGCTTCCAGACGATGGTGAAAGCATTGGATCCCAGTATGTCCTGCATGTTCAGAATGTAAACATCTCAAACATGGTAGCACAATTTATAAACCAATTCACAAGATGGAGCAGTGTGTATTTATTATTTTTAAAGCGGTAGCAACAATTCTTACAGTGGTAGCAGCCGGTATGAAGCTGATAACAACAGATGTGACCTTCAGTGTAATAACGCTCTTGCATTGGATGAATCTCTGTCTCTGTCTCTCTCTCTATATATATATATATATATATATATATATATATATATATATATATATATATATCCCACCGGAAAACTGGTGGGATTTTTAAAAAAACAACAACCTGATATGGAAAAATTTGCCATCCTGCCCAGCCCGAGTATTGCCCTACTAACTTGACCGTTAACAGCAACTATCTGAAGCTCTTTTCGGCACAAAATACTTTCTTTTCTTTGCTGCATCCACCATTTTTATCCAGAATTTGAGTAAATCTGGTGTCGGCTCCTGCCAATTTTTAAAAAGAAAAAAGTTTGCTCTAATTAATGAGTTTATCCCAACAGAGCGCTACGCCTTTAGCATCGTTATTGGCTGGAAACAATACGTAGATCTCCGCGCAGAAACGTCCCAAACACACTAAAACAAAGGAAAAAGATGGAATACAGTAGGGGGAGGGGGAGTTGTAAACAAAACTCACCGCCACACGAGAGTAGAGGCCCAAAGGTGCGGACTGAGCCAGATTTCATTCACACAAGTCTAGCATTTATTTTCAGGGGGAAAACTCTGGACTCTACCTTTGGGGGGGGGGGGGGGGGGGGGGGGGGGGGGGGGGGGGGGGGGGGGGGGGGGGGGGTGGGGGGGGGGGGGGGGGGGTCGGGTGGGGCCGCCCCCCCACCGGCGGGACCGCGGGGGGGGAGGGGGGGGGGGCCCGGGGGGGGGGAAGGGGGGAGAGCGGGGGGGGGAAAGAAAGAAGACCTGCAACAACAAATTAATTACAGTAATTTTCAAAGCTAAAATATTTGTCATAATTATGATGGGCAAACATGGATTTTGAATTTCTGTCTGTGATTGATAAAGCCCAGTCTGAATAAATAAAATGGCCTGTGGATCATGAGGTCAAGAAAACACATATTAAGATTATTAATAATGATTTTTCAGTAGCAGAATTTTTAAATGGTAGACTTTTTGAGATGAACCCATGATCTCTCAGTGATGTTGCAGATTAATCATTAGAAGATAAGGTTTGTCTTGCTCTGTCCAGCAGGCTTTGTGTCGACATAAGAGATTGTCTCTCTCTGAAGATAAGATTTATGATATTATCTACTTCATGGAAATATTTCTAATACTATTAATATTGTCATTTTATTAGGCAAATGCCATTTACACTTTAGTAAATGGAGAAATAAAAAAATACTTTTGCCTGTTTCAGGAATGAGTGTAGACAACATTTATTATCTCTTAAGAAAATGTCAAATAGGATTGCAAAAAAGATCTATAAAGAAATGCCCATTGCACTTCTGTTTTAATTTTTTCTTTTCCTCCATGTAAAGCCCTTTCTGTGACACTGATGCTTATCTCTGGTTTTACCTTGCTGTGCAAATAGGCTTTTATGGTGCTCAAAGTAGGTTATTTAATTTCCTTGCTGAACCTCCTTTGTGTTTACTCTTTAAACCTGCTATTGGTTTTGCTCATGTCAGTGTAAACCTTTGTTTGTGTGATACTTCTGCTACAGATTTACTGTTTTTTTTGAGGATTTTGTGAACTAAAAGAAAAACAAAAAACAGTGCTAGCGTTAACAGCTGATCTGCTGCCTGCCAGTACAAAAAGACACTTCCCTAAACATGTTTATTTCTGTTGTGAAGTTGGCCTTTTTAACCTGGGAGTCTATAGGGATTACTTTCTATTAAAACCAGCCTCTAGTGGATGAGGGGGTAACTGCAATTTTTTGCTCTTCCAGGTTTGCTTCACTTTTTTTTTGACAGACTTTACCACTGTTCAATACTGAGTCCATTTTCGGACCTCTTCTGATTAGCTTTCCTTCTACTGGGGCTGTTAGATAGAAAATCTGAATCACTGTCATTTTGGTTTATATTGAAATCACAATAAATTAACATGGTTACTTGTGCTAAGGCAGGACTTCCCCAAGCCATGACCACCCCTCTTTTAGGGGGCAGACTTTTACGCAAACACATATACATTATGTATACTGTGCAGCTTTAGGTCACATCACCGATGACGTGCATGTTGTTTTGAGAACTTTTAAAACCAAGCTGCTCCTGTAGGAGATGCATTGCCAGAAGGAAGCTTAAGCCATTTTCCATGCCAAACTATGACAGAGTGCAGTAGGTCATCCTGATCAACGCTTCAGAGAGAACTGGGCCTTGGTGGTGGCAGCACCTAACTAAACCTAAGACGAAGTAAAATTAAACCTAAGCTAAATCTAATCTAAACCTAAACTAAATGCAAATGAAACCCAGACTAAATCTAAACCAAACCCAAACTAAATCCAAACTGAACCTAACCTAAACCGAAACTATACCAAACTAAACCTAAACTAAACCCAAACTAAATCTAAATTAAACCTTAACTAAAGCCAAACTAAATCCAAACTGAACCTAACCTAAATCCAGTCTTTTTCCAAACTAAACCTAAACTAAACTTAAACTAAACCCAAACTAAATCTAAATTAAACCTTAGCTAAAGCCAAACTAAAACCAAACTGAACCTAGCCTAAATCCAGTCTTTTTCCAAACTAAACCTAAACTAAACTTAAACTAAACCCAAACTAAATCTAAATTAAACCTTAGCTAAAGCCAAACTAAAACCAAACTGAACCTAACCTAAATCCAGTCTTTTTCCAAACTAAACCTAACCTAAACTAAGCTTAAACTAAACCCAAACTAAATCCAAACTGAACCTATTGAAACTACACCCAAACTAAATCTAAACTAAAAAAAAAAAAAAAAAAAAAAAAAAAAAAAAAAAAAAAAAAAAAAAAAAAAAAACAAAAAAAAACCTTAACTAACAAACTAAAACTCAAACTAAATCTAAATTAACACCTAAACTAAGCTAAAACTAAATCTCATCTAAACCTAAACTAAACGCAAAGGAAACCCAGACTAAATCAAAACTAAACCTAAACTAAACCCAAGCTACATCCAAACAGAACCTAACCTAAACCAATACTATACCCAAACAAAACCTAAACTAAACTTAAACTAAACACAAACTAAATCTTAATTAAACCTTAAACTTAACCCAAACAAAAACTAATCTAAAACTAACTAAACACTAGGGCTGGATAATTAATCAAATTTTGATTGTGATTTCAATTTTGCATTCTCACAATCATAAAAACACTGTGATCGAAGAAAAATGATTAATCCTGTAGTGAACAGACTGGTGGAGTTATAGGAAGCAAACTTTTGGGAGTATAGAACAGGAATGCATGTAGACTGGGTTTTTCATTTTTATTGCTGTCATTGTTTCAATATATTATTCTTATTTTACTCCTTTACTTGTTTCTAATTTATTTCCAGTTGTGTTTCTTTTAAAAGTTATATTTGAGGTTGAGTTTTTGGTGGTTCAACAAACACTTTTTTAAAATCAATGAATAATCGTGTATATTAATTGTGATTTCAATATCAGTCAAAATAATCATGATTATAATTTTTTTCCTTTATCATCCAGCCCTACTAAACACAGAGGAAACCCAGACTAAATCTCAGCTAAACCTAAACGAAACCCAAACTAAATCTAAACTAAATTGAACTAAACCCTAGCCAAACTACAAACTAAACCCAAACTAAACCTAAACTAAATGTAAACTGTAAATGATCCGCCATCATACATCAGAAAGACCTCCTCTTTATTTGTTTCTAAACCTTTTTTAGACCCAGTTGTTCACTTTGGCCTTCGGCACAACTTGGTCAACATTGTTGTTTTTAAACTGTGTTATAAATAAAGTTTCCATTGAGGGACTCCTCTTGATTGGGGTGGCTGGGGGGTCCTGCTCTGCAATTGTATGGTTGTGGTGTGGGCCCCCGGCGGCCAGGACCTGGGGGGTCCCCCTGGTGGTGGCTTTGGAGACCATGGTGGCTACCAGTGTGGACGGATCCCTAAGATATTGTTTCCTCACAGCAGCAACAAACCAGGTTATATTTATTAAGTTATAAAAATACTGAGGGAGGGTGTATGCATGTGTGTGTGTGTGGGAGGTGGAGAATTGTGTAATTGTTTGTCTAATTGTCATTTTATTGAAACTTTGATTTTAATATGTAAAGCACTTTGTGCTACATTTGTATGAAAAGTGCTTTATAAATAAATTTAATTCATTCATTCATTCATAAAGTTGCAGGTGTCTGCACAGTTTGCTGAAAAACTCAGCAGACTGCTGACTTGACAGATAATTTATAGATTTTGAAGCCCAACAAAGGAAGTTTGAGTTGCTCTGTGAACAATTTGCAGCTGACATGGAAAGCACACCATCAAAGCTCCAAACAGAGCTGGCTGAGCTCCAGTGTAGTCATACTTAGGGCTGGATTTGAGTCCGCGGGCTCTGCAGAGTTTCCAGGTTTTATCCCGACACAAACCTCCAGCTGCGCCCATGCTGCTGCGATGCCGGCGGTTGGCAGCACATACCTGCGTAAACAACTCTTCTCTTTCATGAAGATAAACAAACCATGGTCTTACTGGTGAAAACCTTCTCTCAACCCTGAGGATTTCCTCAGCTCAGAACCCCCCCCCAAACGAGACCAGAATCTGGCTCTGACTAGTGAGCATCACAGAGCAGCAAACTGAGCTTCGAAGGTATTTCCAGTCTTTTAACATAATTTCACTTTGGACATTTTTCTTCTCACAAGTGTGGGACATTTCATTTTCTTTGAAGGGAATTGTTTTTTGTCTTTTTTTCTGTTGTTTTCCTGTAGAAAATGTCTTCATGTGACATATTTGCTCTCCCATGTGAGCTAGCATCTTCCCAGATTTCAAATATGTCCATAAAATATTATCTTGGTGCTAATTTATAACATTTTTCTGAACTGTATTGGTTCAGTTTTTATTTCAGGATCAAAGGTTGGAAAGGGAATGACAACATAACAACACCCTAATGGTCACGCTGGTCTTTGGACATCAGCATAAC
The DNA here is from genome assembly GCA_023101725.1 of Atherinomorus stipes. Classification (NCBI taxonomy): domain Eukaryota; kingdom Metazoa; phylum Chordata; class Actinopteri; order Atheriniformes; family Atherinidae; genus Atherinomorus; species Atherinomorus stipes. The sequence goes on from JALJCO010008960.1 coordinate 176,198, forward strand.
TACACAAGTTGGTTAGAGTTGAAAATCCATGCATCTCCCTCAGATGGCGTGCAGCTGGTTTACAAGCAGACTTTCTTCTTTCAGTCTTCTTTCTGTTTCCGTAGTGACTGTGGCTCAGGAGGCAGACTTTGTCAGATCACAAGGTCGATGATCAAAGTATCCTTCGGCAAAACACTGAAGCACACTTAGCCTCAGATGCCTTCTCTGGTCTTTGAACATGATCAGGAAGAAAAACCCTGCGTTGGCTGAAGAAGTGTATAAATGAAGCAGGACTCCATCACTGTGTTGGAGTTACTGGATGTGACTGTGAAGTGTTCTGAGGGATCCAGTAATCCAGCACAGATAATGTCTTTCTGATACGTGCACACCAAATAGATGATACAAAGTGTTTTGTATCCCCACAGATCTGATGAAGAGGAGACATGGTTCAATTCTACGAGACAGCGTGGGATCATGAGAGCTGTTCTCTTCACCACAGCTGTGGAAAAAAAAATCCATTTCATGTGACTAACTTAGCGTTGAGTTAACCTCTCAAACGGCAGTAAGACGAACGGTTTTCTTCAGAGGAAAATCGGACGTATTGATGGGAAAACTAGAGCCGACAGAGAAACATGAGGAATTTGTTTCCTGATTTTTCTTCCAGAGAATCTCCACTCTACAACACTACAGAGGCTTTCCATGAAGCCAAAAAGACTTCAGACCTCCCTCTGAGGAAACAGAAACACCTCTGCTTGATGTGTATTTAGTCTGATGTGGACTGAAAAGTTGTGTATGAAAACGCACACTGAAAACACACAGGGTCAGGCAGCCTTGCTGCCGTCTTAGCGAGGTTGATTGAGTACATGCAGTCTCTCCCTAAAGGGCTAATTTCACGCCCTGGTATTAGAATAATTTGCTTGGTGTGGAAATGACATGGATGGAGGGCATGTACCCACAATGCATCCTGCTATATTACCACTGAAAGCACACAAAGCTGAATAAAATTCAAGAGGCAGGACTAAAAATGTGTGTTTTCCATGCTCATATTGGTGTTGGTGCACCATGTTTATTATTTGGATTTTAAAAAAACTGATAATCTACATTATTAGTATCAAATTATAATAATTTGAATTAAAGTCTGACTGCAACCTTCAGCTCTCTGGTTCGATGAAGAGAACAAGGACCCCGCCTTGCAAGAAAAACCACCATATCATCTACAAACAAAGTGCAAACATTTAGTTCATTGCACAAGATTCTATTGTTTGTGTTTTATAACTATCTATACAGCACTGCTCAACTTCCTGGTAACACAGATACCTAACCAGCCAATCACAGCATCATGTAGACAACCCATCACACAGCAGCATTATGTAGATATAAAGATGACCAATCACACGGCAGCAATCTAGTTATGTAAATAAAGGGGATAATAATGGAGATCTGTAGAGAATGGGGAGAGAACAGCGGGACGTGAAGACGACCAATCACACAACAGCATCTAGTCATGTAGACATGGTGAAGATGACCAATCACACGGCAGCTTCTAGTAATGTAGACATGGTGAAGATGACCAATCACAAGGCATCTAGTAATGTAGACATGGTGAAGACAGCCAATCACATGGCAGCTTGGAGTCATGTAGACGTGAAGATAACCAATGAAATGGAAGCATGTGTTCACGTAGACATGGATAAGACAACCAATCACACGGCAGCATCTAGTCACGTAGACGTGGTGAAGATGACCAATCACACGGCAGCATTTAGTCACATAGATTTGGTGAAGACGACCAATCACATGGCAGCATCTAGTCACATAGACGTGGTGAAGACGACCAATCACAGAGACAAACTGTACAACAAAAGATGGAAAATGTTGCTTGAATCCTTGGATCGAGGCTTCAGGTTGCTGCTGGTTTTATGGTGCTTACCATCTCATGTGCTTCCATCCCATCATCAGTATATAACAGCAGCAGAATTAAAAGTCATCCACATGCTGACTCCTCGTATTTTATGGTGTTGGATCATGAGTGTCTCTGTCTTCTTAAAGACCTTTTCTTCCCAGTTTTCTGCTATTTTCCATTATTTTCTTCTCTACAAAGAATATTGTTCAGAACCTGGCCTGGCCTTTAAAGATTTTTTTTTTCTTTTTTGTGAAAGTCTTGGAGGGTGAATCCTTTGTATTTTCTCTTGTGAAGCCTCCTTTTTTGTCACACTGGGATAATGATATGCCATCCTCCTGAGACAGTCTTTGCTGACCTCACTCTCTGTGTTGCATCATAAAAAATAGCACTAATCTGTATGAGACAGCCTTTGGGAATAACACGGAAATTACTTCAAGTTGCACAAATTTTTAATTCAGTGCTCTGAATAAAAGCTCCTACAATTATAAGTTTAAAATTCCAGACAGCCGGTGTGCTCGGCATCACTGGTTTGATGTGGTTTGGTGTCGCTTATGTTTGTGTTGCAGACATGATTGTTATGAGACTTTTTCATTTGTCTGCTGGCTCATCAATCACTTTTACTACTGTAGTAAGAATGGGTAATAGGCGGGACTGATCAATGAGAGTGATTGATTGGTGAGAGTAATGCTGCGACCTGAAAGCTGCATGCACTAGCTAACATCATTCTGCTAGCAGTTAGCAATGCTCAGACAACGACATCCCATTTACTTGTGTTTGTGACATGATGGAGAATCTGTACCTGCTGTCTGCTAAACACCGGAGTGGCTTGTGCACATTATTCTGTGGCTGGAGGAGGGAGCTGTGAATCCAGCAGGTTGTTCTTGCGCATTATTCAAAAAGTCACGAACAGTCCCTGCTTTCTGAAATGCTCAAACATTTTCTATAGCACCTTTAATCATCTTTAAGCATCATTCCCAAACTTAATTTGTGAATGGCCTACATCTACCCAATCACTAGCTGGACCAAGTGTCATGATCTGCGGAGGCTGGACCCACAGAAAAATGTTGATGTGCTCAATACCCCCCAAAACCCCCATATATCCCCCATGTCCAATATCGTGTAAATGCCAGAAAAGTGTTTGAGATAGACCTTTGGCGACCTCAACATCCACACATCTGACAAAACTCCTCATGAGAGCATAAAAGCTTTTAGCGATATCTGAGAGGTTTTTTTTATATTTAGGTGTTTTTACTATCAGTTTTTGTCGCAATATTCAAGTTGTACAATTCAGGGCCGTCACAGCCATCAATGGTTCCATTCAGTGATTGGTCAATTAAATAGACTTAGAAGTAAGGGTGTGACAAAATATCGATACAGTAAAATATTGCTATATTTTATGTTGCGATATCATATCAATATTAAAAGACGCTGCATCAATTTCTTTTTACTAACGAAATCACAGATTTGGTTGTTCTATTTGCAACAGTCCAGCATGTAGAAAAGTCACTGCTTTGATATCTATGTACAGTCTGCAGGTTCAGGTTAAACTTTAGACACTACGGAAAGTACAAGTTAAAATGTGTGTCCAGGCAAGAACAGAGCACATTACTGATGAGGAATAACTTATGTCCAGTTATTGCTCGATTTCCCATGATGCATTGCACAGTTGAAAATGTTCTCTTAAAACCTGACAAGGATGAAACTCAGCAAGGGCTTGTTAGGCAGCTACGAACGGTCCAGTTTTCTGGAAGGAGGAAGAAATAAGTCGCTCTGCTTCCATCACTGGAAAGGGTCAACTATTGTAGAAGCTTTCACATCTCAGTATCTGCCGGAAAAAGTTGCCAATGAGAAGCTGCGATGGTGACAAACACAGAGAAGATCCGTCCTTCAGGAAGCAGAACTAACAGAATATCTGAAGAGAGATTTAAAGCTTTTTCTTTGAAAAGTATCGGCTGATTCAGCTCCGTCCTGCTTCTGTCTATGAGTCGACTAAGATGTAAAAGTCAGGTTCACACCGAGAGAAAACTACACTGTTAAAAAAAACATGGAAAAATATGTATAAAAAGGTGTTTTATTTAAAGTGATGGTGGGTGTAAGGTGGAAAAAAAGAAGTAACCAAAAGAAAATCCAGAAAAAAGCAAAAAAAAAAAATCCCAGCAAAAAAAAAAGAAGTTAAAAACTAGAAAAACAAATAAAATTTTTAAAATTAATAATTTATGGTAGGGGAAGAGAAAGGGAAAAACGAGAAAAGCAAAATAAAAAGCAAAAAAACCCAAAAAAAAACAGCAAAAAAAAAACAACCCAAAAAAAAAATATAAACACTAAAAAAAAAAAAAAAAAAAGAAAAAAAAAAAGAGAGAAAGAAAGTGAGGATAAAAAAGAAACCCCAAAAAAAAAAAAAAAAAAAAAAAAAAAAAAAAAAAAACAACAAAAAAAAAAAATAAACAAAGAAAAAGAAAAAGAAAAAAGCAAGGAGGGAGAAGAGAAATAAAAAAAATAAGGAAAAAAAAAAGGGGAAAAGAGGAAAGGGGAAGGGGGGAAGGGAGGGAAAGGAAAAAAAAAAAAGAGGTGGTTGGGGTTGTGGCGTTTAAAAAGTGAACCGTGCAGTTCCAGCTTGTTCGTGGAAAGTAACGTAGGTAAATACAGGTAGCAAAGGATCAGAGCTTTTTTTTTTTTTTTGGAGGAGGTGTTTAACTTACTGGTTATTAATGTCAACGAGGATAAAGAGGTAAACTATCTTTGGCGAGTTTGAAATGCTTTATGCAAAAAAAAAAAAAAAGTGATAAAAAATAAAAGAAATAAATGTTTCGGTTATGTGGGAAATGTGGAAATTTTCGTTTCGACCCTCTTGTGAAAGCTGGTTGCTTAGAACATCTGTCCCTAATTTGTGTTGGGAGAAAAATAGTTCCTTTCTTTTTCCATAAATGTTTTTTGTTGTGTGTTTTATTTTTATTTATTTTATAGGCAATAGGCAAACTCCGCTTCGCGTCGTGCCACGCCGTTGTAAAACCGCTGTAACCCACGGCTTCACGGGGCTTATTGCTTTAATATTCCGGCAGCTGGGGGGCCAGAAAAATACCGTACAATAGGCTTTATGCACAGCTCCGCTACTTCCTGAACTTAGTACTGCACTCTTTGTTTTCTGTCTTTGATGATTGGATGAACTGACTAATCCAGGTGTGTCTGATCTCAGCAAATGGTCAAGACACAGCTGGATTAATCAGTTCGTCCAATCTTGAAAGACAGGAAACAAAGTTGCAGTATTAAGCTCAGGAAGTAGTGGAGCTGTGCATAAAGCCCATTACAGAGAAAAACTTTCTCATAAAAATACAGTAATTTTCCAGAATAAAAATGCAGTTTATAACTGCTCTTACATGAAATCTTTGTTTTATTTTGGGATTTTAATGTTTAATGAAGGATGCTAGGATATATAATAACAAGAGAATCACCTAGACATACGGTAAAAACTGTTTGAATACAAAAAAATCATCGTTGTTAACTCTTCAGGGAGAGAAGTCACAATTGGCTGGTCAAAGAGTCGCCAGAAGTCACTAAATGACATCACAGCGACATCCAATGTCGTGCACATGCAGTTTCATATCTAAACATCCAACTTGTTTGTTAGATACACTATGTTGTGAATTTACAAGGGTTCTGAAGGGGTGACATACACATGTGAGTCATGGTGCAAAGAAGATCCAGGTGTGCCACAAGGCATCATGGGAAAGAAGCAGCAACTGTTACATTAGGCTATAATGTACAATTTATGATTACTAACATGTTTGTACGATGGATCCTGAGGTAAAAATAAAATAAAATAATGCCATAGGAAAGCCAAAATGCTTATCGATCTATGCTTGTCTATCATGCTTAGACCAAGTTGAACCAACATAAAATATTTCTTAAATTGGTCACATCTAATTAAATTAAGTTGAGTGAACGAAATAAAATTTAATTGAACAAAATTATTTTTAATTCAACTCAACTTATTTTTATTTGGTCAATGCAAACTGAAAGTTTCTATATGTTTCAAGTTAATTAAATACGTTCCATTACTTTGATGCTGTGATTTTAAACAATTTACTTTGCTGCATTATTTTTTGCTCTGAATGCAAATTTACTCTGGTAGAGATTGCACCAGAGTAAATCCAGAGGTTGTGAAAGAACAGCAAACCAAATTACTATTAGGTTGAGTTGGTTCCATCTCTGGCATAATTTATTGGATATGGTGGTGACTTTATCTCCTTGAACTGTCCTTCACCTCAACGGTGCAATTTTAATATCCAAACTGAACAGAATTTCTCAACAACTTCTTGTGAACTTCTGAATGTGAACATGACAAAGGCAGTAAACACTCAACTCAAATTTATAGGATAACAATCATGAAAGGGAAATTTCTTGTTGAATTTGCTTTTCCCATGAGCCCTTGTGGTCCAGATATGTTGAGTTTTGAAAATAGCTCTGCCCCCTTTCTTGTTCATGCATGGTGAAGCTGAAACAACACAATAAATATACTTTGAGTGAAAGTAAAAACTTGTTTCAGATTAGAGAGAGAGGGTTTTTAAGTTGATCTGACTAAAAAAAAAAATAAAAAATCATAAAACCAAAATAATTAACTTAGATTAATGTAAAAAAAAGTCTTTAATATCAACAACAGCCCAGATACTCTTTTTATTTTAGAGTAAAATAATTAAATTACCAAAAACATTTCTTTAGCTATGAAGAAGAATTATAAAATACATTGAAAATTTATTTCAACATTCTTTTTTATGTGAAATGAAATGGCATCTACTTTAAAAAAATGGACACTTTTTACAGTTAGAGGCTTTTCATGGGTTTTCATGTGAGACTTCATAAATTCACAGCTTATTTCCATAATTTTATCATTATTATTCCGTGTTTTTAAAAAATGGGGAAAAAAAAGTAAAATATTACAGAAAAAAACTGTGATATTACAGTTTTTTTTAAAACAGTGTACATCTGCTGCTTCAGGGAAGGCCCGACGGTGACCTTCCAGCCAATCACAGCACAAGCTCATTATCTGAGAAGCTGCTGATGAGAAACAACATCCAATAAATGATGGGAAGTAGAGCTGATGGATTTTTACTGAAAGAAGCCAAACTGATACGTTTCATTGGCAGCAGGTAATTATAGAAGACTGTGGGGAAGTTAAAGTAGCTTCGCTTTAACATTTCAGCTGTTCAAGAACTTTCTGCTTGGATAAGAAACGCTGACAAAGCAGGTTTAATCAGCGAGGAGGCTGTTGGAGGAGAGGAGGAGGTGTCCTCCCTGCTTCGCTCTGAGACACCTCCTCCTCTCCTTCCCTATAGCAGCCAAGCAGAGGGGAGTCTTTACGAGTCATCCAAGCCTGGGAAGCGGGGCAATTGTCTGAAAACATAAAGTATATAAAATATCCTGTAGAAAGTCTCATTCATGTAACAGCCTGGAAGCAGAGACGTGAAGGAAGCTTTCTTGCCTCTGAAGCTGGAGGCCTTGCCTGAAGCTTCAACAGGAGAAATAATCTCCCTCGTCTCCAAGACATCCTCCATTCATTCTGCTCAAGAGAAAACAACAGCTCTGGCTTCTGTCCTAAAAGATCTAAATGACCCTCAGAATCATCTGATCTGTGGCAGGAAGTGTCACGCAAAGACACCAGTTTAACTCCAGTTTAACAACTGTACGCTGCACTTTACTGCAGGCTTGTTAAGTGGATCCTGCTAATTGAAAAACTGTCCAGGCAGCTGTAATTGTTGGTATACATGTTCATAAATTCTCCTTGCAACCGTCAAATAAAATCTTTATTATGTGTTCAAGTGACACCATGTTGGGTTTTTAATCAGCCTAATCAGTAGAATGAACAGCGACAGATTTCTGCTCATTCTCATGCTGCAAGAGTCCTACAGCCTGATTCACCTCGCCACCCTCTAAAATGCTGCAGTCATTGGTCGGAAATCTGCTTCAGGGGTATTTATTTATGCAGCTCTTTTCATGCATAAGGCAAGACCATAATCAGAAAGGAAACATACAGCCTGTCCCCGTCCCCGGTTGAAAAGATGGTCTCTCAAATCTTAATTTACAGCCGCGCCTGTGAACACACCATAAGAGCTACAAAATAAATGAAAAACAGTTAGCATCTCCTAAAAGTGCGCTTTTACCTAAACATTTGTTTTGCTTTACCTTATTACATTCTTCATGAATTACCTTTGCCTAAATTCCCTTTTTACAACCTTAACAATCTCTTATTTGAGTGCTATTACCTTGTATATTCATTAAACCTTTTAACAATGTCTGTCACTCCTATAAACCATAAAATGAAATACACGTCACAATTGTGTCATCTCACTTTCCATGAATTCTGAACGTTACAACACTGTATGGTTAAGCAGCCTTTTATCAACGTGCATGAGCACCCTCTTGATGTGAAATCACAAAACCATCACACTTAGCATCACATTAAACTCTACAAAAATATAACAATGACATTCACATAACAAAACATTAACATCAACCAAGTTCCCTTATCAACCAGGTGCCAAAGGACCATAAGCAGCCTTGTGCTTTAATATAGACTTCATCTTTCATTTTAACTGTGGATCACACCTTTTCTCTGCACGTTTTTCCGCTCAGAAAACACTCCTGTGTAATCGGTCTCTGCCAAGTGACGTGACATTTGTTGCCAAGATCAGGCTTTTTACATGGAAAAAGTATGGAAATGAGTGCACATCTGAACGTAAAAATCATCCTACAATTGGGTCCAGGGGGGTATTCATGAAACATTCGTAACTGCTGTGTCCTTGTGATTGACAGGCGGCAGTCTGAGTGCTGGTTTTAGTCATGGAGGCTAATAGTTAGCTCCCTGCTTGCTCCCAGGAAGGCCTCAGTCTGTAGCAGAGTGGCACAACATTGGTTTTTAGCTGGTTACCAGCAAGTTTGAGCGTGTCTTACCTTTAAACCGTCTATCTTCATCTGTTCCTGTTCACTTTGGATTCGCTCGGTTAGCTTCAGATTGGCTGTCAATCATATGTCCCACAGGTCGGAGCAGCCTTGCCTTTGCCCATTTTAGTATTTCCCGGGAGTGACGACTCACACGGCACGGCAAGATGGCGGCATTGGGACACGCCCAACTGGCTTCACTTCCCCTATTCAGACGTGACAGGATACTACATCCATTATTTTTAAAGTCTTTGACGTACAAACATCTCTAAACATTAAAAATGCATAAACAGGAGAAGTGTCAGACCCTCATATCCTGACAAGAATCACTTCAATTCATATTATTTTATTGTTAGAACAAAATCCAGAATATTAGTGACCTTACAGTAGATTCTGAACTGTCCCGCCCCATGTAGATTTGAAAAGCCTATTTAATTATGTTTGCTGTCTGCTTGTTATGTGTAAAAATGATCAGTGAAAAATGTATTCAATTTAAAAAGAACATTTAATTTCAAAAATATCATATGCCTATAAAATACATTATCAAAACAGGATCAAATAATAACTCTAATAATATATTATTATTATATTTATTATTATTATCAAATTATTACTATAGTAACAAATGACCCGAACAAGATTTTTCACACCCCTATGGCACCTTCAGGTTTCTTTAACACAAATGTCAAATGTCAGACTTACACCCACCCTTCTCTGGGAAGGAAGCAGAAATGCAAAGAAATACATCATTCTTTAAATTTGGATTTGCATAATTTTGAACACAGTGTGTCAGACACATGAGACCAACAGCAACTGTTCAAACATTCAGAGCTTTTGAGTGTGTTGCCAATTCAAATTCTGCTGTCATGTAATCAGTTTCTGCTTATTTCCCAGAGGAGGAGGGGGGTTAATGCTGGTAGACCATTAATTGTACAGTATATCTCAGAACGTTTCTATATGCAAGACCAGGGTAGCAAAAATGAAGGTAAAAAAAGACACGGTTGCAAGAAAATAACAGGACACCCAGCAGACAACATGAGACATTTTCCAGTAGTGGTGATTACCAGTAGTTTCACTGAACTACAATTAACTGGTTTAGTGAAAAAAAAAAAGGCTAAACTATCAAACCTGGAACCATATCGGATTGTAATTTCAAGGTTTGACTTAAATGCATCACTATCTTTCAGATGTGCTGTGGGGAATGTTATTGGGGTGCTACATGCATTCACAACAGGGTAGCACACTGTGCCTCATGCGCTCAAGACAAGTGTGATCAGAAAAGACTTTGATTTTGAAATTCTCCCTTTCTGAGACCAGCAGGTGTCTGTGAGCCTGTCCTGTCAGCCACTGCATCACTCGAGGATGTGAGGTGATCCGTTGTCTTCTTCATCAGGCTGACGTGTCCCCATCTTTAGTTATGCAAAGTCAAATGCAAGAAAATGGTGAACAAGTTTCATGTTCACTTTGATGGATGACCCTGATATTGGTGCAGTTCAGTTGATTTGGAAGCAAAACGTGATTTTAGGAAAATGGCCAAAGCGAGGCGGGTGGGGGGGGGGGGGTTTGGGGGGTAAGCTGCACTAGCAGAATTAGCACAGACTGACATGACAGTGACACCCCCTGTAGGTCGCTGTGTCTTACTTGAATATGACCGTAAACCAGCTGCTGTAGACATGGAGTAGCTTAGCATGAAAAAAAAGGTACATGCACAAGTATTTATTCATCGTGAAATCCATCGTCATCACGAGTCTCAACAGGGTTGTCGCCTATCACAAGTTTTCTCATTATTGTGCAGCCCTAATTGTGTGGTGAGAAAATAACGAACCACTTTAAACTGAACAGTAGAGTTATTATAGGCTGGAACCACCAATCAAAACAAAACCCCCCCCCATTAATTGTCTAAGAGGGGGACTGATGGCCGTCTCTCAACTGAAGGTAACAAAAGGCCAGCTCGAAGTGACCTACAGGATTTGGACTGGTTTTGGACTTCATTCACATTATTATTTGATAAATGCTACTGTAAATGCAGATTTTTGTTTTATTGTGTAAAACACTTTTAATCACTTTGTGCTTAAAATCTTTTATTTAAAGATCCTGAGTTTATCAGCTATTTTACAAGAGAACAGTCCATATATCTATAAAACAATAAATTACCAGAGACTTTGGAAGCAGGAAAAGCAGTAATGTGAGGGAAAATACAGTAGTTTCCTTCTCTTTTTATGATAAAAACAAGGAGATTTCAAGAATTTCAGAGTTAGAAGTCAGAATTAAATCAGTAGAAGGTGCTAACCAGGTCTCCTTGGTTTCCACCTATGTCCTCCTGTTTCCACCCCCCCACACAGCTGTTTGTTGCAGTAAAGCGTCCACTGATCTCATTTCCTGTCAATGTGATAAATGCAGACAGAGCTGGAGCAAGCAGCACAATATATTTTAAATACCAGTGGCTCTGCAAATCTGTTAATCCTCAGTGTAATTTTCTGTAAATTGTGTTTGGATAGAAAATAACTAATTGAAGAAATCCTAAATAGCTGGTGGAGCAAAGCTTCACACCTGCATGTTCTGTGCAATTATGGAGGTTTAAGGCATAAGCCGCCTGATGTAGGGCATGCAGATTCTGTATTTGAGATGTTTCCTCTGTGAAAATCCTGCCAGCAAGCTGTCCTGGTACGGTAGTTCAGTCTGTCCATGACTGAGACACTGGACACTAACAAACAAAAACATTAGCTCTGTCCACCCACCAGAATAAGTAAAGCACAGAAACCAAGAGAATAAATTCTCCAGGGAACACTGTAAGTGCACACTCAGTGGCAGGATAATGACGTTAAGTAGACCCAGAGACGAAAACATCATATACCAGCAACGCTATGGCCGTAGATCTGAGAGCTGCCCATGAGCAGCTTCCGGAGCAAAGAGCAGTGAGCATCATGTCCAAGAAAGAGTTGCAAGTATGAAGTGTTTGACCATGCCAGGCCCTGACATTACTATAGCGGTGCAGGGCTGCATGCTGAGCTATTTTTAAATAATTTGCATATAATTTGCATACTGTGGAAAACTCCTTTTTTTCAGGTCTTGTATTCATGGGAGGGAACCTTCCTCACTTTAAATTGTACGGGGTGTCAATTTCCTCCAAATCCTTGACTCGATTTTATATTCGATTTTAGGGTCACGATTCGATTCAGTTCGATTCTTTTTATTATTTTTTTCTTCATTTTTCTTACAGCAGACAGGCCTATGTCATTTTTTGACGAGTCTAGTCCATAGCCATTGGTTTTGTTCATTAAATTTTTCAACAAACATGAACGAATAAATAATCAAAAAATAAATACAAATATCAAAATAGTTCTATCATGGCATGAAGCCTTCAAGTGTTTGAAAGAAACAACATTGTGCTCAGTAGTTTTCATCTGCACTGAAAATGACAGCAGACACAGATCTAACCATTTTTTATACAAATAAAGTAAAAAAAAAAACGCACCAGGAAACTATAGGACAGAATATAACACCCACTTGGAGTGAAGCAGTTTTAGGCTGCATAGTACTGACTCACGGAAATGATGGTGATGGATGACCCTCCAAGAACTCTTTAACTGGAAAGTTATCTTCAAAGCCGTATGGCAGATTCACATCAGGCCCACGTGCGCCTCTTTCCGGTTGCACCGCCGTTTTGTTTCGACATCCGCATCTCTACATGCGCTCGTGTAGATTGAGCTGATCTTTCTTCACTGCGGTGGTCTCTTAATACTGTTTATGAATGCTCAATGTGAGATATTCGGGTACGAAGCCTCAAGGGGGCGCTTGTGGGGGAGACAAGCTGCAAGTACTCCTTCGTCTGGCTGCACCTGCACCGGTGTTGTGCACCACCGCGCATGTTGAGACAACACTAGCTTCTGCAAAAAGATGGAGAGCAGGTGCCTCTCAAACCCCAACTCAGACTCCAGTAAGACAAAGAAGAAAAGTTTAGTTTTTTGAGACGAAGGGGCCGTCCACACGGTGCCGAATTACAGCAAAACCATCAAAAAATTTAAGAAATCTGCCCTATCATCCCCACAAAACCAGGAATTAGCCTCCTTAAACCGGTCATCTCTGAAACCGGGTTCCAAGGTGGAAAGGTTTGAAACCTCGACGGGTTTGTGTTTTATGGGGACGGCGTAACCGCGCAAGGAAGGGGAAAGGGGTGGGGGGTGGGGTGACAACGTGCGTTGGTCTCGTTCACAAAAACAATAAAGTTCATTGAAAAAAAAATTCACAACAGCGGTGAGCGACTGTTTTCAACTGTGTAGAAAACTTTAGCATTTGCTCGTAAATCCTCAGCCATCTTTATCTTTCTGCTCCTGGCTTTCTTCTCGCTAAGAAGGTAAATGTGATGTATGACGGAAATAAGGATGCATACTGTAATATTGCAATGCTAAGTTTTTAGCATGGGAATGGGGCAATATGACCACTGGTATGTCTGGTACCACCAGTACCATGAAAATACAGTACAAGAACCTAATGTGGACTGACAATACTACTAACTGGTGTCAGCTACAATGCACTGCGTTGTCATGTACTGGAGTGGACACACACACACACACACATACACACATCAATCTTCTCTTATTCAGTACTACTATATGCAGAAAATACATTAACTTTTGTTTTACAACTTTAAGGCTAAAACCAAGCCAGAAATCTGGAAGTAGTCCAGGACTCAGACCTGAATTTCAGCTTCACATTAATACAGTTGTGAAGTCAGCCTGTGAGGACCAGCAGCATTCTGGACTAAACTGCCGCCATCTGAAGGACTTTAGGGAGACATGTAAGGACAGGGTTTCAGTAGTTCAGTCTACTAAAGATAAATGCAGAATTTCTGGTGTGACCCCTCTCATCCTAAATGTGTTCTAGAAGTGATAAAAGTAATGCGATTAATCAGTATTAAGTTTTGACAGCCCTAATTATTTTATGACAAATGAACAAACGTCTGGTATGTTGTTCTGAATTAAACACATCTTAAGGTGTCCTCACGTAGTTAAAGCTTACAGTTGGTGTCAGAAGTGGGATGCATTGATTGGTTGGTCAGGAACATGATCTTAAATATTGTCAAGGTGTGAAATCACTACAACTTAACACCAGTCCTACCAACTCAAAAAAAAATTCGATTCGCCGAATGTTTCTACCATCTCCTGAATATTTTTGATCACTATTTCACGTGTCTGTCACGCCTCCAAAAATGAAGATCAGCAGCATGAAGATGAATGGGATGAACAGTGATAAACAGAGTTCTGCTGCCTGTCTTTCTCTATCCTGCTGTTTGATAAGTGTGGAGCCATGTGTTTTTCTGTGTTGCTGTTTGGAAGCGAGGACTGCAAGATCTGTGTAAAAAAGAAAAAGCTAAAATGCAGATGTAGATATGCAGTCAGCCATCAGATGGAAGCACTTACGGGTGTTGGCCATTGTGACAGTTTGACTTCAACACCGGAGGATAAAGATGTTTATTCATCTGATGTATTGATGTGTGCAAAGATGTCTCCAGGCAATCTGAGCATAGAGTAACAGCCTGGCATCCTCCCTGGTGTTTTGTAGGGCATAAAGCCAACTCAAAGTCAGGTGAAGTCACTTTTAAAATATTACTTTTAGAAAAATAATTAATTTAGCAATATCAAATATAAATGCTCCTCTGGAGATCTTTGTGCACTTAACTGGTTTGGTTATTTCCTGCAGAGTGGATACTTTGGCCGAGATAAAAGCTAACTGTTGTTGTGGGGCTGTAAAATCACAGGTGTGTTGCTGTCTTCTGCCTGCAGGTGCTTATTAACATCCAGGCACAATATGGATTTCATCATCGCTTTCATCCTTCTCACCGAAAATAGGAAATAATGTCACCTTTACAGCATGAATACCGTCCTCTCTGCTTGAATGAGCAGCCAGTGCACTGATGTGTACTGGACTGACGACCGAGCAGAAGAGACACAGTAAAATTGGCCTTTTTTTTTTCTCTGTTTTGATTTCTTTGTGTTAAGAAAACACAGGCCCATACAGTTAAATAACACGTTTCATTTTTTGTGATCAAATGTCTGCTGGGATTTGAAGGACAATCATCAATCAACAGCACATAAATAAGGTAATTACTAAACATGTGCATACTAGGAATGGGCAATAGCGACCATCTTTTTGATCGATCGCCGGGAGAATTAATGATCAATTATCGATTTAATCATTAAGAAATGTTAAAAATGCTTAAATATACCACAGGCTGTTTTTTTTTCAGTTACATATTTATTTCAAGAAGGACTTTTAATCCAGCAATCCTCTTGCACAATTTGCACAGTTTAAACGAGCAACTGTTAAACAATTAACATGCACTGCGAGGCGTCGGGCTGAAACTCTTCAGAAAATAAAAGCCAGTGTTCTCTCAAACAAAAAACAATTCCGCATCTTTTAAACAAAATAAAAAAGAATCATGAATAATAATTTAAGGAAAACTTAATATACATCTTGCGCGATATACAGTTTAATGTGCAGCTGTTTAATAGAAATATGCGGAGGCTTTGGATCTTAACAAAATAGTTGTATTTTCTTGAAAAAATAAACAGGCCAGGACATCTCGCCTCTTTTAAACAGAAAAAATACATCATATTATTGTCATTCAATCAAAGAACAAAATAGCCCATTGCTCGTGTTTTTTTTGTTTTGTTTTGTTTTGCCAAAAGACAAAACAAAACATGCTGTAAAGGTGACGCCCACCGCTGCTTGCTGCTGAGAGAAGAGATGGAGATGTTTTTGCACAAATATGTCACATAACAATAACACATTATAGGCCTCGGTTTAGGCCTATAATGCTATAGCTTACTTAATCTACTGGTTCTTGCTGAGAAAAATAAGCATGTAAACATGCCAGGGGTGAGACGTGTTCCCCTTCAGTATAGAAAATATTATTGAGTATCGACCACCATCTTTAGTATTGGTATCGAGAATGAAATTTTAGTATCATGACAACCCTAGTAGCGACGGGGGCTTCCTCGGCTGAGGGGCTTTCCTGGAATGACAGCGCCGCCTCCTCTCTGCCAGTCTGTGGGATTGCCGCCTGACCCGCTTCAATTTCCTCTCCCTTTTCAACCAGTTTTGCATGAACAATTCCTTTTTGTGTTGGTGAAAGACAGCTTAAATGTTTGTGACAGGGGTCCAGCGGTGATGCAATCATTGAGGTGGATGCCACAAACTCGTCCAACTGAACCTGTATAAGTAAATGCACAAAATTAAACGGATACAAAATATAAACATATCTAAATAGGCATGGCACATAAGCGATATTTAGCTTGTCTGTCTATTCCAGTCTCATCGCCAGCGGCTTACCTTCATTCTGTCTCTGAGGGAGGACCGCACTTAGGCCTTGATTTCGGTTACTCTGGTCCCGTCTCCTTTCCGCATGAGGTGGGTGTTGATGAGACTGAGGGTTAGTGGATAAATGTTTGAGATGGAGACGTCCTTCTCGGCAGACATGACAGTGGTGACACACTTCAGTGCTGCTAACACAGGCTGCGTCTCCTCCATTAGCTGCCAGTGCTGCTCCTTCAGCTCTAGGACCCTGGCATCTGGAAGTTTGGTCATGGTTCTGTCCAACAGGATAGCAACAACCGCCCACCGCTGCTCCACAAGTTGATCGAACATCTCACAGACTGAGTTCCATCATATTTTGCATGATTGAATGAGCCAGTGGGTGGCAATGTTGGCTGCATTGTTGTGGACACAGGCGATAACCCGGCCTTCAACCCCCCACTGCTCTACAGCCTCAATCATCTTCTCGGTGAGAAGGTCGGCAGTATGCCAGCCTGGAAGCCTTTCAGTCAGCAGGACCACTGAATTCATTTGCCAGTTCTCCCAAATATAGTGGCACGTTATGGTGAGGTAGCTCTCTGCTGTTAAAGCGGTCCAACAGTCTGTTGTTATGGCAATGCTAGCTGCTGTTGCTAACTTGTTTAGCAGCTCCTGCTTTTGCTTCTCATAGTGTGTTTCAATGAGCCTGGTAATGGTTTACCGTGACAGAATCTGATAGACTGGTTCCAGTAAATTCATCAAATCTCGGAAACCTTTCCCATCGACGACACTTCTGGGCAACATATCCACTTCCAATCGTTGCTGAATCAGATCGGTCAAGCAGCTACTGTATGGACAGACAGCTGCTGCTCGGTTAGAACAGGACTTCTCCAGCCATCAGATCTCCTCCAGCTGCCTCTATAGATGCATCCTTCCCCTCATCCTCATCTTTATAAATGGGGACTATTTAACTCGACTGGAACCATGTAAGTTATCTTCTCATTTTTTAAAGGCTAATTATTTGCCGCGGCTAGCGGCGAGCAAACCGCTAGCTAACTTATTGGCCGGTTAGCCATGAGCTAATGCAGGGAACGAGTGCCTCTCCTCTGTCACGTCTGACTCTATGTCAAACTGGTGCAGCTTCTTAATAGTTGTGGGTCTGCTTGTGCTGTTCTGGGTCACTCCTTACAGTTCTGAGTCTGCTTGGTGTCAGCATTGCAGGCTTTTAGCTGAAACGAGTGGACTTTAGGGCTAGGAGACAGACCGTAGACAGCTGACTACAGTTCTGCTCCGGTTCTGGCCTGTAAAATGTGATCCCACCACACAAACCAGTTCCAATCTAGCTGTTCTGGAGCCATCTTTCATGTTTTCTATGGTTTTGATTATACATGTAAATCAATGAGCTTATCTCGCTGACATCACGTCACAGAGGTTAGGTTTGCTAGCGAAGAGCTAGTAGCTCTTAGCCACACCTCTTAAACAGTCGGATATTTACGTAAATACATGTCTGATTGACTTGTAACTGCACAGAACTACTTATTTTGTCTTGGTGTGTTGTTGTATGGCAAAGTTACTTGAAGGTAAGGTCGTGTCATCAGCACTTCAAAAGGTTAAGATTGATGCATTTTTAATAAATGAAATGCTTTTCAATAAAATAAATCAAGATGTTTGTTTCACAAAATTATTTTTCTTTTTTAATACCACAGCAAAATGGGGGTCTTTACTTGACCCTCACAGAACAACTGACAGAAACATACATACATACATACACATACATTTCCTGAAATCTGGTGGACAAAAAAAAAAAAAAGCAACTGAAAATTTGCTTTAGATCTTAATGGCTTAATGATCAGCACTGGCCTGTACTAAGCAAATCTGATTCTGAATCATAGTCTGAATCACTGCTTGAAGATGGAAATGGGGAGTCAGCCACAATGCTGTATTTTTTTTTTTTTCTTTTTAGTTTATTTCTTGGATCATATGGCTGAGTGTTTTTTTTTTTTTGTTGTTGTTTTTTATTTAACAGATGCCAGCGTCCTACCATCTTGCCACTACCTCTTGGCTTTGATAATCTCCAGATGCACATCCCTGTTATTTGATGAGATGGAGTTCTTCAATTGTGGATGTGGCGCCAGTCTCCCCGCATTCTCGGAGAACTGTTGTTCTACCTGAGCGGTGGAAACAGGGAACACTGAAACAATTCTAATCAGGTGTAGCAGTTTGGGATATATGTTTCCATTCTCACAAGGAAAGTTTGGTCCTTGTGGTGGCGTACTATGTCATGTGATGCACCTCTTCCTCACCAAACCTTTCCAAGAGCTTTTCTTCTGTTGGGAAATTCACAGGGTCAAACATCTCTGCTGTAAGAAGCACAGGATCAGTGGAGAAAGTGAAAAGTCTCTTATACAAAAAGATGCAGGGATGATTTTGTCAACCGTGTCTTACAGCGACAGAAGGCCTCTGCAGTTACATTTGAATTTCTTATCTTCACACAGTTGTATTGAATGTCCTCAGTTGCCTCTCGGTTTGCTTGCACAGTGCAGCGTTGGCAGCCAGGGTCCGACTACGCACACACAACAGAGGAAGTTGATCTCTTTGGAGATGAAGTGACAGTTCAGCCAGCACAGTTGAAATATAGTCCTGATACATTGCCATATTGAGGACAAACTTTTCTGAAGTTAACTGTTGCAACTTGGCCCTGATCTTCTCTCTGTCTGGCCCAGACTCGTCGCTTCTTACCTGGAGGTGGGTGACAATGCTCCTGTAGTTTGCGTTAGCAAGACATGACACAGCTCTCCTCCTGTGGTCAACCCACCTTGTTCCTGGGACGCAACATGCTTCTCAAGTTCCTCTTCCTCTGTACTCTCTACAACGGTCGGGAGAGTACGGTCTTGCCAAGAGGTCATCAATCTTGAAATGAAGGCATTTATTACACTGCATTACACACTGTACACTTTAATTATACATTTTCCAAATATAGTAAGTGGGGGGTGGGGGGTATCTTTACAAAATATGTGCCCTTGATGGCTTCCTTCAGACTCGGCTCCAGTCTGGCAACACAATGCACTTTCAGCATCCATGGCAAAGATTCCTTTACTTTGGTGAGGACGCTCTTTGTATTTTCAAAGTTGACAGCTGCATAATCGGCTTCTGTTGCAGTCAAGCAGTCACTGAGATCCAGGTTGTTTTCTGCACACTTCTGCAGTATGGCTTCACATCGCCCAGCTGTTCCCAATTAGCGGCCCGTGGGCCACATCCGGCCCACGAGAACAACATGTCCGGCCTACACAGACCCGGTAAGATAATGTAATAAACTTCAAAAAGGTGAAAAAAAGCATGTTTGGTTCTATTTCAGTGTTTCCAAGCATTACATAGGCAGGGTGCCCCCCCTCCCCTACCAGACCTGGTTTACCTGGTGAACATGACAGCATCATAGCTGCTCTGTGTGTGTCCCTCTCAGAGTTTCTCTCTACCACCACTGCGTCCTCACATGAGGCTCCAGCACCGCGGACAGAGCTCGCGTAAGAAAACACATGAACCACTTCAGAATCAGACACTAATATCAGAGTTTTAAACTCTACCAGCGACAAAGATGTTGTTAAGCCTGTTTTAGAGGAACTGGAGCCCCTAAAACATTCTAACTCCCTACATTATCGTAGATTTAATTGATTTCATTATTGCATTTGTAACAAAGCCCACATGTACTTTTAATAGTTTTATCCTTGTTGGGCTGATTATGATCCCGCTATTTCCCAACTGTCTTGAACGCAGCACAGTTGTGAAATGTGTCTTAGGTTTTGTTTCTCTGTCCTGTTCGTGGCCGCTGGCTGGTTTAAATTGTCTTCTCCCGTGTAAGAACCAACAGCAGTTTATGGAGGTCTATAGGTCTATTTTAGTTTAATTAGTGAGATGGAGGAGGAAGCAGTCGCTCCAGCGAGGAGCAGCCAGAGTTTTTCCTCCTGCACATCTTGGTAGGAGCTTAAAATGGATCAGGTGTAGGTGTTTATTCCAGCATGTTATCTGAGATGTGAATTTTAAGGATATTTAACGCACCTCCACTGCATGAAACGGTTTCATTAGCACTTTAAACAAAACTGAACCTTTTTTTTTTGTCATCAGTGGGGTTTTTTAATCACTGCGTTTCAGTCATTTATTGATGATTATTCTTGATTATTCTGTGATGAAGCCTTCCCAGCATTCAGCTGTCACATGATGATTAATATGATTTATTATATCATGTGCCATATAAACACTGATGCTGTTAGTGGGGGGTCTGTTACACAGTTCATGAACACATCATGAAGCAGAGCTGATTTTAAGGTTGTTAGTGCAGTCTTGCCTGGATGGAAGATAAAAGTATTAAAGTATTACACTATTACCTAATTTACATTTTATTAATCATACAATCCATTTAATATCATACTTATTACAAAGCCATGTCACAGGAGTTACCGCTGGTATTAATCCCCCCCCACCCACACACACACACACACACACAAAAGTTGGCCCTCGACTTGGCAGCGAGGACATTTTTTGGCCCTTGATGAAAATTAATTGAGGACCCCTGCTATAGCCCATCAGCATCACATGTCTCTGGTTCTGCAATACCAATAAAACAGCAGATGAGGCACAAAGAGACATTTAAACATTAACTTAGGTCGTTTTCACACATATCTGGGTTGAGCCAGGCGCTGCTGCAGCAGTGAAAAGGTTACAATGCTTCAATTGTCAACTGATACGGCTCTGTTTCACAT
The DNA here is from genome assembly GCA_023101725.1 of Atherinomorus stipes. NCBI lineage: Eukaryota > Metazoa > Chordata > Actinopteri > Atheriniformes > Atherinidae > Atherinomorus > Atherinomorus stipes. The sequence goes on from JALJCO010008960.1 coordinate 197,060, forward strand.
ATGCTTTTTCATCACCACGCCCAGCAGTCGCTCTACAGACTGGAGCGTTGTGTATCCATGTCAACCAGATGGAAGTAGACACGTCCCAGCTCTATAGCGTTGCTGTGTTGTAAACAAAACACACGTGAATGATGGTGTCTTCAAGATGAGGCAGTTGCGTGTGGAGAACAATGTTGTCATGTATTGGAGGCGGCAGATTTCCAGACAAACCAGAGCGAGACGCAGATTGATTCTGTTGAGCTGCGAAGTCCAGACCATACGCAGATGTTATCGGCAAAGAGACAGGTACTGGTAGGGATGGGAATCGAGAACGGGTTCCCTGTCGTTCGATTCCATGGAATCGTTAATCTGCCTGCCTAACGATTCCTCTTATCAGTTCCATAAATGTCGGACGCATTTACGCAATGACATCACGTACGCGTCGCAGCAAACATGCTCCAAAGTTTTGTTGTATTTCGGTTGGAGGAAATGCCTCCAACATTTTGGCCACACAGCAGTTAGTTTGTCTGAATATAAAGCCTTTCGTACGTTGCTAAGCAACCGTGGTGGCGCTCAGTGGGGAGCCTCAGCACGTCTTCCGTCTGAAACATCCCAGGTAATGTAAAACTCCCGTTGACTGTAATAATGTTAGAGATTATTCGTAATGTATTGTGCTATGTCATTTTAACCATTAGTCTTTAGTTTACATTGAAAATGTTGAAAAGGAAAGCAGCAGCATCTTCTGTGTCAGTGTGGAGTGTGTACTGCTGTGTACTGCTCAGTGTACTGCTCTGTAAATTATAACAAAATATCTGACAAATTAAACGAAACACACACACACAAACATATACATACATATTTACACACAAAGTAATCATTTAAATTCAGCATGTTCAAAATGAGTAAAAAGAAGTCTAACTTATTAAATCCGTTCCCTTTAAGTCCTAAAAGATCATGTATACTTCATTAAACGGTAAACATACTATTTTTTCTGCACAAAAACTGTTACTGTACAAAAGTTGATCACTGCAGTTATATTTTACAGTATGAGTTATTTTTTAAATCAAGTCAGCTTTAAGTTGAAGTTGAAAGCAAAGGGTCTTTCATTTTAAATGAAAGAGTAACTGCAACCAAAGCCATTCATACTGTTCTCAGGTCACTTCTCTTCAGAGACGGATAACAATATCGCTGGGACTCTACAGCGACTGTTTGACTTGCCAACTCCACCATTTTTCCCAGTGTCAGTCTAGCTGTGCCAAACATACTATTGAAGGAAAAGAAGGTGAGGGGGGTGGGGGGGGGGGGGGGGGGGGGGGGGGGGGGTGGGGGTGGGGTTGGGGGTGGGGGTGGGGTGGGGGGGTATGGAGGGGGTGGGTCGTGGGGTAGGGGGTGGGCGGTGGGGGGGGTGGGGGCGGTGGAGGGGGGGGGGTGGGGGGGGGGGGTGAAAAAAAAAAAAAAAAAAAAAAAAAAATAAAAAAAAAAAAAAAAAAAAAAAAAAAAAAAAAAAAAAAAAAAAAAAAAAAAAAAGAAAAAATAAAAAAAAAAAAAAAAAAAAAAAAAAAAAAAAAAAAAAAAAAAAAGAAAAAAAAACAAAAGAAAAGAAAAAAAAAAAAAAAAAGAAAAAAACAAAAAAAAAAAAAGAAAAAAAAAAAGAAAAAAAAAAAAAGAGAAAAAAACAAGCAACAATCAACAAAACAAAAAAACAAAAACCAGAACATGTCCCGCCTGGACCTTCATATTCAACCAAAAAAGGAAAAAAAAGATGAGAGAAAAAAGAATAAATAGAGAAAAAAAAAAGAGAAGAAGAAAGGAGAAAAAGAAAGAAAAATAAAAACGAAAAAGAAAAAAAATCAGAGAAAAAAGAAAAAAATAAAAAATAAAAAAATGGAATAAAGAAAAAAAAAGGGAAAGGAAGAAAAAAAAGACAGAAAAAAGAAAAAATAATATACTATAAAAAAGAAAAAAAAAAAAAAAAAAAAAATAAAAGAAAAAAAAAAAATGATAAGAAAAAGAGAAAGAAAAAAAAGGAGAAAAAAAAAAAGAGAGAGAGAAGAAAAAAAAAAATAATAAAAAAAATAACTAAAAATAACTAAAAAAAGAAAAAAAATGAAAAAAATAAAGAAAACAAAATAAAGAAAAAAAAAAAAGAAGAGAAAAAGAAAAAAAAAAAAAAAGAGAGAAAAAAAAATAAAAAAAACAAAAAAAAGGAAAAAAAAAAAAAAAAAAAAAAAAAAAGAAAAAAAAAAAAAGGAAGAAAATAAAAGAAAAAAAAAAAAAGAAAAAAAAAAAAAAGGAGAAAAAAGAAAAAAAAGAAAAAAAAAAAAAAAAAAAAAAGAAGAAAAAAAAAAATAACAAAAAAAAAAAAAAAAAGAAAAACAAAAAAAAAAAAAAAAAAAAAAAAAAAAATAATAATAAAAAAAACAAAAAAAGAAGAAAAAACAAAAAAACAACAAAAAAAATAAAAGAAAAAAAAAAAACAAAAAAAAGCAAAAAAAAGAAAAAATAACATAAATAAAAATAAAAAATATAAGAACATCGCTTTAACTTTTACTATCACAATAAATGAAAAACAAAACAAAGAAATGGGGCAAAAAGAACATATTAACTGGACACTATAAAGTCTACAATCTTCTTACCCAAGTAAGCTGATTCATGGAAAGCCATTTTCAATAAGCTTGAGCGCTTTCTTTATCTGAACTTCCTTTGTCTGTATACTTCCATCAAACAGCAAGGAGCAATAAAAAAGGTTCACATTTCCTAACTGCTTGAAACTGCTCAGTGATGCTTCCAGCAATATGTTGAATAAATAAATGGCAGGATTTTGAAGCCTTTACTGACTTTCATAGAGGTGATTTCTGCATTTCAGTTCATCAGTGAATGAGTAGCTTTAGAATTGGCCGACCAAGAAGAAGCTGGAGAATCCCTTCATTTTATGAAGACATGTAGAGGATAAAATGTGACCTGTGTCTCATCCTGGGTTTCCACACGGGTGGTTTGAGAAAAGAAAGGAAAATTGATGACCTGCTGCTTATCAAACTGGGTCCAGATAAGACAAAATTGGCGCTGAAAGCGCCTATCATCAACAAAGGCCCCACCTATGTCTGCCCATAAAGCCTGTAACTGTTTAAGTATTTAACTGGGCAAATTTGCAGATCTCACAGTTACATGGGACCCATATGTGAAAGCCCATATGGGAAAACACAGGTGGGGCCATGATGGAAACCGTGGACAAACACACTTGAGTCCCTCATATGCAGCCAAAATGTAACCCCTATGGGCCCCACATGGACGTGCTGGCTGGGTAAAACTCACCACTCCTCTGAACAAGCTGATGAATTCAGACACGATGCAGAGATGCCCAACAATTGTACAAAGACGGAGGCAAAGCAAAACAACCAGATCCACCACTTTGCTCTGACATGGGTCTCAGGCATCTAGAACACTTTTGTCTCTGAATGCAAAGCGTCCAACTTTGGGCATTAAGCATGTTTTTGACACCAAAATCGTGTTTGGTCTGAACCCACTGTTGGCAAAGAGAAATAGATGGAACATAATGCTATAAAGCAGTGAGGGGGGGCTGGTTGTGTCCAACAGAACTCTGTCTACCAGCAATCCTGGTTGCTATTTACCGTATAAAAGTCATATTACTGGTCTAACACATGACTTTGTCGTAGGGCTGCCACGATACTAGAATTTCATTCTCAAACTGATATTAAAGATGCTGGTCGATACTCAATACTATTTTCGATACTGAAAAAAAAGAGAGGTTAAAATAACAATCTAAAAAACACAACAAAAATATATGAATATATATGAGAAAAGAAGAAGAGAAAAATTTAAAAACTTCAACCACCAGTTAGTGTACTTATTTGCATCGTGCTCGCGCTTCCACGTGGGGGCGGGGCCTGCGGTAGCAGCTGGGGCTCATTGAAAAAAGTAAACGATACGCGTTTTCACATCAGTCTGCATGAGTCTCCAGTAACACTGGATTTATCGCTAGTCACTTTTTGAAACAAAAAAGTTAACAGAGAGGTCTACTGTAAAGTCGCTAAGTTAGCCACACTGTAGTAAACAATGGGTCCTCCAGGGCGACACTGTTGGGGAAGGGCTGCCCACAGCAGTGCCTGTTTAAAAGGGCAGAGGTGGCTGATACTTTCCGAGACTCAGCAGACATCAAGATGGCATTTAAGTATCGATACCCATACTAATTTATAGAATCCATTAGTATCTGAGAATCGATTTTTTTTACAATACTACTTTGTAACCCACCGTGCATGACACTGAAGATGAATGTCTCGTAGTGTAAAAGTGAGGCAGAGTGGAAACGTGGTATTTACACCACCCACAGTCAGACGCCGCTCTCTATTTCCAGTTGTCATTTCTCATTCGATTCTAATTTTTGGGCTCTTTGCAAAGCAGTAGCAACTTGAAAGAAAATTAAAATAAAAGTCATAAAGCATGCTAACATAACAAATGGAATAAAATAATAATCCCTCTGGATTAACCTTTAATTCCACCTGCTGTATGCAGCAGTGGTTCCAACAGTTCCATCCAGGTGAAAGTGTTCTCATCACATTTTCCATTTCATTTCCACATCCCAAGGAAAAGTGTACTGTGCACATCTTCTTCTTTTCAGTGCCCTTCCATTACCACAGTCAGTGCCACTGGGAGCAATTCGGTCCCTGATTGGAACTCATGCTGCTCTAGACAAAAAGTAGTAAAATAGCTCATTTAGTGTGCCATCATGGGCTTTGACTCCCATTCTAAAAGAAACACCTGGCTTAAGAATGACTTCATTCATCTGAGCTCTCTTTACCTCCACAGCTGGCAGCGTTTTACTCATTACAGCTGAGGGCATCAGGGGGTGTGGGGGTCACATCATCAGCCCAGATACCAAACACAGATTGCATAGACACAGCATGCAGGAGATGATCCTAAATGTGTTTTTTCCAGGTTGGGTTTTACAGATGATATGTGCATATTAATATTGTGAGACGAGTAGGCTCTAGTCTTATTTAATTTTCTACATTACTGCAGTATCTAAGTAGTTCGCCATGTTATCCAAATGAAACCCCTAATGACCCAAGTTCAAAACGTTTGTGTGTCAGTTTAACCAAAACTTCCTCCTACTACCTAACTATCATTCCCAGATGCTGGAGTTAATCTCAGACTCCAGACAAGGCACACTGTAAGAAAAAAATGCTAATTTTATGGTTAATAACTCAAAATTTTTATAGTAGTTTTTCTGTTTTTAAACAATAGTGTCCAAAACTGCAAAATCATCTGTAAATTAACAACCCTTTAAAAAAAAAAAAAAAGTATTATGCCAATAATGACAAACTATAGTAAATTTTTTCATGGAAAAAATACTGTATTATTATTTCTGCTCTCTGAAAGTCTAATGCTGATTTAATTCAGTGTGAAGCTGAAGATAAAACCTGCAAGAGCAGTAATAGAATGCTCCACATAGTCCCACGGCCATTTGAACACATGCATGTCAGTAACTAACAACCTCAGCGTGATGAGATTTACTGTCTTTTGAATGTCTATTGAATGTCTTTTCTGTCTTACACACAAATTAGTATGTTCCAGTCCAACAGCCTCTACACTCCTGCCATTAGTGACAGTGTTGGGAATGACATCTTTCCACCTGTAGGAACGTCTGACCGATGTCACTGATTAAGACAAATACAATGTGAGGTGAACTAACACAGTCTGGAGGACAAGGCTTTCCGTGGATTTTCCTAAATACTTGCTTCAGGCTCCAGAGGACTGTGTGCCAGTTGATGGACAGCTGGATCTCATTTACAAGAATATTTCCATTTTGCCAGTGTGTGTCCATGAAGCCCAGTCCATTTAGCATAAAGAGACTGGACTGTGCATGTGTCAAAGTCCAGCACAATATTCTGAAACATTGTCAGTTTTTCTAATAGCTATGCTTTTCTTCTTCTTGATCCAGCACTTTAAGTCTGCAGCTCGGGCACCTCAAATGCTGTAGAATATTGCATTGATGTTGGCTCGTAGTATTTTGTGTTTTGTTTTTGAACCTTCAGGCACTGGCAGACTGGGTTATTGCATTCAGGAAGTTGTACTGTTTTATACCATGTAATAGTTCCAGTGTCCCCATGTGATTAGTTTTTAACTGTTCCTGTTCATACACAATGCTAAGGTTTCAGGTCTTATTCCAGAAATGCAGGCGAATCAAAGCTGTGGTCTTCCAAGCATGGTGGTGTGTGATGGTGTCTGCTTAAAATGCAGATTGGGAGCAGTGGCAGGCTGTTGTTTTCAGATCTGATACCCACAATAAAGAGTCTGAAGTAGGTTAGCATTTAGCTATAATGATTGAATCAGGTGAATGCTCATAATTAAATGCCCTTTTCAAACATGACTTTCCATTCATCTGAAAGCAAGTCAATATGTTCTCTTCATATATGAAAAGGGCTGGATAACAAAAACAAAACAAAACACAGATTTAGCCCCAATTATCGTTTTAACTGGAAAAAACTCTGTGAATTTTATCCATGACTGAAACAGCCCCCCTCACCCGGCTGTGTGCACAGTCAGCTTTTGTGCTTATCATATTTCCAGAAGTATTTGCTCACCCATCCAAATTATGGCAATCAGGTGTTCCAATCACTTCCACGGCCACAGGTGTATAAAATGAAGTGCCTAGGCATGCAGACTATTTTTACAAATATTTGTGAAAGAATGGGTCGCTCTCAGGAGCTCAGTGAATTCCAGTGTGGAACTGTGATAGGATGCCACATGTGCAACAATTCCAGTCACTCCTAAATATTCCACAGTCAACTGTCAGCTGTAGAAGAAAAATGGAAGTGTTTGGTAACAACAGCAACTCAGCCACAAAGTGGTAGACCACGTAAACTGACAAAGCAGGGTCAGTGAAAGCTGAAGCGCATAGTGTGAAAAGGTCACCAACTTTCTGCAGAGTCAATCACCACAGACCTCCAAACTTTATCTGGCCTTCAGATCAGCTCAAGAACAGTCACAGTCTGACTGGATTGTGCCAAGTGTAATGTTTGGTGGAGGAGGGATCATGGTGTGGGGTTGTTTTTCAGGAACTGGGCTTGGCCCCTTAGTTCCAGTGAAAGGAACTCTGAATGTTTCAGCATACCAAGATATTTAGGACAATTCCATGCTCCCAACTTTGTGGGAAAAGTTTGGAGCTGGACCCTTCCTCTTCCAACATGACTGTGCACCAGCGCACAAAGCAGGTCCATAAAGACATGAATGACAGAGTCTGGTGTGGAATAACGTGACTGGTCTGCAAAGAGTCCTGACCTCAACCCGATAGAACACCTTTGGAATGAATTAGAATGGACACTGAGAGCCAGGCCTTCTCGTCCAATATCAGTGTGTGTCCTCACAAATATGCTTCTGGAAGAATGGTCAAAAATTCCCTTAAAAACACTCCTTAACCTTGCGGACAGCCTTCCCAGAAGAGTTAAAGCTGTTTTAGCTGCAAAGGTGGACTAACATCACACTGAAACCTATGGATTAGGAATGGAATGTCACTTAAGCTCATATGTGAGTCAAGGCAGGTGAGTGAATACTTTTGGCAATATAGTGTAACTATACTCACTGTGCACTTAAACTTCTGAATATGGTATGATTCTGCATTGCAAAGCATGTTATTGAGGATTTGTTAACAGGAAGACAGGCTGCTGTGGGCTGCAGCCATGCCAAAAAAAATAAACAAAAACAAAAGAAATGGCTGTAAACACTGATTTAACTTTGTAGAACCAACTCAAATCAATTGCTTTGAAAGAAATGACTTAATTAAGTTTCCCCAACTTTATTTATTAAATTAGTTCAACTCGACAGACCTTCTTAAATCATTTAATACCAACTGTGCAAAGAATTGTAGGAAATGCATGAGTTTACCCATCACTGCCTATGAGTTTGAGTTATGTGTTTGTGTTTGCATTTAAACAATGTTGTTGAATGTTCTGTCTGAATGTTAAAGTTGACAGCACGAGTGTGGGGACATGCAGGGAGAGAAACCCACCACCTGCTGCTGTTTGACTGTCTTTGGCAGCAAAAATAAGCCAATTTGTCCTTCTGGAGAAATTAGATGTTAGTTCAAGTGGCACATTTTTATTTTATTTAAAAAAAAAAGTTTCTCCTCACAACATGAGAAATCAACTAATTTTACTAATGGCTTTCTATGCACCGGTCGATAATGGGATGGATTTTAGTGGTAGTAGTGCATACAGTAAAAATGACTGATCTTACATTGTTTAAAAATAGAAACTCTTACATCCAGAAAGAAAAAAGTAAATCCACTCAGACCGACCAACCAAGCTTGTTTGCAAAAGTTTTACTTGCAGCAAAGAGTTCTCATAAACACAGATGCTGGAATGAACACAAGCAAACTGGGATCCGTATTCACATCTTTAGCACCTGATTAGGCCATGACCATGCTTTCGGTTTGCAGACACACAGGTACTTCCATCTTATTGTGGGGGGGCCCTGGCGGGGCTGGCACCACCAGTCTCGTGGATAAGGGAGATGCACGCTCAAAGGCCTGGGACAATAATCAATAAACCACTTAATCGCACGATAAATGGAAATGAACTCAATAATTTTTCCAGCCTCGATATATCCCCATGGGCATGCTTGTATTTGTTTTCTTCGTCTTTCGCCTCCAAGCACGTTGGATGACAAGGGGGTTCACTCTGGGTATTGGTCTCAGCACCTGGGCGTGTTTGTGGCTTAGTAGAATAAAGCAAAGGCAGTGAACCATCTTGTCAGTCATTCAGGATCTTTGCATCTGTGGGAGGAAACGGAGCCGCAAGCCTGCCTACACACACACAGCACGCAGCTAGTGAGCTTCCAGGAGCAGGAAGTGCTCACTGCAAAGCCTGAGAGTCCTTTTTATTTTAATTTTCTGTTTGTTTATTTATCTATTAAGGATATTTAA